>LPNX010372946.1:731847-932770 GCA_001517045.1 Pseudotsuga menziesii | reverse complement strand
AGGCTTGATGGTAGATCCAGCGAAGATCGCCATCATTGTAAATATTCCAGCACCCAACTCAGTCAAGCAACTTAGGACAGTACTTGGTCATACCGGGTACTATAGAAAGTTCATCAAGGGCTACGCAAAGATTATAGCACCAATGGAGAAATTGCTGAAGAAAGATGTAAAATTCCTATGGAATGAGGAATGTCAGCAGAGTCTCGACATACTTAAGGAGAAGATGGTTACAACACCCATCCTAGTATTTCCAGAATGGACTAAGCCATTTCATGTACATGTGGATGCATCCGGCATCGCATTAGGAGTCATCTTGACCCAGCCAGGAGAAGGGGATCTTGACCATTCCATCGCATATTCCAGCAGAAAGCTATCAATAGCGGAAAAGAACTACACCACAACAGAAAGGGAGGGCTTAGCCATGGTATATGCACTGCAGAAGTTCAGGCACTATCTATTGGGCGCCTCATTTAAAATGTTTACTGACCATTCCGCATTAAAGTACCTAGTCAATAAACCAGTGTTAGGGGGGAGAATCTGCAGATGGTTACTCCTCTTTCAGGAGTATGATTTTGAAATCATTGTGAAACTAGGAAGACTGAATGCTGGACCAGATCATCTGTCGCGTATAGACTCAGGGGAAGAGCCCAGTAACCTAGATGACAACTTACCAGATGCACCGTTGTTCTCTATCCAGATCGCAGATGACTACTATACTGACATTATTCAATTCCTCACTACAGGACTAGCACCTGATGAGTTTACTAAGCAGCAAAAGAAACAGTTGGTTGTGAAGGCAGCAGATTTCACCCTCATTGCAGGATGCCTATACAAGTTAGGCCCGGATGAAGTCCTACGAAGATGTGTAATGCCGCATGGAAAAGATGTTATTATTAGAGAGGCACATTCAGGAACCGTAGGAGGTCATTTCGCTGGAAAGCCGACTGCACAGAAAATCCTGGAGGCAGGATTATGGTGGCCTACGTTGCATAAAGACACCAAGGACTTTTGCAGATGCTGCGATATCTGCCAGAGGGTGGGAAAACCCTCGCGACGCGATGAAATTCCGCTGCGACCGCAGGTCACGTTGCGCGCATTTGACAAATGGGCTATAGATTTTGTGGGTCCTATCAACCCACCAGGAAAGCGCACAGGAGCGAGATATATTATTACCAGAACAGAGTACCTCACCAGATGGGCAGAGGCCAAAGTAGTAAGAAACTGTGATGCTGCTACAGCCGCACAGTTCCTGTTTGAAAACATCATCAGTAGATTTGGATGCCCAGTAATTTTGATGAGTGATCAAGGAACACATTTCTTGAACAACACTATTGAGGCATTGACAGAAGAATTCCAGATTCAGCACTATAAGAGCACTCCCTACCATCCACAGGCTAATGGTGCGGTGGAGGCCTTCAATAAGATTCTAGAAAATGCTCTTACTAAGATCTGTAATAACCAAAGGAATGACTGGGATCTCAGAGTTAACGCTGTATTATGGGCATACAGAACCACATGCAAGAAACTTACGGGACACACACCTTTCAGCTTGGTATATGGACAGGAGGCTGTTATGCCTATGGAGTATATTCTTCCCAGTTTAAGAATCACTCAGATTACTGAGATGACCGACACAGACACAGTCGATGAAAGGTTGGCACAGTTGCTCACCTTAGAAGAAGACAGATTCATCGCCGGATTCCATCAGAAAATACAGAAAGCATGAGAAAAAGATTGGCATGACAGACACATTAAGAGTAAGACTTTCCAGATTAGAGACCTAGTGCTCCTCTATGACAGCAAGTTCATTAAGTTTCCAGGGAAGTTCAAGACACATTGGCTGGGGCCATATCAGATACAGCAAGTCACAGAGGGAGATGCCGTTCAGCTCAGCCAGTTGAACGGGGAGCTTCTTCCCACATGGATCAATGGCAGTAGGCTTAAGCTCTATAGTGATAGCCACCTCGCCTCTCAACCCTATCTTAAACAAGTTTATAACGGTGCAGATGTCCAGTGTAGTTGAAAGGAGGCATCACACCGGGAATGAGTCTACACCAAAATAAAAATAAAAATAAAAATAATAATAATAATAATAATTTTTTAACGCTGTTTGTTTGCGCAGGTGATGCGGAGTTGCATCGCAACAGTGCGATGTTTCCCCATGCCACGTACCCAGTTTGCAACCGACAGTGGGCCAGTCAAGTCACTGTCTGACAGGTAGTTAATGAAGAAATGGCCGGTATCCCCTACCGTAGATTTGGCAACAGTATAATAAATTTTTCCAGATTTGGTAAATCTCCGACGACACCGATGCCTGCATATGCACGCTTTGAGGGACACGTGATCAGATCTCAGCAATTATGACAGATCAGAATGACGGGTAGGGTCTTGTCCAGGTAATTACGATGACCAACGGGTGTGACCCAGGATAACCGTTGCGTCCGGTAGTATGCCTTCGACATAAAAGCAGACATCCTTCAAGTAGGAAGGGTACAGTTGCCAAATCTTGAGAGCTATGCCAGCCAGTGCTAAGTGTCCCCTGTGCAGAGCCCATTAAGTTACAGAGTACAGTGACTTCTAGAGTTCGAAGCCACTACACGCCCAGAGTATTCAGCCAAGCGGATTCTGACTGAGGCCGAACCTATAGAAGTGAAGTTTAGAAAGAACGTACTGGCCGTGTGTTTGCCATGACGATGCCACCCAAGGTTGCGAAATTAGAGACATCACAGGGCAGACAGTTGCTAAGGATGAGAAGTCACGCACCAGAAGTAGAAGTTGTCACTAAAGTCTCTGCTAAGGAGAAGAAGAATGCCGAGCCGATCACTGAAGATAAGAAAGCAGAGCAAAAGAATGAGAAGAAATATCCTGTCATAAAGAAAGTAAAAATCAGAAAAAGAAAGCAACGGGAGAAAATCGCTGACCTATCTGATCAGCTAAGAGAAACACGAAAGACTTCGGAGGTACTGAAACAGAAACCTGAAGATCAGAGGCAGCATGTGGATCTGGACCACTTCGAAGAGAAGAGAAGTGGAAGAAGACTACAAACCCAGTGGAGGGGAGACTTCCAGAACGAGGACAAAGGCTTGTTCTCGGAGCGGAGTTCATGGGTTGCTTCTTCTCCATCCACAAGGCTCTAGCTGGAAGGAAATGTTTGAGAAGGCTGGAAGATACAGATTTTCCTTGTGATAAAAGTTCTAACCCAGATAAAAAGGAAAGGATATTTGTGGAACACTTCTCAAACACTAGAGCGCTCATAAAGAAGAAAGAGCGAAGAGAGCGAAACCATGACTATGGGCAGAAAGGATAAGAGAGCCCAGCGAACTAAGATACCGAAATTCCAAGAGAACGTGTCAAGGTAATGAAGAACGAAGTCGAAGGACTTCGGCAGAAGTTGCAGAAGACTTCCCAGGAGGCGAAGGAGAAGCTACAGAAGGAAAAACTACAGCAGGAGAAGCTCATTCCAGGTGGCTCGAGGACGAGCCACAAGTAAGTGTTAGGGGACTGTTGGAGTAGGGTCCCACAGCTACAGAAGAAGCTGCTAGTTTTGGCGGAGAGATAAGTTTTGGTGGAAAGAGGATAAGACAGAGCTACGACGCTGTAGCACGGTTCCAGCTGCAGAGCAGAGTCGGAAACCATGAATTTTTGAGATACGAAAGTCAAAGAAAGGCAACGGTACCTGAGCGGCCGAGAAGGGAGAGCTCACCCACTGCATTGAAGGCAGCGACGGAAGACAGGAGGGCTCAGCGACCCTCATAAAGAAGAAGGACCAACGAGGCTCAAGCATTGAAGACGAAGGACAGAAAGCAGCGAAGCGGTGCATAGTACCCATGATCAGTGCTGGGAAGCATGGAAGATTGCAGAGAGTTGTGGTGTGACGGAAAGAGGCTACCTTAAGGACAGAGAGGACCGACTGTCACTAATTAGGGTTTGGGTTACTGTTGGGACAGGCCCACAGTGTTGTAATGGCACGACCTTCGGGCTACCTATATAAGAATATATTTTGTATTGTAAAGGGTTAGCTAGTCATTCAGTTAGGCAGTTGGTTAGATAGAGAGACAGTCGTGACTGAAATAGGCAATAAGGATAAGTAGACTGTTGTAAAGCCAAGCTTTGGTTCTGGTTCTAGCGGTAGCAATCTTACTAAAACCAGTAGCCGGCTTGTAGAGCATGCATGTAACGATCCGTAGGGATCGACTGAGAGGGAAGAGTATGTTGTAAGAGAGACAACATAAAGGTAGAGAAGAAAGATCTAAGAGAGAAGATCTTGAGTTGCATTTTAGGCGCAGCAGAACTGTGTTTGCCTTCCCTTAAGCTATAATAGAGAAGCACAGTTTTGTGGACGTAACTCCCATCCTGGGGGCGAACCACGTTAAAATCCCGTGTTCTGTGATTGATTTGCATATTGTGTTTATTTGCTGCATCTATCTGATTATGTTATGCAATTTGCTTACAGTTGATGTATGAATGAGTTGTTTAGTTACAGCGCTACAGGAAGATATATATACAAGCTGAAATCCTTGGCCCGTCGTAGAAGGCTTACTTATGCTTGCATTAGATAGTTAATTAATCACAGTAAGACAGTCTGGGTATCAGGTCTTGCGCGTCGACACGAACAATGCTAAGTGCACTAAGCCGTGGTTGGAGGGTATTGCAAGAAGGCGATACCGCACCGGCAGAGGAGCTGCGGTGCGTGACCCCGTGGGTTGAGGACTTAGCGTTGGATAGGAGTTTCGTGTCGAACGGTGCGTGGCGATGCAGTGAGATTGGGACTATTGTGAGAAGGGAGAAGTCGTGTGAAGAGAGGGAACCCGCGCGATGTGCACAAGGGTAGAGACGCTGCGGCTAGAAGAGCTGCACGACGACGGGATTGCGCGACGTGAGCAAGAGGTTGCGCGACGCACAGACACAGAGAGAGAGATCTCGCAGCCAGAAGAGCTGCGCGACACCAGTAGGACTGCCACAGAACCTGGTCCAAGACACTTGAGTCCATGGCCAACCCATTAGATTCACTTCGGGTGAGACTTCAGGCCGCCTTGCGGTCTGTCGCCGAAAGGGCCAGTGAGTTAGGGGAGTTGTTGGTTGATAATAGTAAAAACGGGTCTGCCCATGCAATCAACAGTATAATGGCCACAAGCATACATTTGAAGCTTATGAAGCCTACCCAATTCATGTTAGCAAAAGGAAATGCAAGCAATAAGTTAGGATGGAGACTTGTATGTAACCAAAAGAGGGGCATACATTAGAATTTTTAGGGCTACCAAATGCCCACACCTATTAACCAAACTCATTCTTGACAAGATTTTTCTTTAACAAGTTTTTGGCTTACAAGTCTTTCCAAGTTTTTTTTCTTATAAGTCTTTCCACATTTTTTTGCTGGTATTTTGCTATACTTATGCCAAATTTTTTTTTGGCCACGGTGCAGGTAGAACCAAATAGGTATTTTTCAGACCTGTCTTCCTCCAGTGAAGGGAGTTTGGGAAGGCTAGAGGAAAGTGAGACATCCAGTAGGTCTACATGGGTTAGATCAACTAGATGTCAGAATATTAGAAGAAAATTCGACAAAAGCATGAATTTTTTTCTCCAAGGAGGGGGGTCATGTTCCTATGATGATGAGATAGTGGGAGACATCGACGTGCCATTAAGGTACCAACACCTAGTGAAACAATGGGTGCCTAGCGATCTTCCTAAAGTAAACACTGATTTTTGTGTGAATGAGAGGATATATAGAATTGCACCGTCCTCATTGCATGGATTGGGCTTGTTTTGCATGGACGACATAAAGGTTGGATACGGTAGATGTACAAAATTGATGGAGTATGTTGGAACTTGTTAAAACTACAGTGATTGGATGCGCCTGGTCCAATATACACAAAGTATGCATAGATATGGGTTGTCAGTGAATTATATACAACTGAAAGACAAAGCTCAAAATAAAGGAGCAACGATGTACATGGACGAAAGGACAAAAACAACCGGTAATATTGTGGGGTTTATAAACAGTACACAACCAGGGTCTACATTAAATCAACCCAACTGCATATTCGAGTCGTGTGAAGGAAACCATGTCTTTGTATGTGCAATTAAATCAATAGCTGCTGGTGAAGAACTGCTTATTGATTACAATTTGAACTGTGTAGATACAAACAATGTTAGTATGGTTGTGGTACAACAAACAATTTATAAGTCCTTTTATTAATTATTTTAACGTCTATAGAAATTTTTGTTAGCATATAATTGAAATTATCTACTTAATTTCATGTTTCCTTATGTAACTTTTAGTATGTTTTTGATGCAGGGTTCTCTCAGGGGCACCTCCATCTCCGTAGATGTTTGTCGACCCGAGTCAAGGCAACAGGTATACATCGATATTGCCAATGTAATATTAAATTTTAGGATGGACATACAGATACATTGTTATGTATTTTCATTAGTATATTAGGTTTGTTTATATAATATTATCAATTTTCCATGCAGAGTGTTGATCAGGGAAGCCGACCGGCTATTGATCAGCCGACTACAGAATCAGGGCAACAGCCAAACATGAATGTAATTCTCCATTTCAAATACTTCAAAATCGTAAACATGTCTATCGTGACGCATTATGTTTATTTTGTTATGTATTCTTTCGTTTTTATGGTTGCGTTCATGATGGTAATGTTGTCTACCTTTTTTGTAGATTGACCGGGGAAACTCCCCAGCTATTGATCAGACGACTGGAGACTCGAGGAAACCATTTAACCTAAATGTAATTCCACATTCTAAATACTTAAAAAATTTACACATATAAAACATGTAGTATAGTGTTTATTTTTGTTTTTGTTATGTATTTGTTAGCTTATACATATTGCGTTCATTGTGATAATGTTCTCTACTTTTTTTGCAGGTGGCTGATTGAAGTAAATCCCCATCTGTTGATCAAACCACACCCTCGGCTAGGCGTCAGGTACTCCTATATGTAATCCCTAATATAATTATTTGCACAAACTATATTTTCAAAGACGAAGCAATTTTTTATATATTTCAATTGCAGACAGGGGATTCCGTTTATGAAACGACGTCTCAAAACTCTTTACAGAATGAGGTCTCTCGGTTTATGAGAAATAGTGAAATTAGAGCGTGTGCAGACCTGTTGAGGGTGCTACAAAGGACAAGGGAAAAACAAAATGAGGAACTGGTTCATCTGACATTGGCAGTTCCACTAACAGAAGGGATCGAACAAAGGCTTCAATTGTTGTTACAGCAACGTAAACAACTGGACGTAAGTTATCGAATAAAAATGAAAATTCATTTTTAAAAACTTTATAATATTTGATTTTATATGCTGTTGAACTTATAATACAATGGGTTTAATTTACAGCGTGCTATGGAGATTATCAGTGGTGGTCAGGGCAATGTTGGTCCCAGTGACCAAACCACTCCATGTACACCACATACTGCTCCCATATTGTCCACTGAACAATTGGCAACATGCTTTGCAACACCGCCAAGGGCAGTGAAGGGTGAAGCTGATGATGCCCCACCCACAACAGATGCTGTAGAAGAAGGGGTGGATGCAGGGCTAGATGGAGATGTGGAAGCATTTCCTGTATCTTCTCGTGTGACTAGCACTAGTTCAATAAAGTGTACATTTTTGGTGAATGAAGAACTGGTTCCAATAAAGATAGAGAGGGTTCCAGGTCATTATAGATTGTTCAATTTATTTTTTATAATTTGTGTCTAATATACCGATAATATTTTCTAATGTTCACTAATGATGGCAATAATGTTTTGCAAGAAATGATATATTTTCTTGGAAAAGAAATGATATATTTTATAAACATCTATATGATTTGGCCTTGGAGATATTTGGGCCCACCATCCGCACAATGTGGAACAAGCAGCCAAAAGCTTAAAGGATGATCTGACTAATCGCTTGGTTAGTCTGTTCGGAAAAGATACCTTTGATACATCGAAGGTACTACAGAAGGCTGGAAAACATCTAAATATTGTCCGAGACCAATATAGGGTTCACCTAGAAAAGAACCCTAGATATGAGCGCCCTCCAATGATTCCATATATGGAGTGGAAAGCCCTGGTGGAAGATGGAAAAGAGAAGGGCCTAAGAAAATCAGGAAAGATACCACCAGGTGGAAGAGGGAGGTATGCAATTCATTCCAAAATGTAGTGGTAATCCTTATTATTACTAGTTTTTATATCAATTTTGGTACATAGACTAATGTATTTAAAAACTTAATTAGGATCTCAGACACATCTAAGGCCACAAATGCAAGAATTGAAAAAATTGGCCAACACAAGCTTGGGCCTGGTGGTTACTCCAACTTGGTGGCCCGATATGTAAGTATCGCAAAATCCGAATTCGTATCCAAATATTATATAGATTATTATTTTTCTTTTGTTTTGACAAAAGGCTTTAAAATTATTGACATCATGCAAATATGAAGGCCGACCGGTTCAAAGAATTGCCCAGTGTGGATTACATGAAGCTTGGCTTTGAACATGGCTTTGACACCGTTGTTGAACGCTAGAGAAGCTTGTCTGTGAATACTGCATGATCTTCTGCTGATCCATCTAGTGCCCAGGTATGTGAAAACTGTATAGTTTAATGATAATTTATTAATGCTCATGCAATTTGTTCCTTATAAATAAACTAATGTAAATTATTTATTCCTTTTTGTGCAGGAAAGTAACGATCCTGTTCATGTCGAGGATGAAGTACATGACCAACCAAATGAAGATCATGCTTCTCATCCTGGTAATGAATTTAAAAATGTGCTACTATTTTATATAGACCATTGTAGATGATGAACATTAATTCTAATTCTACACAATTCAACTACAGAGCATGTAGCTGCAGATCATAACATGGAACAGGTTGGGCCAGTACGAGATAATGTTGAACATGTTGATGTGCACATGGCAGGTAAAAACATACATTCGTAATGTTTTTTTAATGAATTACTCGTATTTATCAAAATATAGATATATTAATGAAAGATTTTGACATTATTGCAGAAATTCATTGCCCCTCGCCTGAAGTTCAACCTTCTAAGCAGACTAGTAGGGATACCGATGATCAGATTCCCGAAGATGTGACTCTAACTAAATATTTAAAGAGATGAAAAGTAAAAAGGAAGTGACTAAACAAAATTTCAGTAATTCTTATTTATAAAAAAAAAATAATGCTTTTTCCTCTGTTTTATGAATGACTGCTTTACTGAATTGTTTACTAATATTTTTTTTCTGCCATTGACAAAATTAATGTTTTAATGAAAGGTTTTTTCAGCTGTTGAATGATTGAATGGTTTAATGAATGTTATAAAGAACGATTTAATGAAAGCATTTTTCAACTATTCAGTGAAATAATTTGCATTGTAGATGCATTGTTATTTGCATTGTGAAATAGTGAAATAAATTGTAATTTGCAAGTATAGGCATTGGGTTTGGGGAGTTGAGAGTGATGTGAGGGGGGGAGGGGCCATAAGAGCTTCCACCTTCACGTGGTTGGTCCTGTTTAGTAGAGAATATTAAATTATTCTCGAAATAGAGAGGAGCTTAATGAATGGTAAGGAAGAATACATTAAAAAACATCTATTTCTTTATTTATACTATGTAATTTTCACTATTGCTATTTGAATCCTCCATTGGAACTTGTTGCAGACAGCGTTGAGAAAAATTTCCATAGTTAAGAGGCAAGAAATGGGTTTTGATTAGATCGATGGCCTTATATACATAGTATTTTTGGTTATCCATGTTTTATCAGGTGATATATTCTTACTAATTATAATTTTTTGCTTACATAATTTATGTTAGATCATTATATTTTGAATTCCTTGATTAGATTAAGCAATTGTGTGTCATTTAATGTTGCTAGAGGATTTTAAAGAACTTAGTTACTTGAATTGAATTAGTAAATGATAGATGTTATATAACATGTTTATATAAATGGTTGGGCATGATAGCTTCGGAGATAGATTGTTTGAATACTTGGTCAATTGTAGTAGGATGCATTTATTTTCGCAACACACTCATGTCTTCATTTTATGTTTTCAAGATGCTTTTGAACAGATAATGGCTTGTTTCTACATAATAAGTCCACAATCAATGTTTTCAAGATGCTTTTGAACAAAGAATGGCTTGTCTCTACATCATAAGTCCACATTTAACAGCCTTTGCAGCAAGAGTTTTTATATATCAAAAAACTAACGTTCATTCTTTACTTGTTTATGGATTTTGCATTCCTACAGATGCAAGATGTGGAAAATGGTACACTGTTAAAGTGGACTCTTCAAAGGTTACCTTGGAAAATAGGGTAGATCTTCTTCAACGAGCTGAAGTTCGTGTGTGTGCTTTTGATATAGAGACAACCAAGATTCCTTTCAAGTTCCCTGATGCCGAATATGACACGATAATGATGATTTCACACATGGTGGATGGGCAAGGCTATCTTATTAAAAATCGAGAGGTAAAAACACTTGGCATTGTTTTATGCCCATTGGTCAGCCTATCCTTTGTTTTGGGATTTCTTTCAGCTATGTTTTGGGATTTTTATTGTTCACTGATTGATGTTGCATTGATTGTTATGAACATCATTGCTCTTCTTTAGTTTTCCAATTCCTTTTTATTTGTTTCCTGAGTGTGTAGGGGTGGGGCATTGAAGACTTGGAGTACACTCCAAAACCAGAATTTGAAGGAAATTTCAAAGTAGCAAATGTGGCAAATGAGGTATATCTACCATTTATTGTTTACCCTAAGACTATAATTCTGAAAACAAGTATTGATCCCCTGGAAGTTTGCTATGTTTTCTAGACAGATCTTCTTAGGTGGTGGTTCAATCACATGCAAGAATTTAAGCCTGGGATTTATGTCACGTATAATGGAGATTTCTTTGATTGACCTTTCGTCGAACAATAGGCTAAGCACCATGGAATGAAAATGAGTGATGTATGTTAATTTTTTTATCTAATATACTGGCATCTTATGCTTGCTGACTGTTGCTGGATTTTCTCTCAATTCTATGTTTAATTGGAAAAGGAGTTTATTATTTAGTTTATTACAATGAATGTATTGATCCACAGAGTGGACATCTCAGGGCCCCAATGTATACTATGTTCTTGAATCCTTTAGAAGTTTTTCTCTACCTCTTAAAATTCCTGCATTGTTTTGCAACCAAGGATATGTTTTTGACCATCATTATAAATTTTGACCCCTCTATTATCTAGCCACTTCATTTAGCAAGAACAATCTGTGCTTACCTTAGTTGTTTGGAATTTGCAAGAGTGAAGTTAAATATCTACTGTACATCATTAATAATGATTTAAGGTAACATACTCTGTTGTTTCTTTGTCTCTTTGCTATATGAAGTGGTTATGTATTTGTAGGATTCAATCTTATTCTATACCCCTTCCTTGAGCAAAGCTAGACTATTATAAAAGTATTGAATGACTCTTGGTCAACAAGTTTATTTTTTTTCTTTTTTTATCTTAGCTGTTTCCTTTGGTCTCCTCTGTTTAGAGACTCTATAGGTTCAGTGTCATCCATCATCACTTATTAATATTGGGGATGTAAAGCACTCTTTGCATGAGAGCTCTTTCTTATACTGGGAGAAACTTATGCAGATACTTATACAATTAGCACAATGCATATGAAGGATAAACACAATTCTTTTGACCCATTTCATCTTAATCATGTTATAAAATACCACCCTTTAGAACTTTAGTCAACTCAAAATGGAGGTCAGGGACACAGATAGTGTATGGGGACTGCTTCATTCCACTTTCTAACTAATAGTCTCATCCAGAGAAGCACTGCATTGTGTTCAACTAGGAAAACTTGATTGCAAGCAATCTTTCTCCGACTCTCTCAAAAGTCAAGTCACATAGGCCATTTCTAAGTGGGTAAGTTGGGCTTCTCTTGGATTAACCTAGTCCTTCTTTTGCTTTTAAGAGCTCCAGCAAAATATTCTGTGTATGGCTCTTGGTTTATATACAATGTTCACATAAAGACTTACTTGCTATGAACAAATAGAATTTCTTACTATCCAACATCATGGGGCAAATTGTAGAATCCAACCAACCAATCTCATGGGAAAAGTTCATTGGGGGACTATCAGCAATGTAAACAGCTATGATAGACAAGGAAACTGGGCACTAACAACACCTGAACATGCGGGCATGGGATTACGTGACCTTTGTACATGAAACCATGTGGCCGTAAGTGAAATCTTTGGATTTTTTTAAAATCCATCAATCGACATTGCTTTTCCGACGTTCTTCCAACACTCTGGTCAGCCCATCCAACTGTCATGCCGTGACTCTGATGCTTCCTCCTGTCGGATGACCGACGGTTTAAGTGTCGAAATGTGTTAGAAGGCCCACTCTTCTAGTGTCGGAGTGCATTGGATTACCGACACTACCTGAATTAAAAACCGATGACACTGCCATTTCTCAGACACTTTTTTCCGTCGAATGGCCGACACTTCAAGGGTCGGAGGACGTTAGAGTTCTGACGGTTGGCACTTCGGAAGGAATAACGGTCAAATATGTGACACAATGGTCTGTCAGATCTTTGACCCTTATTAGTCGATGGTTGAAGATCCGATGTTACGCCATTGACGCCAAAAAAAGTGTATGTGTCGAAAATGAGACAGAGAAGTGTCGGATTTCAGACATGCAAGGCGTCGGATTTTGGGTTGAAATTCTGTAGTGTATTTCACTATTTCACAAAGCAAATAACAATGCATATACAATGCAAATGATTTCACTCAATATTTGAAAAATTCTTTCATTAAATCATTCTTTAAAACATTCATTAAACCATTCAATCATTCAACAGTTGAAAAAACCATTCATTAACTCATTCATTAAAACATTAATTTAGTCAATGGCAAAAAAAAATTCAGTAAACAATTCAGTAAAGCATTCATTCATAAAACAGAGGAAAAAAGCAATATTTTTTTTTTTTACAATAAGAATTACTCAAATTTTTTTATAATTGAGAATTACCAAAAACTGTTCCATTCATCGAACTGTACATGGACTGTTCAGATGAGAAATTTTTTCCTTCCTGTACATGAAGACTGATTTTGTGCTATGCTTTCAAAAATATATTTCAAATTTACAAAAAGTTTTAGCGTGATGGATTATTAAAAGGCCTATGCAGATATTCCATGGCCTTGGAGTCATGTGTTTCCAAAATTTTCCATTCACCCCATTGCAATGTTAGACCCTTGTTTGAGAGCCTATCTGCCTCCTTATTTCGCTCCCTGTAAACATGAGTGAAAGAGATTGATTCAAAGAATGAGAGAGAATAGGTTGTCTCTTCAAATAATGCATCTAGAGAAGTAGTTCTACATTTGTGTATCTTATTCATCCAGTTTATAACCACCATTGAGTCACCATATACTTGTATCTGTCTGCAATTTCTTTCATTGGCAAAACAGAGAAGTAATCTCAATGTCATGAGTTCTGCATAGTTGTTGGTTCCAGTTCCTAGGCCCGAAAAAATTTGAAAAAAATGACTTTGATTTAGATATAAGCATGCACCTCTTGAGTTTTTGCACCGAATGCTTGTTTTCTTCCATCCAATTGCTAGACCTCCAGAGTGGTCGATGGCACTTTGCACTGTGAAAGAGTATTGTAGAAGAAGTGATGTTAAACTAGTTTCAACTTCCAGCTCTGGACCCATTGTTTCTTGTAGAAGGATGACTTCTGGTGATAGAACCTCCATCATCCTTTTTAGGGCAATATTTTTCCAGGTACTTGCCAGACCCCTGTAGTTTAGGGAGACAAATTTCATTTGGGCACCCTGTCTGGGTTTTGCACTGCTCTAAGCACCCTAAAAATGGTTGTGTCTGCCACTTACTTGATCCCTGAGCGCCATGCTCTGGGCCATAGAGAGGTGAGATGGTCTTCATCTCCCTTTCCCTTTGGATGTGATCATGGGATTTACCCCTAGTCATTTTGTAGGGATTTTTGGTTTTTGAGGGATTGGAACGTCCCTTGAACGAAGGTGGAAACGGATAGAGGAGGACTGAGTGGGTGAGTCATTTTTTATGGTGGAAGGGGAGGCTGCCTGGTTTGAATTGGAGGTACTTTTGAACGCGGGGGAGGAGGTGCTGTTTTTTGGGGGAGGGGGACTGTTTGTGATAGGGGTAGGAAAATATTTTTCCTCATTCAAAGATAAATCATTCAAATGATTGCTAAGGGAAGAAGTGTTCATACCTGATGGGGGAGACGCGATCGGATGTTGTTCCATCTATTGAGGAGACCCTTCTACTGCTACTGCTCCCGCTCTTTCCGGTTGATCCAATGGTTGTTCTGTGCCCTCTGCTGCTGCTTCTAGTCCTTCCAGGAGATCCATCGGCTATTCTTCAGCTTCTGTCATGGGGTGTTCTTCCGCCAGTGTTGGATTCAGGATGTTTTCTTTTGAGCTCGAGGCCCCTGTTCGCCTAACCCATTTCTTTCTGCCGGAGGTTGTGGGAACGTAGTTGGGACAATTTCTTGCTGAGTGTCTTATCTCATGACATCTATGGAAACGAAACAAGAGTCCCTTGTAGTCTAGCAACTGTTTTTTTGTTTTGGTTTGACAAGTCAGATTTAAATATTCCCTTAGGCTTGTTCTGATATTCAACGAAACTAAGATCCTCGCAACCTTCCGGATTTTCGTTTGCTGGTAGGATAGATCCACCTCAATGAAAGTCCCCAAAGCCTTTCCAATGTCCCTGAGTGAGGCTGGGTTCCAAATTTCCCAAGGTAACCTTGGAAGGCAGACTCAGACTGGTATGGTGTCTCAGATCTTTCTGTGTCCGCATCGAACATAAGCGTCCATATTTTAAGCTGGAAAGGGGTTTTTCCATATGTCCAGACTTTCCTAAGGATGTGGTCTGCCTCCTCTCTACAATTGAACCGGTATCCGAGCTTCCACCTTGCATCTCAGTCCAATTATGTCTAACCCAATCTTCCATTTTCCCCTATGTTGTGTTTTGTCCTCTGATTTTTCCAACAAGGGCCAGCCCATCCATATCTTGTGCTTCTGTCATGGAAACATTTACACCGTAAACTAGGTTACATTCTCCTCCAGATGGGTTTATACAGTGGGTTTTCCATTTTTTGGAGATGGGGAAGGATTCCTCCGAGATTTTATTAGACGGGGCATGTTTGCTTCCTGAGTTGGGGTTTATCTGAGGGCTGCTCGAAAGCTCATTCAACGACTGTACCTGTACATGTTCTGCGATGGATGCTGTTTACATTTCTAGTGGGTTGCCTCCTCTATTTAGGGCTTCCTCCAAAGGTGGATATTGAAGCTCCGATTGAGGTAGATCATTGCGGAGGGCTTCTACATTCTAAGAGAGCTGGTTTGCCGAAAAAAGGGTGAAAGGTGTTCCCCCTATGGCTGGGTTTAACGACCTTGATGCAAAAATCCCTAATAGCCCTTCTTCTGCGGGTGATGGCGTGTCTGAAACCCTAGCTTCTAGTCCAGCTGGCAATTTTTCAAGGGCATTCTGGATAGCTCCCGGTGACGGGATGGAGGGAATTTATGGAGGTGTGAAGACGTGTAACCCATGGCATGGTTCAACTGAATAATCTACCATGTCTTCCAGTAAAACATCGTCTATCTCCATACTAATCACGGCCTTCCTTTACGTTCCCATGTTCCGGCAAAAAAACAAAAACCAAAAACTGTTCCTTCTTGTAAAAGTCAATTTAAAATGCCTTACCTATCGCTGTCCTCCATGGAGCCCCCATGGGCTCCCGCTTTATGAGATCCGCATAAAACCGCCACAGGTTCGCATCTACCGCAGACTGATCGTTCCATTACGATATTTTTATTAAAAAATTTAAAATCATGTAAACTTTAATTAATTTTCTATAAAAAAATCTATACCGCCCATCGGATATCTGACGCTCCAGTGTCAGATAACCACCAGTTTTGCTTTCGCAGACGTCGAAGAACCGAACCTTGTAGTGTCGGTTCCCCAACACTACCAGGGTCGGAAATCCGACTCACTAGTGTCGGATATTCGACGGCTCTATAAATATTTTGTTATCGGCATTTTGTTGATTGATTGCTGTCTGAGACATCCATGCGAAATGTCGAAATTTGGGTTCAAATCCTGTTGTGGAAAGTATAGTGGAATATTGCCAAGGAAAATAAAAATCCATAGCGAGAAACAATTGAATTACCTAACCAGTTGGTTTGGTTTGTTGATGCTTCAACTTCATATGGTGTACATAAAATAAATAAATAAAATATCAAAACTGGAATCCATATAACTCTAGATGAGAATGTACAAATATACATTATGCAAGAAGATCGAAACATTATGTCTTTGTTCAAAGTCAAATACCTGCTTGAAATTGAACAATATGAATACGATAATTATAATTCTTGGGTAGTAGCTTGAAAATTACCAGAAAAATGATTTAAACACCAGTAAGAAAATGAGGCAGCTTTAATTCGTCTAACCCAAAATGGGTCAAAATGGCATACCTCAATTTCATTTTATTTAGCTTTTCAACATCCAAAAGATTCTTCCCAAATGGGGTATTTCTGGTGGTCTCATACAGAGCATTTCTCTCCCTCTTAGGGGAAACGGTGCAAATTTGAAATGGTACCTTACAACTATTGAACAAAATCTTGTTTTACACATAGTAATGTTTTAGTATGAAATGTGCTAAGTAGACAACAAACTAACTGAGACTGTCTGGTTGAATAACCAATCATAACCAATCATTTTCTATCACTAAAATGGTATATACAACATACAAAGTGAAATGCACCTGGAATATTACCTCTATGGCCTTGAGCATTATCACATGCAATATTATGAACAGTTTCCATGGAGTTGTTCAGTTGTTACTGTCTCTACAGTCTCTTCACATAGCCTAGCGTGCTAATTACATTTTGTATTGAATTTGCACATTTTACTATGTCTAATTAATTCATACATTTTATTTTTCAACTTCTTCTCTTCTATTTGTCATATCATATATGACGACAAAACTTAATATCCCTGTGAAGTTTTACAGAGATATCGCATCTCATCACACTAGAAGTAGCATCTGGCTCAGTAGAAAGATTTGAGCATTTTGACTATGCTCCGGTGACTAGAATTATGTTTTGATAATTGATAACCTTGTTATCTTAATTTAATTCAGGTGTGAAGTGACATGTCTCCCTACAAGCATCATTGTTCATGTGGAGAATCACAGATTCAAGCTCCATAAGGTGGAGAAATTATTATTGATCATCGAGTCTGATGATAATCTATATGGTATACTAAGTTATTGTTCAAAATGGAGCTCCGAGTCAACTAGTTTCAGAAGTTTTTCTACAATTTGATCACATTTTATTGTTGGTTATTTCCTTTCTCTACAGTATCCCATGGTTTCAAAAAGTGGTTACCTGAAACATAGCTTATCCTATACACTAGAGATCACTTTGCCATTAGAAAATGAAGTCTTTTGTCATTCTGCTTCTAATATGGAATTTTACCCATGATTTTGTTTTCCATTTTTAATACAGCCTCGATGTTTACATTTATGATTATTTACTCAAAAGGAATTTGCATACATCGACAAAATCCTTTATGCAAGAGGGAAAAGTTTCCCTGTATCCAGTAGGTAAAGTTTCATTTACCCTTAATCCCTTGTCAAATACTTGTTCTACTGATATTTTTTTTTTAAATTTTGCACAAGGTTATACACTCTTTCTCCCTAGATCTGTAGCAAATTTGGATCAATAGGTAGTTTCCTGATTTTGATTGCAGCCATTGGCCTGCCTCCTGGAGGCAATTCTCATAATTTTAGGACTGATTTCAGGACAGAACGTAAAATTTATTAGTTTCAGTTAGTATTCAATGTTCCCTTTAAGGTACCAGAAAATTTGTGCAATATGCAACTCGCTACTCGAATTAATTATATTTTGTTTCTTTCCATGAACAATAATTATTATAATTCATTTATACTATAATAGCTGAACTTATAAGCTTAGCTTGTTGTTGTCGTGATTTTTAGCAAATAGGGAAGATAATATTATGATTGAGTTCCATTCACATCTTGGTAAAATATGTATAAGTCATTATCCTTCTTTTCTCATGAAAATTTGTTAGTTTAAAATTTAAAATTGAAATCGGGGAAATGAAATGAATTATTATAGATCTGTTGGTCGCGGGTATGATTCTTGCTCTGGTAAAATAGGTAACTGCTGCTCTTCCTGCTGCTATGAGATTTTTCTTGGTCAGCAATCTAATATAGAATCCGAGGGCATTTCAATTATAAGATCCTATAACCACCAGCATATTCAGATATATAATACTCAGTGGCAATGCACGATTTATTAACTTACCTACCCTATTGGAGATAATAATAAAAAGGCTATAGAAAAGGGATTTTTACTAATAAATAAATACAGTTGATATCCTCAGCTAGTTAAACCAAAGAGAATCTACCATTTACAAGGACATAGGGCTCACCCGAGGAAGGAAGGTCTCAGGGTTCAGGCGTCCAAATCTTAATAGTACATCAATATCTTAACAGTACATGAATCAAACTCTTAAAATGAAGATGTATTGAAATAAATGATTGGAAATGGATTGAAGCTTTCGTTATAATTCATGTTTATAAAAATTCCCTACGCAAGCTATAGATTGTAATGCATGACATCATGTAGGAAATCACTCAACTTATAAAGAACATAACCTTAGCGCTACATTTAACTTAGTATTCACGAAAAAACATAGTTGAACTTATAAGCTTAGCATGTTGTTTTTGAAATGGTACCTTATAGATTGTGGCGTTTGGTTATCAATGTCTGAGCTCCATCACCAGCATATGCAACCCAGACCAACTTATGGGCATCAACAGGTTTCCATGGTAGGGATCTAGGAACACGTGCAACCCACACCATCTTATGTTCCTACAACCCACACCATCTTATGCGATTTGGAGCTTTCCACACCAGGGATAGGAACAATGGAGCTGGATTGATGGTGGTTTGAAAATTGATCCAAGAACAGGGAAGCGGGATATTTCATGGTTTAAAAACACTCAGGTTGGTAGACAAACATTAATGTAGGACTTTAAGTCATGGTTGGTGGGCGGTGGTGGCAGCAGGACGGCGGATGATGGGTGATGAAGGTTAAATGTACAGTGCAGCCGGAAGCCAGAAAATTTAAAAAAAATCCATCAATGGACGACTCCTTGGACCTGAAGGGACCCATGCCAACTGGCTTATCCAACATGAACGTACATGCTGGATAACCTCGGTCATGACATCCATTAAAAAGGGCCACCATATGAAATTGTTTTAAATACATATTCATTAAAAATCTACCATATGTAATCATCTTAAACCATATCCATCCAACGTTTCATACCATATGAATTAAATGAATGATTTGTTTGGTTTGTTCCATATATTAAAAAATATTCCTATGGCTTGGGGTGTACCACAACAGACAACTAGACTCAAGAAATCAATCCTTTCCTGATATGCAAGAGAAACCAAACATCTAACACTAAAGGATCTCGAATCATACATTATTCCAGACAGTTGAAGTAGATCCCCGTTGAGCTTTTTCCAATCCCACTTGTGTTAGCAATTTGCTCTCAACAACAACAAACAAGACAAGCATGCTATATAATATGGTGTTAGATCTACTCTAGCATATATAATCAACAATGTATAAGAAATTTAAACATATCCATGGATTCAATATTCATTCAGATGCACATTATTGGAGGTAGCATTCACATAATGTCACTTCTAAATAGCAGCAAGAAGGTTCTGTGACAAGATGGAATGGGTTCGTACCTAGGGTTAAGATGAAACAGTCATAAGGCTATGCAAAATGCAAGTGGATGTGAAAACCTAACCTATATGCCAGTTTAAACATAATACCTAAAATAGGCACAAACAAGTCGAAGACACGGTCAAACCGCACTCAAAACGAGCTCCTACAACATCAAATTAGTTCAAACAGTTAGAAACGGTAAAAAACTATAGAAAGTGGGTAAAAATTTCAAAAAAAATTCTATAAAATAGTGAAAAATTTAAAATTTTCATACCATTTTGAATTTTTAACCACCATAGTGCATTTGATCTCAGAACTTCAGAAGCGAATTCCGGGAGCATCGTCCGGCGGAATCCCTCCACATTTGATCCAGGTAAATTCCCTTGCCCCCATCCTTCATTTCGATATAAAAATTTTAAATTTTCATGGTCAATTTAATTTTTTGGGCCATCCCAACTTGGGCGTTTTGGCCCACATGGAAATCGGGCATTTTTCCATGTATAGGGCTCATCATACGTGGAAAATGCCACAAAACCCGCGTACATACGCGACTGTTTGAAAACAGTCGCGTATAGGTCCGCAGACAAGGATTTTATGGGCAAATCATGATAAAAAATTTTGTTTTTTGTGTAGGATGGTACTAGAGTGGAGAGAGAGCGAACATGGTGACATTGAGGAAGTTGTTCAAGTTGATCTCATGGCTTATCAAGCATTACGGGAATGTGGTTTATACAAGTTTTGGTGTCTTGGCAGCTTGAGGGAAAAGCCAAGACTACTCCAACTGCTGGTAGATTACTGGGATCCAGAGTCTGAAACTTTTCAAATAGATGGGATGTCGCTCAACATTGAGGTTGAGGACATATATTTCATCACAGGTTTGTCCCGACGAGGGGAGGTGGTGAACCTCCGATCTTGTGGGCCTGGAGGCGGGTTGACCATAGATGACTACATTGTTGTGTACTGCCTTCCCAATATAGAGAATGTTGGGAGTCAAATCCTAACAAACTCAATTCAGATTCTGGAGCTGAAAGCCATACTCTTGGCCTTAGGCAGGATTGTAGGTTTGGCTTCAATCCACCAGGCCTCATGGTCAATGATGTTCTATGCGGTAGAGTGTATGCGGCCTATAATATATGACTGGAGTACTATGATGCCGAGTAACATGAAACTGTAGCTTAGTGACTGCAAGATGGGTAGGGTACGAAACTTTGGGTTTTGTAGCATACTGAGCACATTCTTCTTTGAGTGGGTGCCAGGGCTAAGCCTTAGAGTAGACATTGGTCCACATGGAGTTCAGGATCCAGCTCAGTGACGCTGGGCTAATGTCATGCGCAGACTGGGAGGTGGAAGGGTGGATAACCCCTACCCAGTAGAGTTCTTTCCATGGTGGCAGAGACAACTCATCGCCATAGATGACTATCCCTATGCAGGGATTGAATTTCGAGTGATCTAGACATGCCCCTACCACCAGGAGCAACTTATGGAGACATAGGTAATGAATCCCAAACCCACTTTTAATTTTTAAAGTTTTTTTTTTGTGTGTTTTTTGATATATGAAATCAAAAGACATGTTTTTGGTGTGACAACGCATAGTGACACTCTTTCATGTATATGCAAATGTAGGACCACGACGACCAGATGGCTTTCCTCGTCATCAACGAAGGGGAAGAGGTGATGAGATCATGGGTGTGGATGCGGAGCGGACGCTCCATAGCATTCACATGAAATTTGTTTGATTGAAACAGAGAGTACCCATGGCGCAAGTCGAGGACTTGCCTGAGACCATGCAGCACCAGGTGGTTGGAGTACCGCGAGCATGGGTTTGATTGTTTCACCGACTAGCTAGAGCCGTAGTGTGCTACCATGATCAACACCCTCCTCCACCTTAGGCTTAGAGACCTGGGTGTATATTTTTTGCATGGCCATGTAGTATATTTTGGTGGCTCGGAAGCCCCAATTTTGTATATGACAGTTGTGTATTATGACATCACTTTTTGAACTTAATGAATTTTTTTTATGATGATGGATTTATTATTCTATTTACATGTGTAAAATGTGTTTGTGATATGCTTATGGTCTGTGAAACAAATGCCAATCTAACACATAGTTAGAATATGAATCGACAACTTGATTAAAACTTCTTTGAACATGAATGTATGCTATACTCTCAAATTGTCTTTCTAGCAATCTAGCACGTAAGAATCTTTGTAATAATGTTGGATCCCTAATACGATACAAGCCAGTAAGTTGTGAAACCACTAACTGTGAATCAAGACGTACCTCAAGAGAATGAACACCATGTGAAATGGAATCACGCAACAACTCAATAACGACACTATATTCAGCAACATTGTTTGATGAAGGCCGTAAACATACGCTTCCTGAAGACAATACTTGACCCATAGGAGTATAGATCACCTAAGCAGCCGAAGCTAAGTTTTGAGTGTGACGGATAGCACCATCAGTGAATCCTATGTAAACAGAAGACTCCATCGAAATCTGCCATAAAAAACGGAATCTAATCAACAAGCCCAATCACCATAAGAAAACCTAACTATGTAATGTAAAATTGTACAATAATATACAAAAATGAGCCCTGGTTGAAGATCATGCATAGTATTTTTTGAGATAGACCCCATTTCTAGGCTTCGCCAAGGTTGTCCCTTCATAATCAACCAACTCATAGGCACCTTTCTCTAAGACACGTTTAACCATGTAAGGACCATGCCACATGGGATTAAACTTTCCTACCCCCTATGGTTCCTTATCTTGATCCCACAAAAGGGCCAAGTGACCTTCACTAAACCTCCTAGGACGGACAGACTTATCATATTGGACCTTAACGTGATGCTTGTTAACCTCTAGAGCCACTAAGGCGTCTCGGTGTTGCTCATAAATCCGCTCTAAGTGGACCAAAGGCTCTTCCAATGTGGAAGTTTCTAGTAAAAGCTCCACATCTAGCTTCAAAGAAGGGATTTCACATTCAACTGGTAATACTGAATCCACCCCATGCACAAGCTGATAGGGAGAAAAACTGGTGACAGTCTTGACCGCAGTTCTATAGGCCCAGAAAGCAGGATACAACATGATATTCCAATTATTCTTTCTTTGTGCGATGGTTTGATGGAGAATGGACTTAAGTGATTTTTTCACTGCTTCAACTTGTCCATTTGCTTGAGGGTAATAAGAAGAGGGTTGCTCTTGCTTATATCCTAACTTGGAATCCAACTCTTCCATCATTTTGTTCTGAAAGTGCCTGCCATGGTTAGTGACAAGCTCTTTCGGAATTCCAAACCAGGTGATAATATGGTTAAATATGAAATGTGCGGTTAACTCACCGTTGGATTTAACTGTGGGCATAACCTCTTCCCATTTCATGAATTAATCGGCAGCCACAATAATATGATGGTGCCCCCCAGCCGAAGCTGGGTTGCAATCCATAAAATCAAGCCCCCACTTGGTGAAGGGACAGGTGGTGACAATACGATGCAAAGGGGCTGGACGTGAGTGCATATTACGTACAAACACCTGGCAAGGAAGGCACTTCTTGAACACATTAGCGCAATCCTTAAATATGGACAGCCAAAAATAGCCCACTCTAAAGATTTTTTGGGCTGTGGAAAGCCTAGATAAATGACCTTCACGCGCCCCTCCGTGGAAATAATTAAGATGACCTTAGCCTCATCATGAGTTAAACAACGACGTAAAATGGAATCCATCCCACGACGGTACAAAGTATCATCCACTATGAGGTAGTTCTTCGCTACATGATGTAGTCGTCGTTGCTCATCCTGTGAGAGGTGAGTAGGTACCTTCAATGTTTGCAAATACATAATAATATCCCTGTACCAAAGGTCCACAGTTGAGATGAGGAATATATGCTCATCGACAAAAGAATCCTCATAAACCTCCTCTTCCTCCAAATTTGGGAAATGTGATATGAGCTCAACAAAGATTAATGATTTCTTTGATTTTGTCGAAACGAACTAGAGATCAAACTCTTGTAAAATCACAATCCATTTATTATATTTTCCCCCAATCATCCTTCTAGTAAGGATGAACTAAAATGGATTGATGTGAGCTACGAACCTTCACAAGAAGTTTGCCATACCTTGTAAACATTGAAGGTGTTGAATGTTACACAGGGGAGACAATTGAAGTATTGCCTCCACCTTCAAGGGATCGACTCTAATACCCTCCTTGGATATGATGAAACCTAGTAAACGACCAACTTTCACGCAAAAGGTGAACTTATGAGGATTTAAATGAACTTGATAATGATGGCATCTTTTGAAAACTAATAAAAAATGGTAAGGATGACGAACTTTCAAACAAGAGTGAGCAGTGAGATCATCCAAATATACTTCAATAATCATTTTAAGATAGTGAAAGATTAAGGTCATGGCCCGCTGAAACGTAGCTCTAGTGTTTTTAAGGTCGAAGGGCATCTTCCGATATGCAAAAGTTCCCCAAGGACAAATAAATACTGTCCTGTGTTGATCCTGGAGCTTAATTTGTATTTGATTATATCTAGAAAATCCATCCATAAAAGAAAATACCTCACTTCTCACACACTCATCCAAAATTTAATCAATAAATGGTGTAGGGAAATTATCTTTAGGACAGACTCGATTTAAATAACGGAAATCAGTGCATATCTGGATCGGTCCCTGTTTCTTATCCACCAGAACGAGATTTGAAACCCACTCTGTCAAGGGAATGGGATATATAAAACCAACTTTGAGTAGTTTCTCTATCTCAGCTTTAATGGCTAGTGCTTTTCTAGGATTCACGGCATGCAAACGTTGTCAAACCGGTTTTGCATCTGGATAGGTTTTGATTTTGTGTTCGACAATGCAAGGGTCTATACCTGAAATTTCTTCATATGACCAAGCGAAAATATCATGAAACTCCTTAAACAACTTGGTATACTTCTTTAATCTCATCAGGGGAACAATGCTCCCCAATGTAGACATTCTCAATCTTACCAAGATCACAAGAAATATTGATAGGAATCGTTGGTGACAGGTTAGTCATGTTCCCTTCAGCCATCGGACTAGGAGAGCTTAATGGGACCACGGGGCTACCAGTTTTCTCGCTTAGAATCATGCTAAATTCATCACACTCTAGACGATCAAGCTTAGGAAGGAAATATGATCTATAGTGCAACTCTTCCCAAGGTTTCTCAATCCTAGACATGGCCTCAAGAATAGCTTCATCTGACGGAAAAACATCATCAAGATAGTCATGAGAGAGAGATGACTCTACTGCCCATGCAGAAAGCACATAAGGGTCCTCCTCCTCCGTTCGCGAAGAGGAAGGACTAGGATCTACAACATGATCAAGATTCGCTTGATATGCCACCATTGTTGCAGGAAACGACACAACTGTATCGACAGGCACACTTGAAGTACTCGGTGAAGGAAGAATCCAAGGATCTTCCATATGGGTAGTGCAAAAGGATACCGAATTCTATGAGGATGAAGCCCCACCAAGAATAGACCCAATCATAAGAACGGGCGTAGGAAAACTAAATGTTCCCATGAGAGAAGGATACATACCCACACCCACATTCTTAGTTGTTAGCTGAGAATGATCGATAATCAGGATAGAAGCTCCTAATGATGCATTTTCACTCGGATTATGGAATGAATTTTGATCAATAGTAATGATCTTCCCATTAAAAGGAAATCAAACCACTTGGAATAGGGAAGAAGCTGCAACTTGCATATTGTACATCCAATTCCTACCCATCAAAAGATTATAGTCAAGGGGCGCATCAACCGCCTTGACCTCGATCGCGATAGTCTCCCCTCCCAATTGGACCTCTAGAGAAGGAAGTATACGGTGTGGCCAAAATGACCTTCCATCGAAAGCAGTCAACATTTTGGCAGACTGAGACAACGTGGGAGAACCTAAACCCTTCCAACAAGATAAATACATCATGGAAGCAGCAGTTCCTTCATCAATGATAGTACACATGATGGTGTTGTTGAGACACTCTACATGAATCAAAAGAGACATGTAGTAAGGAAAGCGAGGCTGGATTCCATGAGTTTAAAATTTGATCATGGAAGAAGAGGTATCATCACTAACCCCAAGAGCAGACAACAAGGCATTTCTCTACGAAGGAAAAGTCTGAAGTACTTCTAATGCAGACATCGCACAAGGAGTTTGGCCCAAATCCTCAAAAACTGATTAGTTCTGGGCAGCTCGAGCATTAGGATTGTGCCCCGAGCGCTTCAGGACTCCCTTAGGAATGCGAGGTGGAACTTCAGGTTTATCTGTAGGCTTTTCAATTCACAAAGAGCTCTCAGGTGGATTAGGTTCTTTCCCAAGTTCTGGTTGTGATGAACCATAATATTTCGCATGCATCACAACTTTGGTAGATCTCACCATGTTGATGCAACTGTGACCACTAGCGGCCTCCGACACATTTTGAGTTTCACTAGATGCAAAACCAGGATCAACGGTCCTTGAATTCATATTTTGATTATTAGGTAAAGGATTAATAAACACAGCTGGGCCCTGTGCTATGAACTTCAAAGCATCCTCCATGCGAGGGCATAAGTGAGTGAGGTGATAGTCCTTACACAAATTACAAGGAAAATTCACATTATGCTTAGGCTGCTTCCCCCCCCCAGCATTGTTCGTGTTCTTGTTATTATTATTACCATTTTCATTTTTATTCCCACCCTTACGATTATTTTTTCCTTTCTTTTTATTCCTTCTAGGTTGTTGGTTGCCTTTTGGGTTCGATGTTTACACTGAAAGTACACTCATCGATTGGGTAGTTTGAGATGAAGCCGTGGCTTGTCCTGGCACAGGCTGGTTAATCGATAACTGTCTCACTTGTTTCATAACCGAGTCTGTAGGTTTGGTACTTGTGGATCCAACAGTGCCATCAACATGTGGCCCATGTTTAATCTTGGGGTCGAAATTGGATCTTGGAGCATTCGGGATAATCTCATACAAGAGTCCAGATTGAGCATAGATCAAATCCAACTCTTGAGCCCTAAAAATAGCTTGGTCCTCATTTTGAACTCCGGATATGGAAACATCCTTCGTAATGTACAGTAACAATGACTTGAGGAACCACTCTAAAAGAAACTTTGGCAGTATAAAGGCTTTAAATAATCATTCACATCTATGCCACTCTTGAATATGATATGAAATACGTGTGGATTTGTCTTGCCAAAAGGTCGACAAGAGTTCAGTACGGACGTCATAACATACGGGTGGCTGGAAATGATTAATAAAAGTCATGGAAAGGTCATCAAACGTAGTATAGGTCCCCCCCGGTAAATCTATATACCATTTCGCTGCAGGACCCGTGAGGGTGTGTTGAAATAACCTCAAACGGATGGAATCATCGTGTAAGGAATTAGAAGAGCACCAAAGGTGTAAGGTTGTGACATGCTCACCAGGATCTTCACCAGCCTTACCTTCAAACTTGGGAATGTCTGAAGGAAGCTTGGTAGGGACTTCCAGCCATGCTGGATTATGAGACACAGGATCATTTGTCAATCTCAACAAATCATGTAAGTTCAAGGTCGCAAGCAAAGGGAGCCTAGGTTGAGCTGGTCAATGACACGCTCCTTGGTAGGACTGATTCATGTAAGGTTGATTTCTATACACACCATGACCTTGGCTAGTGGGATAATAACCTCCTCCCATATGACCCATGAAGGGCTACATGGAAGTATTGTAATGCAGAGTACCTTAATTATGAGGTGCTACAAAGCCATAGTTAGAAGAGTAAGTAGGTTGTTGATACCCGTACCTATACAGTTGATAGTTTTGTTTGTACTGTGGTCCATAAGAATGTCCATGGGAAGCTCCATAAGTTGTACCATAATATGGCCCATGAAATGATCCATAAGATGTTCCATGAGATGTTCCATAAGATGGTCCATAGGAAGGTATGTGGGAAGCTCTATGAGCTGGACCATGAGATGATCCACGAGGTATTCCATGAGACGATCTAGAAATAGGTATATGACTTGCTGACACAACATGAGGCACTTGAATTTGTGATACTACAGTGTTAGCAGTCGCAGGATGAACATGGATTGCAGTTTAACTCTAGCCTGAAGGACCACTAGAGTTAGGAAGAGGATGTGTCAAAAATGAATTCAAAGGAACAGGTTGAGAAGACGATGGAAAATGTGAAGGAATATAACTTGTACCCCCTATATTCACATGTCTCGGCTGAGGTTCCCGAAGAGGAACACTAGTGCTAGGTCTGGGTTGTGCGTGTGGAGGAATTGCCACCACTAGAGTGGATGGCGCAATGTGACTACTATTACCAAACCTCTTCGCATGGAAAGGAGTGGAAGTGCTCCCAGGTGCAGTACCAGGGTCACTAACCGGTTCAACATGAGGTGCCGGACCGGGATTGGGAATATCAAGCATTCCATATGTAATGTGGCTAGTGTTGGTGGGTTCATGGCGAGTCTCTTCACCTGTATAGTATAACCAATACCGGGGGTCGGAGCTAATGTAATCAGGAAACTATGATAAATATTTTTGTGACGGTCCAGTCCCATCAGGACCAGACTTATGCAGAGTTCCATATGTGCTTGAAGGATCAACTTCCACCGCCGGAGGTGGGGAAGGTGGAAGCTTAGAGACCTCATGCTCATGATGAATCATGGCAAGATATCTGTGTGAATCAAAGTGATGACTAGTCCGCCCGGACTGTCTGGATCTCTCTCCCAAGGGAGGAGGATACGTAGAAGGCAAAAGACCTGCTAAATGACGAGAGCGATGGGGAACCACACTTGGATCCACAATGACTCAACAAAAATAAAAGACTTGATGTATCTATTCAACCCTAAGCAGACTAGTGTGCACAGAGCATACACCTAAGAAAATCTAAAGACAAACAACAAGCAAACCAAGGGTAGGATAAATGAGCTCCCAAATGAAGCAAGTATGTCTCACCTAGGAGAGGCTTGAGACTCCCATAAAAAACAAGTGGAGGTTCTTAACCAATTATAGTGGCCCTGAGCTTCAACGCATATAGAGACTGTGCTATCCGACCCCTACCTGGCCAGGACACCTGCAAAATAACCTCTGAAAATACCCCCTCGATAACCTAGGTAAGGCAACTAAGGTCACCTCAATATAACCAATGCTCAAGCGGACAATCAAAGGAGGGATCGACTGTATGGGTAGGGTAGCAAAGCCCGAAGCCTGAAAGCACAACTGGTACACTAGGGGTGCACCGGTCAATACCTCAAAGGCCCCCAGATATGAATACAATCCTAAAATATCTCTGGTGCTCACAGAAAGTAACCAAGGGTCATCCCAGTCACAATTGCATGCACTGCCTCGTGCTTAACTCCCATGTAAGAGGAGCGTCCTGAGAAACACTAATTATACCAAGGGTTTCACAATCTCACCTGAACAGACACCTAATCGTTTTGTTTAGTGGTCTTGGAGAATTAACTTACAATGAAATATTCCAAGACCCTAAAACCTAATCTTGTTGATGCACCCTAGAAAAGAAAAGAGTGTAATTCATTTTATTAAGCGTTGATTTTATTTGGTTGTTTTTACGGAAAGGGTAATGGTCGTGCAACTTATGGTGTTATGAAACAACATGAAGCAAAATGCACACCTAACAATCAATGCAAATGCACTGTGTAGAATGAAAAACAGGGTATGCTACTACGTGAAGTGAAATTTTTTTCCTTCAAATGTAATTGCATTCATTCCTATATGAAAATATGACTATAATTCACCAAGCAATCCTAATGCAAGTACCATGCTAATACAAAATGCAAGCGATGCATAACTATGCAAAAAGCAAAATATTTTTGTATTTTTGAATTAAATGAGATATAAAAGCAAAAAAGATGACTCTATAACCCTCAGACTCTGCAACCACTCACAAACAACAGCCAAGCAAAGCACCAAGGTAAAAGAGACCTAATGCACTAATCTCAAAACAAAAGGTAGAAAATGAATGACAAGAACATTTCTAAAAATCAAACTAAAAATAGTCTCTACTTAGAAACGGAGGGTGTATATAGACTCCAGAAGCATCCAAGAAGACTCAACAATCAACCAAAATCACCCAACAACACTTAATCCTCCCAATAAAGCTAAAAATAAAGGCATACATAACTATTCTCAATAAACTAGCGTACATATGCGACTATTCAAGGGAAACCTGTGTGTATACGCGACTGTGAAAGCTAAAACCACATACAGGAATAAAAAGGAAGAAAAATAAGGCAAACATACAAGCTGAGACACAATTTACTCCTTCAAGACCCTATTGGGAAAACATGCCCCTAGACCCGACACAGAGACAAAGAAATCAAAGCAATTCAAGTACATTGAATATTGAAAACCCCCAAAGAAAAACAACTAGGAACCTCCCCAGTATGGTCGCCAATTCTGTTATGGAGAGAAACTTCCTATGGCTTGGGGTGTACCACAACAGACATCTAGACCCGAGAAATCAATCCTTTTCCAATATGCAAGAGAAACCAAACATCTAACACTAAAGGATCTTGAATCATACCTTATTCCAAATGGTTGAAGTAGATCCCCGTTGAGCTTTTTCCAATCCTACTTACGCTAGCAATTTGCTCTCAACAACAACAAATAAGACAAGCATGCTATATAATATGGTGTTAGATCTACTATAGCATATAAAATCAACAATGTATAAGCAATTTAAACATATCCATGGATTCAATATTCATTCAAATACACATTATGTTATATTTTTTTATCATTAAGCTAGCAATACATTAGGTTCTTTAACTGAGAGAATAACAAGTGCATCAATCAAACACAAGAGACAATGAACACAATGTTTATCCTCAGGGAAACCATAAATTGAGAAAACCCCACAACTTCCTCAGAAATAGAATCAACACCAAAAGTAAAACCCCAAAACAGTAAGATGATCTCTCGACAGCAGTAACCTCTTTCTTCCTAGCCCCAGTGTCTTCTTCTTCCTCAACTATGCGCTACAACTGAGTGTGAGTGAGTGTGTGATAAATAGAGAGGCTAACTCTCTATTTATAATAATTCCCAACTTGACAAAACCCTACTAGGGCGGACTTCTTTAGGAGAGTCTAATAACCATAGTGCCCCGAAACTGTGGGGACTTTAACCCTTAACCAATAGGAGGGTTACCCACAATGAATTGACATGACTTGTTTACATTATAGAAACTCCCGATAGGAACATCGGGGCATGACATGACTCAAGTACATTACAGACACATCCCAGAAAAAACATCAGGTTACAATACATAAGAAATATAAGTGAATACATTCCAAAGTTACAATTACATCAACACTCCCTCTTAACTAGGAAGGTATTCTCTCGACACAATTTATCAGCACAAGTCTTCTTCTCTGTATCATCCGGATCATCATCGAGTCCTCGTCATCTTCAAGTCATCTTCATCTTCATGTCATCTTCATCTTCAGGTCATCTTCATCTTCAAGTCATCTTCATCATCAGATTTGGATCATCACTCGATCTGGATCATCACTGGACATCATCACTGGATCTAGATCATTACTGCTGGATCATCATCACTGGATCATCACAGGTGTTAGCTATTAATTCTTCTCATCCCAAGAAGTTCTACAGAGCCAACCCTTTTTCATGCTAGATGTACATCTACAGAGCCAATACTTTTTCATATTGGATGTATCATCACAGAGCTGGTCCTTTTTCATACTAGATGTGGTATCCACAGAGAGCCAATCCTTTTTCATACTGGATGAGTCTTCACAGAGCTAGTCCTTTTTCATACTAGATGTGGCATCCATATAGAGCCAGTCCTTTTTCATACTAGATGAGTCTTCACAGAGCTAGTCCTTTTTCATACTAGATGTGGAATCCACACAGAGCTAGTCCTTTTTCATACTGGATGAGTCTTCACAGAGCTAGTCCTTTTTCATACTAGATGTGGAATCCACACAGAGCTAGTCCTTTTTCATACTGGATGAGTCTTCACAGAGCCAGCCCTTTTTCATACTAGATGTGAAATCCACACAGAGCCAGTCCTTTTTCATACTGGATGAGTCTTCACAGAGCCAGCCCTTTTTCATGCTAGATGTGGAATCCACACAGAGCTAGTCCTTTTTCATACTAGATGTGTCTTCACAGAGCCAACCCTTTTTCATGTTGGATGTGGAATCCACACAGAGCTAGTCCTTTTTCATACTAGATGTTTCTTCACAGAGCCAACCCTTTTTCATGCTGGATATGGAATCCACACAGAGCTAGTCCTTTTTCATACTAGATGTGTCTTCACAAAGCCAACCCTTTTTCATGTTGGATGTGGAATCATCACATACATCTAACAATGGAAGGAACCAATCCTCTCACCATGTCACAGCTCTTACATCCCACCATGGAAGGAACCAATCCTCTCACCATGTCTAAAGGGCACAACACTTACATCTAACCATGGAAGGAACCAATCCTCTCACCATGTCAGAAGGGTACAACACTTACATCTAACCATGGAAGGAACCAATCCTCTCACCATGTCAGAAGGGCTCAGCACAGACACATCACTTCCTCTTGGGAGGAATCTCAATCTGGAGAACACCTAGCTTCTCCCTGAAGTACTCAAACTTCACCCTAGCCAATGGCTTAGTCAACACATCAGCTATATATTCGTCCATCGCAACATACTAGAGCTTCACTGCTCCTCTCTGCACCATATCCTTGATATAGTGATACTTGATCTCGATATGCTTCGACTTTTCATGAAACACCGGGTTCTACGAAAACTTCACACAAGTCTGGTTGTCGTAATATATACAAGTAGCATCTAACTAGAGATCAAATAAATCAGACAGTAGCTTCCTTAGCCATACTTCCTCACAAATAGCTGAATAAGTTGTGACATACTCTGCTTCAGCTGTACTCAGTGCCACACATGATTGCTTCCTACTAAACCAAGATATCACACTTGATCCCATACTGAAGAAACACCCTAAAGTGCTCTTCCTATCGATGGCACTGCTTGCCCAATCTGAATCAACATAACCCTCCAAGTTAATACTCTGATCAGTTTTATACTTGAGCCCATAATCAATTGTATCCTTCAGGTACCTCAAAATATGCTTTGTAGCAATCAAGTGAACATGTCTCGAATCTGTCAAGAATTGGCTCAAGGTGTTCACAGCAAAGCAAATATATGGTCTTGTGTTCGTCAGGTACATCAAGGACCCAATCATCTGACGATACATCATAGCATCAACCGCTTCTGATGAAGCATCACTCAATAGCTTTAGGTTCTATGCCATAGGTGTGGTTAAGGCCTTGCAGTCCATCATCCCAAATCTCTTCAATATCTCTACTGGATACTTCCCTTGTCTGAGGAAGATTTCGTCTGCATTTTGCCACACCTCCATGCCTAGAAAATAATGCATCATACCCAAGTCCTTCATTTCGAACTCGGCAGCAAGCTTCCTCTTCATATCAGCAATCAACCCATCCATACCTGTTACAAACAGATCATCTACATACAGTAGGAGCATCACTGGGTTTCCATATTCAACCTTGTAGTAAAGGTTGGAATTTGCTTTACTCTTGGTAAATCCCAAACTAGATAGAAAGCTGTCAATTCTATTGTACCATGTCCTGGGTTCCTGTTTCAAACCATACAGAGCTTTCTTCAATCTACATACATGGGACTCCCTATCATGTGTCTCAAAACCGAGTGGTTGCTCCACATTCACTTCCTCTTCCACTACACCATTCAAGAAGGCAGTATTGACATCCATCTGGTGTATCTTCCATTTCATCCTCTGTAGCTAGAGAAAGTACTGATTTGATGGAAGTGTATCTGGCTATAGGTGAAAAAGTTTCTTCAGAATCTATTCCTTCTTTCTGGGAGAAACCATGAGCAACAAATCTTGCTTTATATTTTTTAATGCTACCATCTGCAGTATGCTTGATCTTGTAGATCCATTTGGAAGTTACGACAGACTTCCCTTCTGGTCTTGGGACAACATCCCAAACATTGTTCTTTATGATCAATTGATACTCTTCGATCATATCATCCTTCCATTCTTTCCATTGTACCACTTCTTCATAATTGGAAGGTTCTTTATCGATGAAATCACATAATAAAGATAAATATCCGGAGCAGGATCTGGTCCTCTTTCTTTCTTTGTGATTCTCTTCTAGAGCCCCATATCTTTCCGCACCTTGGATAGCTTCTCATACCCAAGCAGGTTTCCTCTTGTGAGTATTCTTCTCCTGAGGTGGATCTACAGGTTCTTGAGGTTCTTCAAATTCTCGATCTTCTTCTTGAATTTCTTCGTTCATGATTGTATCATGAATTTTGGGTGCTTCTGCTTCTTCAGGTTCTTCAGCAAGTTTCTTTCTGGATTTGTTGTAAGCTGAGTCTTCATCAAATGTCACATCCCTGCTGATGTCGATCTTCTTGAATCCTGGGAAGTATATTCTGTAAGCCTTCGATCTTTCAGAGTATCCCACAAATATACCCTTCTTTCCTGAAGGATCTAATTTTGTTCTCTTCTCTTTTGGAATGTGTATGTACACTGGACAACCGAATATTCTGAGATGGATGAATTTTGGTTTCTTACCTAAAAAAAAACTTCTTCAGGTGTCTTGTTCTCGAGTACTCTGTGTGGAGTATGGTTCTGTACATACACCGCTGTTCTGGCAGCTTCTGCCCACAGATACACAGGAAGATCTTGATCATGAAGCATGGTCTTGCAACTTCCATGATAGTTCTATTCTTCCTTTCTGCAATTCCATTTTGTTGTGGATTATATGGAGTGGACAACTCCCTCTTAATCCCCGAGTCTTTGCATAACTCTTTGAATTCATTTGATGTGAATTCTCTACCATTATCTGATCGAAAAGTCTTTATCTTACTTTCAATGTGGTTCTCGATCAAGGCTTTGAATTCCTTGAACTTGTTGAATACTTCATCTTTGTTCTTCATGAAGTATATCCATGTCTTCCTAGACAAATCATCAATGAAAGAAACATAGTATACACACCCGCTCAATGAACTGGATGACATTGGACCGCATACATCGGAGTGAATGATTTCCAAGATTCCTTTTTCCTTGCTCTCGCTACTTGGAAATGTCTTCTTTGTGTTCTTTCCTTTTGCACATCATTTGCAAACACCATCATGTTTTGTCTGCATTTCTGGAAGACCTTCAACATCTTTGCTTGCAAGTGGTAGTGTCCTACAATGTACATGTGCAATCCTTCTATGCCAAAGTTGATTTGGTTCTACTGAGTCATGAACCAAATATTGTTCTGCTTGGACCTTCAATTTGTATAGACCTCCTTCTTGTTCCCCAATCACTGTTGAATCATCAAAAGTATTTCCCTTTGGCCACATAAGAACTTGGCCATCTACAAAAGCAACCCTCATTCCTTTTGCATCCAATGCAGATATGGAGAGGAGGTTCTTCTTAAGTCCTGGTACAAACAATACATTTTTCATCTTCATGGACTTTCCAAAGTCTAGTTTATAGTAGGATTCATCACTACCTTTTATTGGATACTGGTAGTCACCCCCAAATTCCACCTTGTGAGGTGACTCATGTTTAGATAGTTTCACAAATGATTCTTTGAATCCCGTCATATGCTTGGAAGCACAACTGTCTATGAGCCAGACATTGCTTCCATGTGAGATAATTCCCGTGAGAGCGGAGATCAACACATATTCTTCATCACTTGAAGAATCACTTTCTTGTCTGATTCTCTTTATGGAAGGTTCATCATCCTCTGCAGCATGAGAATGATGTATTCTCTTGTTTCCCTTCTTCTTCTTTGAGTTCCCTTTGTTAGGGCAGTATTTGGATATGTGACCTTTATCATCACATGTGTAACATCTAATAGTAGCCCAATCTCTTCTAGTGTGATAAGTCTTACCTTTGGAGTGATGATGGTCCCTTCTGGTTTTCTTGGTGTGGGTTGTGAGAGCTTGATATTCACTTCCCATATTTTCTTCTCGAGCTGCTATCCGAGATTCTTATTCAGAGCATTGTTCCCATAGTCTGCTGAACTTGACTAACTTCTTTCTGGCACAGATCCCTTGAATGAAAGAGTCCCATGATCTAGGGAGACCATTCAAGGTGGTCATCACAATATTTGCATTCTCCACTTCTTCATCTACTTCTTTCAGTTGTTGCTTGACTTTAGATACCCTTGTAAAGTAAGACTGGATGGTCTCAACATTCTGGATCTTTACATTCTTCAGTTGGTTTCTTAGAGTCATTTTCCTGTTTATGTTCTTCCCTTCAAACAATTTGGTTAGGGCTTCAAACATAGATTTAGGTGTCTTTAGGGAGGACACCTATGGTATGAGGTGATCCTTGATTGAATCAACAATAATCCTCTTTGCCATAACCAAATTCTTCTTGTGTAAGGCCTTAGCCTCATCTCCCTCTGGAACTAGAACCTCCTCACTGATATAGTCCAACTCATTTTCTTCCAGGACTAGGGAGATCCTATACTTCCAGGCTTGGAAGTTATCAGCTCCCTCAAGCTTTTCATCAAGCTTGGTACGATGAGACATCTTAACTAAGAACCTCAAATGGAAATACAAAAGATTTAGATCTTACCAGGTCAAGATGTCAGATCTGGATTTGGAGCTGAAATTCTGCAGTGCTGGTTCAGGAGCAGATTAGGGTTTTGCTTTTCAAGAGTTCTGTCCAACCAAATGCTTTGATCTTGATCTCTAAACTTTGATTTTGAGGAGGAGACCAATCCAGGACTGGGCTCACTAAAAAATTCCACTTCTGTGGAAAGCCCCTAATTTTCGGAAGCAGTGTTGGGTCCAAAACTGAAAAACCTCAGAATTGGATTTTGCTTCGACATAAAGATGTGCCCTAGGGAGGAGAGTTATTCCAACCTTCTTTTGCTGAAAATATGTGAAGAAAGATCCAGAAAGTAGGAAGCCCTAGTTCCCATAGCTGCACAGTGTCTTCTTCTCACGTTAGCTCTGATTCCATGTTAGATTTTTTATCATTAAGCTAGCAATACATTAGGATCTTTAACTAAGAGAATAACAAGGACAACAATCAAACACAAGAGACAATGAACACAATGTTTATTCTCGGGGAAACCATAAATGGAGAAAACCCAGCAACTTCCTCAGAGATAGAATCAACACCAAAAGTAAAACCCCAAAACAATAAGATGATCTCCCAACAACAATAACCTCTTTCTTCCTAGCCCTAGTGTCTTCTTCTTCCTCAACTATGTGCTACAACTGAGTGTGAGTGAGTGTGTGATAAATAGAGAGGCTAGCTATCTATTTATACTAATTCCTGACTTGACAAAACCCTACTAGGGCTGACTTCTCTAGGAGAGTCTAATAACCCTAGTGCCCCGGAACTGCGGGGACTTTAACCCTTGACCAATAGGAGGGTTAACCATAATGACTTGATATGACTTGTTTACATTATAGAAACTCCCGATAGGAACATTGGGGCATGACATGACTCAAGTACATTACAGACACATCCCGGAATAAACATCGGGTTACAATACATAAGAAATATAAGTGAATACATTCCGAAGTTACAATTACATCAACACATTATTGGACAGGAAAATATATTTTTATTAATCAAATCAGAGATTACACAAGTGACAACCTCTATCGGCACGTCTGCGAGCTGGAGAAACTGAGTCCTCCACCTCGGCCTCCACCACCTCAATCCTCCATCTCTTGATAGCAATCTCACAAGCAAAGGAAAGCTTGGGAAGAACACAAAGTGCTCCAAAGGGACAAAGGGATGCAGGCTCAAGTATATGCAAGCTACGACAACAATGGACTATAGTTTCGTTGCTCTTCAATTCCTCCTCTTCAATGTATCCAAGGGGTTCCTTATATAGCACTCGAAAGGGGTAATGGGGGGTCAAATCTAAGCGATCTTGAGGCATATGGAAGGCCAAGAGTCAAGTAGTTCATACACACATCAAGGAAAACTACAAAAATATGTGGATTTATGCACACATCACGATGTACACGGGTTTGAGGTCAAAAGTCATGTATACACATGAGTATGGGATTAAAAGTCGTGTACAACCATAAACAGGTGTTTTTTAGGGATGAACTTGGAAACATCAAAGTATAATATCAGTCCATGGGGTCCAAAGAGTTTGCAGAGGGACAAGGAAGGCCATAAATATGTGATCAACCATGTGTGGTAAATTCAGCTGTAACATCGTGGTTTGAAAATGCTCAGGTTGGTATACAAACATTAATGCAAGACTTTAAGTCGTGGGCAGCGGGTGGTGGTGGTAGCAGGATGGTGGATGATGGGTGATAGAGGTTAAATGGACTGTACATCCAGAAGCCGAAAATTTTTAAAAAAATTCGTCAATGGATGACTCCTTGGACCTGAAGGGACCCACGCCAACTGGCTTATCCAGCATGAACGTACATGCTGGATAAGCTCGATCGTGACATCCATTAAAAAGGGCCACCATATGAAATTATTTTTAAAGACATATTTATTAAAAATCTACCATATGTAATTATCTTAAACCATATATGTAGTGAGAATTTCTCCTCACTACAGGGGTAAAAATGGCTCCCTTATGCCTATAGGGCACAAGGGTAGGTTTCTACCCTTAGAAAATAGTAAAAAATGGAATGTAAAATGGTAAAAACAAAGCTGCGAATTGAAACTAAGCTAGTCTAAGAAAATGGCTGCAATAATAAACTGAATCTAAGAGCTAATTGATAGAAAATAAATGGAGAAATGATGGAGATGCAACCCTTGTGAGCCCCTTTGCACACAATGGGTTAGGGTTCCGCCTCCACAACCTGCAAAATAAACCTAAGCTACCATGGAGAAAACCTGCAAACAAAGTTAATGAAAAACCTGCAAATAAAGATGAGGGTTAGAGAGTAAAAAATAAATAAAACAAGCAAAAACAGAGATTATACCTCACTTAGGTGGAAATGGGCCACCATGCCCTAGCTCATGGGAGCACCTCTCTCTTGGTTGGGAAGCAATGGCTTGGAGAAATGAAAATGAAGGAGAGGGAGAGTGGGTGGTTTGAGAGCAAGAGGTCTCAAAGCATCCACATGAAGCATAACAATAGGCAAGTGAGGAGTGTTTTGAGAGTGACCCCCCACCCTCCTTATATAGTTTTTCCAAGGGATTTTAGGGTTTTAAGCCCTTGGTCAAGGCTTTAGCCCCTTCTGCCCTAACTTTTAGCCCTTTTTAGGGTTTTAGCCCCTTTTTGAGGGCTTTAGCTCCTGGGGGTCTATTTTGGGCTCTTTTTTGGGGTTTTTAGCCCTTTTCTTCATCCTTGGTCTCTTTTGGAGGTGTAGGGGTCAAATGGAAGATCATGGAAGGTCTTATGGAGTGAAATGAGTGTTGTGAGATGGTGTCCTTGGGTGGTGTAGGCCATTGAGAGCTATGTGGGGGATTTTTGGGTTAACAGATTGCCCCCTGATGTGTGAGGGCAGGAGCTCAACATATGGCCGATGGACATCATAGGATTTGTTGTCGAGAGGTGGTGCTTCCGGGGCTGGGGCAAGGTGGATTTTGGTTTTGTATTAATTTGGTTCCCATCAATGGGTGAGATACAAGAAATGTGTGACATGTATATGGACGAGGCGGGCATTCCCATACTCGTGACAATGTCAAAAGAATCATTTGATCTATGCTCTAAAATACAAGAGCTAATCAGATACAACTAATGTTACAATGATGGTTGCCTCTCATGTGAGGCTGAATACAATACTGATCTGGTACATCGGACCCATGGCATTCTCATGGAATGCTATATCTTCATGACTGACAGTCTGCTGGATCTGGTACATAGCTGTATGGACTCACTGATTGAGAGTCAAATTCTCTATGGTACAAGTATGCTCTATCAATCATAAAGGTATATCAAAGCACTGCTGGGGCTTCTAATCACTGTCTCCAATGAAACCCAAAAATCACAAGGGACATAACCTGTTTAGGTCCCTCGAGTGGAATCACCAATGTGCTAGAGTCAGGTGACATCCGGGGTCTTCAACCAAGTACTATGTGGGGAAAACCCTGTATGAATCTCAACGGTGCGATGATGGTGTTGAATTCGAGCACGTGAGAAACAACCATCCTAAGAGGCACTAAGAACTCCTCTCAAGTGGTCCAAGGAACTCATCAATGATGTTGATGAAACCAAGGTACAGGGACCTCTAGGTCTCTCCTCTGGAATATATGTGTTGGAGTTGACAGAGGGAGACCTGCCCCTAGTCAAGGAAATGATGTTTCCTTGACCAAGAGCGCGAGGGATAACCGAAAGATGTGAAGCAATCTGTGGACTGACTCATTGAATTTTTTTGGGGGGAGAGGGAAGAGAAGAACTGAACAGGGGCAGGGGGGGGTGGGAGACTCAAAATTCCTTTGTTCAGATTAGGATGGTAGGGCGAACCAGGAAACAAATGAAACTTGACTCATGGGAATGGGATCATAGCTGTAATACCAGGAATGTCGCTGCAGATGGGAAATACTTGGAGGTGGAGGGAACTTTTGATACTGATGGGATCCAAGGAAGACACATTGCAGAGTACTCTGTGTTAGCACTCAGAATGTACCCAAGGTTGTAAAGGTAAATCCCAAGGTAACAACAAAACCACTTTAGAAAGAAATTGGTTTTTATTCCAGAGAGGGATCTCTCAATACAGATTTAACGAGACCAGATATAATTAACATCCAAAGATTTGTATAGATGGTTGAAACAACACATAACCATTGGGCATGGAGTCACATAAAAATAAAAATATCACAAGACACATACATGAGATTTATTAAAGGCAAGGTAACCATTTCATTATAGTCATTCATTTAGTTCAGGTGGGACAGAAAAGACAATGAACAACCCATTAATACAGAGCATCAAAGATGAGTTCTATATTAACTTTAGTAGAAGAATGTATAAAATATCCAAAACGATGATCAGAGCATAAACATTATGAATTCTAACCATCCAATACTGTGTTTCAGATATGAATAAAAATAGAATGAAGTGTTACACTGGAAAACACAATCACATAAGGAAAGAAATACAGACTGTAATGGAAACGACACAGGAATCTCTAATAATTCTTATGCATTCGCTATGTCATTCAAAAATAATATGTCTTTCAAAACATTCAACAACAGGATGGGTTCCAACCCCCATCTCATAAAATAGATGCAAATATATACATAAAATAATTTGATCTTCCAAGAAGATTCATAACTGAATGATCGACTTAATTAAAGTCTTGTAACTAAATTCCTGACTTTTAGGAATAAACTACAGCTTCAATCCTAACAAATCATTAAGCTAAAATCAACTTGGTAACATGTCCTCGTCCAGTCAGCTCCTTGGCGCGTAACACCTATCTCTATGGATGAAGGATGTATTTTGTCTTTCCAAACCTCTCTACAGCTTTCCACTGCTCCGTGCTTGGGGTATCACATTCCATCATTTCTCAAATTGACACTTCCAACTCCATGTAAGCTTCATATCATACCTTGGGCAATCCTTTCCTTGCTGACTGATACACTTCCTATGGACAGGAAAGGGTCACACACCCCTCTGTCTCTATCGACCAAATAATCTTCTCTGTCATCCAAAACCTGACCAAACCCTTGCACCTCTTTTCCCTGACTCATAATTCAATCGATAATGGTATTTGAAAGGGTGAATTATGGCGTCTGAGCCTTACCTGTTCACTGTGGCTGCGTGCATTTGAAATTTGAACGTTAATGGTTGATGAATACGTAGGTCCTTTTCACTTGTCTGGCACCAATAAAATAATCACGGAACAAGTCAACTTCGCTTTTATAGGACCCCACTCCGGAGCGTCCCTTTGGCGGTTTCCATCAAACCACTTTCGCCTCCGGATTGCACCACGATCGACCACATGTATAGTGGTTTATATTCCGCAACCACCCTTTATTTCTAACTACCATGCAACTTCCCACTTCGGATCCATCAGTGACTGTAGAATTATTTGACCTTTGTTTTTCAGCCATCAGATCGAGTGATGTGTACCCAATTCCACCGAGCGTCCTAGTCTTAACCAACGTGCAAGTCTCCGCTCCGGATTTATCCATAATCGCCGATGTAATCCGCCTTATTTCTCCGTCGTAAGATCAAATGGCACGTACTCAATTCCGCTGGGTTCCTTTGTTTTAACTAATGCGCAAGTTCACAAGGCGGAATTCACACACACCGTAGATCTCATCAAATTGGATCAACGACCGTTGATCTCTATATTGCATTAAACGCCTGCATATACTTATCATCCTCGCATCTTTTAGAGAGCGGACATAATACGGGCCATTGATCTTCCACTTTTCCGCTCTGCATCGTTTGATCCCACGACATTTCACCGCTTACAAGCCCTTTGTCTTACTCTTATACTATAAATTTTAACCAAAGTTTTGACAAGTGACCATTATTTTCTTTTCACCATGGTCTCTTTGCTTCCCTGCTAAATAATGGTGTTAATAGTTGGCTCCATCTAGGGATGATATCCTCCCTACGAGGTATCAAAGAACTCGTAGACCAGGTGCTTGTTTTTTGATTTCTCACAATAACTTCCAGAAAACTCATTTTTTGTTTTTCGTAGATATATTATTTTTTGTTTTTGGAAAGGAAAAGCATGCTTCCTGTATCTTAGGGCCTTCACTATGGGATTCAAATACATTTGTCCTACCATTCATGTTGACTTTGTAAAGAGAAATGAGTATTTACAGGCTATAGTACAGATTTTACCCTCCTCCTCAGGACAGGTAATGTTTCAGATACCTTCCATTGACGGGGTTACTATCCAGAGGAACCCCGTTAAGGTATTCCAGCAGAAATGCATTTTGCCCTCTGTAACTAGCAACAACATAAGGACCTACCCACATATGATCAAATTTTCCATGTTTGTCCTCTTTCAGAGCATCCCTCTTCAAGACCAAATCGTCAATCTGAAACTGCTCTTCTTTGATTCTCCTATCAAAACTACTTTTCATTTTCTCCTGATGTGATTGCACCCTGTCATAATATTTATTCCTTCGCTCATCCAGTTCAATAATATGATTTATCCTCCTTTGCATATGATTTGGTTCTTCTTGTTGATCTTGGAAATACCTCATGACTGGGACACCTAACGATGCTGGAAAAACAACTTCAGTCCCATACACCAATTGGAACGGAGACATGCCAATCGCCCTTTTGGTACTGATCCTGTCAGCCCAGAGAGCATTCTTGAGCTTGGTGTGCCAGGACCTTTTGTTATCTTCTAACAGCTTCCTGATGATCCTTACTAGGCTTTTATTAGAAGATTTGGCTAACCCATTTCCCTGCGGATAATAGGCAGTTGAATGATTGAGGCTTATATGATACTTGTGACAAAAATCAATCATTTTCTTGGATTTAAACGCAGCTGCATTATCTGTTACTATTATTTTTGGGCACTCGAATCGAGCCAATATATTTTCCTCAAGAAAGTCCATGATTACATTCTATTTGGCTCTTCTAGTGGGGATAGCTTCAATCCATTTTGTAAAATAGTCTGTAGCTGTCAAAATCCATTTGTGTTGTCCTGATGAATTGGGATTTATTTCGCCAATAAAATCCAAACCCCATTGCTGAAAAGGAGCTTCTACTGTTATGGGATTCAAAGGGAGAGGAATTACTTTTCTTTTTCCGTCAAAAATTTGGCATTGATGACACTTACTAGTTTCTTTATACACATCTGAAAATAATGTAGGCCAATAATAGCCTGCTCTTAGAATTTTGTTTGCCATCACCTTCCAAGAATGATGCCCCCCACAATCTCCCTTATGAAATTCTTTGACTGTATGCTGAGCTTCATTTTCCAAAAGACAATTCAGCAACACTCCTCTGGGGTCCTTCCAATAAAGATATTGATTTAGAATACAAAATTTGGCAGCTTTTAATTTTATGGATCGGGCTCTTGACTTACTCAATCCCTCTGGTGCTTGCAAATTTCAAAGGACATACACAATATCAGAATACCATGAAGAAGCCACAAAATCATCCATTACTTCTACTTCTGTATCTAACTGATTAGCTTGATGAGATAAGAAATTAATTTGCAAAGCTTCACAGTTTTAATTAGCCATCATTTTAGCTAACCCTTGTCCTTTAATCAACTTGGTGGGCTTTATTTTGATATTATACTCCAACAATGTAGCAATCCATTTTGCTCTTCTGCCTTCTGGATCTGGTTGTGTCAAGATTCCCTTTACTGTAGCAGATGGAACATGTGTAATTATATGTGAATGCAGAATATATACTCTAAAATCCTTCAGTTCTTTGACTAAGGCATAAGCTTGTTTCTCCATAATGTCATATTTCAATTCTCCATCCCTTAACATTTTGCTAAAAAATGCTATGGGCTGTTCCAAATTCTCATCATTTTTCTATAATAGAATTGTTGCTATAGTGTATTCTGAAGCATATGAAAATACTGAGAAGTCTTTGGTAAAATCTGGGCTCACCAACACAGGAGCCTCTGATATTGCTTTTTTTATTTCCCAGAAAGACTTTCTAGCTTCAACATTCCATTTTATCTCTTGACCTTTCTTCAACATATTTGTGATATTCATTAAGATCTCAGCAAAAATTGGCACAAACCTTCTCAAAAAATTTACCTGCCCCAAGAATGATTGTATCTCTTTTTTACTCCTGGGTTCACCCACTTTCAGAATTGCACTCACCCTTTTAGGATCAATTTTTATTCCATCTTTTGATATTATATGGCCCAACAACTTTCCTTCTTCCAATGCAAAATTGGACTTCTTTGGATTCAATGATATGCCAAACTTCCTACATTTCATGAAAACTTTCTCCAGATGAGGCAGATGCTCTCTGTTATATTTTGAATAGACTGTGATATCATCCATGTAGATCACTACAAAATTCCCAATTTCCCCTGCAAAAGCAATGTCCATAGCTCGCTGAAAAGTAGCTCCTGCATTCATCAAACCAAAAGGCATCTTTGCATACATAAAGGTGCCTTAAGGTGTAGTGAAAGCAATTTTTTCTTGATCTTCAGGTAATACTTTGATCTGATTATAGCCGGAAAAACCATCCAACATTGAAATTCTTTCAGCTCCAACTACTTTCTGCAATATATGGTCCATCTTTGGCAAAGGATAATTGTCCTTCATAGACACTTTGTTTAAGTTCTGGAAATCTATACACAATCTTATTTCTCCATTCTTCTTTCTAACAGGAACAAGGTTTGCAACCCACTTTGAAAACCTTAGAGTGACAATGATCTTGGCATCAAATAACTTTTTAATTTCCTTCTCAATAATAGGGAGCAACTTAGGGTTTATCCTTCTGAGCTTCTGCTTGAAAGGTTTCTCTCCAGGATTTATGGGAATAGTATGATGTATGATAGATGTATCATACTCCTTCAGGTCTTCATAACTCCACGCAAATACATCTGTATATTTTTTCATTAATTTCACATACTCTTCTTTTTCTTTTTCAGGCAACTTCTTGGACAACTTCACAATCTTAGGATTTTCTTCGGTGCCAATATTCTTATCTTCAACAGCATTCTCAATGGGCTTTACTTTGGGATTCTTAGCTACGTCATTCTGATCAAAAAATTTTCTAAAGGAATTAGTCCTCTTGGTATGAAAATGTTTTTTAACTCGATAATATTTTTACCTCCTAAGGTCCCCTTTAACTTTTCAGCACCATTCCCTTCTTCCTCAAGCTCTTCTTCATCTGGAATACTCTCGCCATTGTCATTTTCGGTGTCAATAGGAGTATTCACAAATTATCCTGAGAGCTCTAGGAACCTTCTGATATGCATATCATCTTCGAACACCTGCCAGTATTTAGAGTTATCAGGAATAGATGGTCTATTCACAATTTCCACCTGGTATTCCCTTTGTCCAGCAATAGGGGTTTCAAATTTTCCAGCGGCCACAGCTAAAGAATCAGCTACCAAATTTTCATGTCTGGGAACTACCTGAATTGCATGCTCTGTAAAGAATTTTCCCAACATATCCCATACTTCATTTATATAAGCCCTCATCCGAGGATGCCTGGTTTGATAGCTTTCATTTACTTGATTTATCACCAACTCTGAGTCCCCCAAGGCTCTTATTTTTTGAGCTCCCAAATCTTTCAAAGCATGTAATCCCAGTAACAAAGCTTCATATTCTGCCACATTATTTGTGCACTCAAATGTTAATTTATACGATAAAGCTTTGAAATCCCAAATAGGATAAATTATATACACACCGGCTCCAGCACCTATTTTTGCAGCAGATCCGTCAAAGTACATAATCCACTTTCCTTCCCTTTTTTGCTTCGCTTCCAAAGCATCCTGTTCCAGCACTTCCTTTTCCTTATTCTCCTCAGACTTCTTCTACTACGCCTCTTCTACATCATGTGGAACAACATCATTAAAGAAAATGGAAGACCCCAAGTCAGTATCAACAGCATAGATGTGATGAATTTCAGGTTTATCTTGACTGCTCACTACATAGGGGTTTTTTTTTTTCACTATATAATCTTCTGCTCCCATCTCGAACAAGAATTGTAGCATAAGACATATCCATCTGTAAACTACCTTTCAACTTGGAAGTCCAAGATCTTGACAACAGTACCCGAAACTTAGGTGGAATATCTGCCACGACCACATCCATGACTATAGTTTTAGATGGCAATTTATTTAGGGTTACCACCATATCTTTAATCAAACCAAGGCATTTCACCCTTTTAGAATCAAACGAGTACAAATATTTATAAGATCTTGTTACTTCTAATCCCAAACTCTCTACCACTCCTTTCGGCATCAAGTTGTGTGATGCCCCTGAGTCTAGCATAGCATTGTGAACCACCTTATCATGCACATTTAAACTCAAATATAAAGGAGGGACTTCTTCACTTTCTAAATTTTTAACCTTTGACCCAAACGAAATAGCAGGGTTATCATCGTTGAACTCTAAAATGTCAGATTGCCATTCTCCTTGATTTTTGACCATTTTTGTGATAGTGTTTCTGTATTCATTGTTTCTCAATAACTCATTAAATGGAACATAGATTTTTAGCTTTGAAAGTTCATTTTGTAAATTGAAGCCAGAACTAATTTTTTCCACATCAACCGGAGCCGCCTGCTTTATTGCTTTATCTCTTTGTACATCATTTTCAACCTCTTTATTTACAAAAGACTCTTTTTGTAGTTCTTTTCCCTTTTCTACATTCAAAGCACTAGTGGAAGGCTGATTTGGGTTTGCCTTTCCTTTATTTATGAGGACATCCCTGTTCCTCAGTATGATTTTCCTCTGCACATCATCCATAGCATGTAAATAATACCTTTGATACTGCTCGGTCTCCATTTCAAATTCTTCACTTCCATCTTCCCATCCAAACATGTTATGCTCTTCCTCAGTAAGATATATCTCCGAGTCCTGTTCTCCAAAAAGATGAATCTCATTTTCAGCGGGATCTTTTTCATCAGCAACATAATTTTCTGGGAATGGTGGACGAATTTGTTGTTCCTCCTGATTTCTTGGATTTCTTACGTCTCTTTGTCGGTTTTGGGGAGGAACAGGAGGATTCGGTCTTCTGAAATTAGGATTCCTGATTTGAGGCTCAGCTTGTTCTCTATTGAATCCCCTATTATCCATAGTTAATCTATCCATCAAATTTTCCATGGTTTTCAACATCATTTCAAATTTGACATCATTGGTAGAAGAAGAAGCAGAAGGAAAATTTTCTTCCTTTTTCCTTCTATCAATATCTCTATGTTTCATCTTTCCACTTGCCATCATATTTGCTTCTACTTCTAGAGCATCTGTAAACATGGCCGCAAGAGTTGCTGATTTTCTCTCTCTTAATGAAAATGAAAAATCATTATCAAAAGCTCCGGCATAGTGTAATTTGGCTGCGGCCACAGAAGGTTTTATATCCTCGGGAATGGAATTATAAACCCTCATGAACCTGCTAGAAAACTCATGGACAGATTCAAAACCTCCTTTTTTGAGACTGTTATATTGAGATAAGAGTTGCAAAGGGTTCTGTTTATCATCCCACCTATCTAGGAAAGCATTTTGGAAAGCCTAAAAATTCACTATAGACCCATTTGGAAAATCTTTAAACCATTTCTTTGCCTCACCTGACAAAATTTGGGCAAAAAACCGCATTTTAACATCTGGATAATGAACTTCTTCTAAGTCAATGAAATCTTCAAACTTGGCAACATGCTGTTTTGCGGTTACGTCACCTTCTCCATCAAACAAAGAAATTCTTTGGGAATAGTTCTGAGGAAGGTCATGTAATAAAGGAGGCAGACGCAAGGGAGAAAATCTGGCTGCCATTGGTCTAGGTGGATTCACAGGAACTGAAGAGATTTGAGCATTTTGAGAGGTAAATGTTTCAACTTTAGTGGTCTGTTGTAAATCTCTCCGGAGGGAATCCAATAAATAAGATTCTAACCTTAAAGGATTGAACTCAACATTCTTAAGGTCAAACTTGGATTTGGTCCTCAACAGACTTTTCCCAGCATTAACTTCCCATTCTGGATCAATATGAGAATCTTGAGATGATGATGCACTGAACAAAGGAAAACTTAACTTTTCTTTATTTTTTCTTTTAAATAACCTTTCTGGGTCTTCAAAACTTTTCAAGATTTTGGTATCAGAGTTACCTCGCGTGTGCCTTCTCGAAGCTAGAATGACTCCTTAAGTTCTGAAGAAGTTTTACAATGGAGTCGCCAGGACAAATATACAACCTTTTTACTGTTAAAAATTCCTGTTTTCCCACAGAAATATTCTTTAAACACTGTTGTTCCCACAGGGTAGATATGCACTTTCGTTCCCCAGCAACGGCGCCAGTTTGTTAGCACTCAGAATGTACCCAAGGTTGTAAAGGTAAATCCCAAGGTAACAGCAAAACCACTTTAGAAAGAAACTGGTTTTTCTTCCAGAGAGGGATCTCTCAATACAGATTTAACGAGACCAGATATAATTAACATCCAAAGATTTGTATAGATGGTTGAAGCAACACATAACCATTGGGCATGGAGTCACATAAAAATAAAAAGATCACAAGACACGTACATGAGATTTATCAAAGGCAAGGTAACCATTTCATTACAGTCATTCATTTAGTTCAGGTGGGACAGAAAAGACAATGAACAGCCCATTAATACAGAGCATTAAAGATGAGTTCTATATTAACTTTAGTAGAATAATGTATAAAATATCCAAAACGATGATCAGAGCATAAACATTATGAATTCTAACCATCCAATACTGTGTTTCAGATATGAAGAAAAACAGAATGAAGTGTTACACTGGAAAACACAATCACATAAGGAAAGAAATACGGACTGTAATGGAAACAACACAGGAATCTCTGATAATTCTTATGCATTCGCTCTGTCATTCAAAAATAATATGTCTTTCAAAACATTCAACAACAGGATGGGTTCCAACCCCCATCTCATAAAATAGATGCAAATATATACATAAAATAATTTTATCTTCCAAGAAGATTCATAACTGAATGATCGACTTAATTAAAGTCTTGTAACTAAATTCCTAACTTTTAGGAATAAACTACAGCTTCAATCCTAACAAATCATTAAGCTAAAATCAACTTGGTAACATGTCCTCGTCCAGTCATCTCCTTGGCGCGTAACACCTGTCTCTACGGATGAAGGATGTATTTTTTCTTTCCAAACCTCTCTAGGGCTTTCCACTACTCTGTGCTTGGGGTATCACATTCCATCATTTCTCGAATTGACACTTCCAGCTCCATGTAAGCTTCATATGATACCTTGGGCAATCCTTTCCTTGCTGACTGATACACTTACTATGGATAGGAAAGGGTCACACACCCCTCTGTCTCTATCGACCAAATAATCTTCTCTGTCATCCAAAACCTGACCAAACCCTTGCACCTCTTTTCCCTGACTCATAATTCAATCGATAATGGTATTTGAAAGGGTGAATTATGGTGTCTGAGCCTTACCTGTTCACTGTGGCTGCTTGCATTTGAAATTTGAATGTTAACGGTTGACGAATATGCAGGTCCTTTTCACTTGTTCGACGCCAATAAAATAATCACGGAACAAGTCAACTTCGCTTTTATAGGACCCCACTCTGGAGCGTCCCTTTGGTGGTTTCCATTAAACCACTTTCGCCTCCGGATTGCACCACGATTGACCACGTGTACAGTGGTTTATATTCCACAACCGCCCTTTATTTCTAACTACCGTGCAACTTCCCGCTCCAGATCCATCAGTGACCGTAGATTTATTTGACCTTTGTTTTTTAGCCATCGAATCGAGTGACGTGTACCCAATTCCGCCGAGCGTCCTGGTCTTAACCAATGTGTAAGTCTCCGCTTCAGATTTATCCACAATCATCGATGTAATATGCCTTATTTCTTCACCGTCAGATCAAATGGCACGTACTCAATTCTGCCAGGTTCCTTTGTTTTAACTAATGCGCAGGTTCACAAGGCGGAATTCACACACACCGTAGATCTCATCAAATTGGATCAACGACCGTTGATCTCTATATTGCATTAAATGCCCGCATATACTTATCATCCTCGCATCTTTTAGAGAGCGGACATAATACGGGCCGTTGATCTTCCACTTTTCTGCTCTACATCGTTTGATCCCACGACATTTCACCGCTTACAAGCCCTTTGTCTTACTATTATACTATAAATTTTAACCAAAGTTTTGACAAGTGACCATTATTTTCTTTTCACCATGGTCTCTTTGCTTCCCTACTAAATAATGGTGTTAACACTCTGAACAAAGGCAACCCAATGTGGGAATGCTGCCAAACTATTTCTTGTGGGGTGGTGTCTAGGGACACCGTTGTCGTACGATCTCGTGGATTTTTGGTGAGCCTAAGAAGGTACATGCTCGATGGTGCTTTCAATTTTAGAGAATTTGAAAGCACGAAGAAGACTCCAGTGGGGGCTCTTTTTCGTTGGTAGTCTCCTATGCCCAAAAAAGGATTAAAGTATACATAGGAGAGCTCGCCCATCCTGGAGGGGATGAGAGACTTCTTTACCGTTGGTAGTCCAATCAGGCCGGAAAAGGTTAAACCTATACTGACTAGACGGTCATTCAAATACCTTTACAAGCATGAACGAAACCAAGTTTGCTCAGCAATCCTTTCTTGATGAAACGTTTGGAAAAGAGCTTAATGACAACCGATGGTGAGCTTTTTCATCAAGTGCGGCCCCTTTTCCCGAGAAAGCACAAAAGTATGCAGAGGGGAACGGTCTTGGCTTGAGTGTGCCAAGGAGGTCCTTTTCATGAAACGGTCTACATGGTCCACAAAAGGAGGTAAACGAGATGATGTAGACTCCCTTTCCTATACTTTAGCACACGAGAAAGGAAGCAGCTGCGCTCGACGATCTTTTCATTGTTTTAAGGAGTCATAAAAGAGCTTAAACAAAACTCCAATGTGGTCAACTGAATACAGTGGCACAAGCGGTGCCCCATGTCGGGATGGTGGAAAGAGGTCCAAAGGTCATCCACGCAGTATGGATAGAGCAGAAGGCTCTCAAACATACCAATACATGCATGGGATAGATCGCGGCAGAGGCCTGCAAGATGGTGCGGCAGAGGCACGCAAAATGAGGTGGCTCTCGGACAGAGGTCAAGAGAGCGTGTGTGTGTGTTAATGTGGACGGACTTGACCACATGTGATGTAAGTACAATTCTGGAGGCATTTATATGCCAAATGAGTGCAAAAAAAGAAATCGTTTTGTGGACAATGGTCCAGAGGTCCGCGTAAGGTGTGGTGAAAAGAAAAGGCAATCTATGTGTTAAAAATACAAAATAAAAGCTAACATTACATTCCTAAATGGGCAATGGCCCAAGGACACTTCTATGTCAAATATATGAAAGAAAAACAATTTTTTTTGTGGACGATGGTCCAAAATATGTCCGCATGAGGTGTGGTGAAAAGGACAAATAGAAAAAGTAAAATATTGTACAATCCTTAATGGGCGGTGGCCTAAAAACCCACATGAGTAGCGGTATGCGAGAGTGATACAAGTACAGGTGCACAGACACTTGCATCACCATGCTGTGGCTTGTAAATTGAGGTAGCTTCTGGGAAGCGGTCTCGAAATTTGTTTGTTAAACATGAGACGATGGTCTCATAAGAAGACGCAAATTTGAGCCCAGAGGTGTGAGAGGTGTCTCGAAATGGTTTCGGGTGCCTTTGGATTAGCAGCTAATGGTGCTGCCCCTGACTTGTAGTGAAAAAATGTTGAAAAACAAAACGGGAAAAAAACTACGCTATAAGGGACTCATCAAGCATAGACTCTCTTGAGGTGGAGCCCATTGCGCAGCTTCTTCAAGAGTCGGTCGTCTGAGTCAGCGAAGAGGTGTGCCCCCTTTCCAAGACGAAGGTCATTGGTAAGGCAGGGTGATGGAATCTGGTATTTTATGGGAAGAACCAATTCCACACTATGGTTTAAAGGGAATGGGGTAAAACCAAAGGTGGTCTTACATATATCTCCATCATCATGTAAGTGGCGCCGGGATAGATTAGGTGGATCTTCCATGGCCGACGAGGAGAAATGGAAACTGGTGCTAGATATCATGAAAGTGGTATTGGTTGTGGCTTTTGTGGCCTTGCCCCTAGTCTCTGTTGGAGGAAGAGGGGCAGGCCTGGAGACGGGAGGAGTCTTTGATGGACCTGGAGGTAGGTTCCACATCATCTCAATTGGATGGACATGAGTCAACACATCCTGGGGCCTCAGAGGTAGGGTAGGTGGTTTAAGGTACCACACAGGATCTCCCAGTGTGAAATCCTGTAGATTGTGGGTTTCCAAGACATACTTACTCATGATCTTGGATGGTAGGAAAAAGAAAAGGAAAAGAACAAGGAAAATGATCGTGTTGATTGGGAATGAACCCCACTGTTTCCCTGGTAAATGAGGTTGAGGTTGCAACTGAGGTTGCGGTAGTGGCTGGGGAAACAACGAAAGAGAGAGGTCTGATGGGCCATTGGTGGTGGTGGAGATAAGAGGGTCTGTAGAACTAGACATCATGTAAATGGACATGGTGTCTAAAGAAGGAGGTGGGGGATGAACTTCTTTGATCAAGGTGATCTCAGACTCAAGGGAATGGTGACAGAGGTTAGCAAGAGCCATTCAAAATTTGGGGAGGTCTTGGTAATGGTGGGAGTAATGTCCATACAAGCTGAAAAGGGCACAAGCATGGTTCATCCTTAATTCCTTGTTCTTTACTATCGGCATGGTTGGGAGTTCAACCATGGGGATGTTTTCATTCGTATCCATGGCATCCAGATGCGCACGGATCATTGGGATTTCAGGGAAATCCTAAGTTGGGTGGCCCTGTTGTTCGTAGATGGCATAAGGTGGTACTGGCCATGGTTCTGCAATGGCTTTGGTGTTCTTCCCTCTCACCCTTTTGGGTTGGGGCAGTGCAGGTGCGGGTGTGGCTGTTGGTTTATGCGGACCGGGTGGGGGGCGAGACTCAACCGCAATAGGTTACACCAGATTTAGCACAACCTGGGGCATGGCTGGTTGAGCTGGTGGATCCAAATACCACACCGGGATCCCCAACATAAAGTTGGGTAGGCTTAATGTGGCCATGACCGAATTGCTCATGACACCGGGTGGGGGGATGAGGAAGGGAATTGTATGGACTAGAGATGAGCCCACATAAATCCCAGCTGGTTGCATGTGGGGGTGAGGTTGTGGTTGCGGCTACATGTAATGTTGCTGCTGTGGGTGATGTTGTAGCTGTTGTTGGTGTGGCGGCTGCGGACGATGATGTGGTTGTGGTTGGGGCTGCAGCTGTGGTTGCTGTTTGGGTGCAGCGGTGCTTGATGAGACCATGCACAAGTCAGCAGTTTCCTTTTGTGTCGGTGGTGGTGACACCAATGGGAAAGGAGTCGTCATGGTGGGATCGGTAAACAACCCAGGGCCCACATTCAATGATGGGGAGGCTGGTGTGTTTTCAACCACAGTGTTGGTTGCAGGGATGACGTTAGTGTGTGCGGTCACCCCTTGTGGCTTAGTGGTGGTGATGGTAGGGATAACGTTGGTAGGTGTTGTTAACCCTTTTGGATCATGGTAGGTGAGCTGGTCGACCATCACAATCTTCCTTTCGTGGGGGAACATCATGAGGTGAAAGACAGTTGACGCGATGGCTTGCATGGCGTACATGTAACTCCTCCCAAGGAGGAGGTTGTAATCCAATTGAGCGTTGACGACCTCGATGTTGATCATGACTGTCTTCCTGGCTAACGTGATGGGGACATGGGGGAGGATTCCTTGGGCTTTAGTGGGGTGTCCATCATAAGCCCGCAGAGTCGTGGAGGACGGTTACAGAATTGGTGATCCAAGCTTCTGCCAAACCAAGGTAGACATGATGCATGTGGATTCCCCCTAATCCACTATGCATCGGTGCACAACCAAGTTCCGAATGGATACCGGGATTTGGAAGGCAATAGTGGAGGGCATGCATGGCTCTCTGTTCTCTATGTCAAATGTGATTATCTTGGAATCAGATGGGTATACTGCCCCTAGAGCGGCTAGTAAGGCTTTCCGCTGTGTTGGGCATGTTTTAAGTACCTCAAGAGCAGACATGGTGGTTGGCATTTGGGCCAAATCATCCACAATGCTATAGCTGACTGCAGCTCTAGCCGTGGCATTATTGGCAATTCTGCGTATGAGGGGGCGTGGGAATGGGGGTAACTAGAGAGGTAGGTTGGTTGTCTTAGACGTGGATGCTGCTAATGAGTCAATAGGTTTGGTGGTGGTACCGTACTGATTTCGTCTAGTCTGTAAGTTTACCTCTTCAGTGGTCATGGTCATCAGGTGGTGAACACCTGTTTCAACTGTGGGTGGTGCCCCCGAAGCGTTGGGATTGGCCCGAGGAGGGGGAGCTGTTGCCACCAATCCTTGGACTGGTAGTGGGTTTTGAAGCACCATGGGAGGAGGTCCTTGTGGTGCCGGGTTGGGTTGTGCTTGGTTTGTGGCGTTGGCAGCCTGTTGGGCCTCATTTCGAATGGACTACTTGGCGCAACCCATGAGGGGGCACTCGAATGTATAGTGCCCATAAACCTCACAGAGTGTGCATGGTTGGTTTGTGCGCAATGGGGCATTGCGTCTTGGTGCATTTGGTCGCGGGGGGTTCTGGACTGGCTGATTTGCTGCAGCATTGTTGGGAGGATTCAGTTTTTGACTGCCTCCCTACGGTTGGTTGTTTCCCTGGTTGCGGGGCCGATTATGTCTAGCTTGCCCTTATTGATTGTTGGGGGCAGGCTGGTTGGGATGGTTTTGCTATGCAAACACTTGTCCCAATGGGGCGGGTGGAGCGGGGGCGGGGGCTTGGAATTGTTGCACTGGTGGTGCATAGTAGATTTGTGGGGGTGGTGGTGCCACGAATGTGGGTATTTACCCCACATACTGCTGTGTTGGCCAAGCCATAGCTTGAGCCTGCTGCAGTGGCGTAGGTTGTGCATAGGAAGTTGTCGCTCTAGATTGAGACATCATTCTAGCATAGTCTGAAGCTTGGTTTTGGTAAGAAACATTAACAATGTTTCTTGGTTGTGGTGCAACGGCAAGTGGTGTCGGTCGAGGCAGTGGTTGTTGAGAGACTAACCCTATAATGCCATCCGTTGCATGGGATGCCCTCGGTGAGTCGTGGTAAGAGGTACTTGGATGGGGAGCATCTGGGATGACGGTATACAAGTATCCTGACTGGGCATAGATGAGGTCAAATTGTTGGGCCTTCAATATGGCCTCTTCTTCATATTGGGTACATTCTCATGCGACGTCCTTTGCGATGGGCGGGAGCAAAGTATTGAGGAACCAATCCAAGAATATCTTGTCATCAAGTTGGATATTACACAAGCTGCGGTGCCACCGCCACTCATGGATATGATCAATGATGTGAGTGGCAGTGTTTTGGCGATAGGATAGCAGGATCTCCACCTCCTCGTCATATTTGACAGGGAGCTGGAAATATTGCAGGAACATGAAGGCTAGGGAGTTGAAGTCGACGTACTTGGCTTGTGGTAGCTCAATGTACCATTTGGTCGCGGCACCTGTAACGGTGCATTGGAACAGCCTCAGTCTGATGGAGTCTTCTACGATGCTATTGGATGAGCACCATAGATGGAATGTCATTATATGATTTTGGGGACATTCCCCGACTTTGCCTTCAAACTTTGGGATGTCTGAAGGTAGCATAGTTCGCATGGGTGGCCAAAAATCTTGGTGATGGATGGGGTCATTTGTCAATCTATCCAGGTCAGGCAAGTTCAAACGAGCCATGAATGGCAGATTTGACCCCAAGTTGATGTGGGATGGGGTTGCAATGGGAGTGGGGTTTGTAGGTGCATAATGCATCTGCATGGCTGGGAGTACTTGTGGTGGTACCATGGTGGATGGGCCAATGCCCCCAACTGTTGTGGGTGGGATGGTATGGGCGGCGGGGGCGCTGCCCCCCTGTATGGAAGTATGGGGAATGTGGGTGGTTGGTGCAGTACCCCCTTGGGTGGCAGGTGGGACAATGTGTGTGGAGGGGCCACTGCCCCCATGTGTGGCCACTGGACCAGCTTGGCTGGTCACTATGGGTGGTGGAAATTGGATAATGAAAGTATGCATGACTATGCTTGGGCTGCTTGCTACATTGTGGGTGACTGGTTGTGATGTGGATATGGGTGCACTTGCTAAGGTTAACCTGAAAAATGGATCCGGGTTTGTAGCAACCATGGGGCTGGATGGTGTGGTGTGGAGGTATGGTTTAGACTGATATGGGCTTGAATCAAAATCAGAGGCTGTGTGGCCCTCTGATGGTGTAGGATATCGCTGAGAACATCTACAATGGTGCCGACTGAGTGTTCCAAATGGTGGTGGTTTGCCTCTTAGGCGTGAGGAAGATCGTGGAGGATCAATTGTGTTTGCTTGTGTGTATGAAACTGGTGGGTATGAAATTTGGACCCCGGTTTCAATGGCTTCCTACTGGTTGAAGGTGGTCTCTCAGCCATCAAGACTGTCGAAAGACAATGCTTGGCTTGTTCCTCATGGGTAACTCTACTCAATCGGAAGGGGTCGTTGCCCGTTTCGCTTGGCAATTCCTCTTAGCGGACAACTACTTTGGGGTTCCTATGGTACTCCTCACAATGAGTTTCTGGGCAAAGCCCAAGTAATTCCCATAGTTGTAGCAGTCAGGGACTTATGTCCTCAAAGACTGCAGAGTTGATTGAACTTAGTGTAAATTGGGTAACTTTTAAGGCTCACTCAACGTCATGAACTGAGTTGGGTTAATTATGTGGTATGGTATGTTGGTTTGCTTGCTTGTTCTGGTATTTGGTTTACAATATGGTTTATGAATTAATGGTAGAGCTCACATCATGGTTTTGTATGCAAACATGAACATAAATTTGTAAGCAAATGTAGTGATTAACCCTGAATTATTGGCCTAACTAAGTGTCTACCTCTCAGTGGTATTCTTCTTCAACCAAGAGAAGGTGTTGGGCTCTCAACACAATGGGACTAGGCCCATCCGTAGATCCTTAGGTCACCTCCCAAGTGCTAGGTTGGTCAAGCAAGGAGGATGCTTAGTGTCGTGAGAAGCCCTCCTTCTCTACCCCTCATACCTTCCAGGTCACCTGGTTTTAGTGGTTTAGGAAAAATGCCATGGAGTGCCTAGATCTATACAAGCTCTCCCTTCGTCGTATCCCAGAATACCCCAGAGGGTGATGATTAGGTAGAGGAGGAAGGGGGCAACAAGATGGTTAATTTTATGTTAATTTTAGTTAGGCTAATTCATTTTATTGAACCTTAGTGATTGGATTAGCATATACACATTGTTCATTGATTTATTTGCAAAAAATGAAAACTAAAATAAACAAAGACCTGTAATGGTGGACAGAGGTGGCTGGGCCGCACTAACAGTCCTATAAAATTGGAAATTTCTGCTAATTAAACTGAAAAACAACTTATGTGTGACAGGCTGCACATTTCTGACTAAATCCCGCGAGGGGGCCACGAGATTTTTCCAGAAATGAGCGAGGGGGTCACACAAAATGCCAAAATAGCCACAACTTGAGCTCCTGGGCTGAAGCCATGCCTGCCTGAGGATTAAGTGCACCCTGGGCGCGCCTGTCTGCCAATTAAGTGCGCCTTCCCTCACCTTTTCCCCCGATAAGAGCGACCCACTCTGGAAAGGGGTGTTTTTGGGGCTGCAGGGTCAAATCTGGCCGACAATAACTGGTACTAGGTCAGTTTGACTTGGCTTGGCCTAGGAAAGGCTTCGGCACTGACAAAAATCCAGAAATAAAGTAGATTTAAATAGATCTAACAGAACATTTTTGAAAACTAGGGTAAAAACTGAAAAACTTGAAAAACTTGAATTGTTTTCCCAGGGATCCTGTGGGATCGACCCAAGGGAGTCACCAAAGTTGTAGTGAGAATTTCTCATCACTACAGGGGTAAAAATGGATCCCTTGTGCCTATAGGGCACAAGGGTAGGTTTCTACCCTTAGAAAACAGTAAAAAACAGAATGTAAAATGGTAAAAACAAAGCTGCGAATTGAAACTAAGTTAGTCTAAGAAAATGGCTGCAATAATAAACTGAATCTATGAGCTAATTGACAGAAAATAAATGAATAAATGATGGAGATGCATCCCCTGTGAACCCCTCTACACACAATGGGTTAGAGTTCTGCCTCCACAACATGCAAAATAAACCTAAGCTACCATGGAGAAAACCTGCAAACAAAGTTAATGAAAAACCTGCAAATAAATATGAGGGTTAGAGAGTAAAAAACAAATAAAACAAGGAAAAACAGAGATTATACCTCACTTAGGTGGAAATGGGCCACCATGCCCTAGCTCATGGGAACACCTCTCTCTTGGTTGGGAAGCAATGGCTTGGAGAAATGGAAATGAAGGAGAGGGAGAGTGGGTGGTTTGAGAGCAAGAGGTCTCAAAGCATCCACGGGAAACATAACAATAGGCAAGTGAGGAGTGTTTTGATAGTGACCCCCCACCCTCCTTATATATTTTTTCCAAGGGGTTTTAGGGTTTTAAGCCCTTGGTTAAGGATTTAGCCCCTTCCGCCCTAACTTTTAGCCCCTTTCAGGGTTTTAGCCCCTTTTTGAGGGCTTTAGCTCCCGGGGGTCTATTTTGGGCTCTTTTTTGGGGTTTTTATCCCTTTTCCTCATCCTTGGGCTCTTTTGGAGGTGTGGGGGTCAAATGGAAGGTCATGGAAGGTATTATGGAGTGAAATGAGTGTTGTGAGATGGTGTCCTTGGGTGGTGTAGGCCATTGAGAGCTATGTGGGGGATTTTTGGGTTAACAATATCCATCCAATGTTTCATACCATATGAATTAAATGAATGATTTGTTTGGTTTGTTCCATATATTAAAAAAACTAACCGACTGTTTTATGCAGGTTCACGTGAGGATGAAGATGGCATGCATAATATGGATGAAAAGGTAGAGAATCTAGAACCCAACCAATCAAACTCAACCACAACGTGAAGCTAGCACCCAACATTCAATTTGGCAAACAACTTAGCAGAAATTTCGCTCAGAAATCAGGTTTATAAACTAATTTCCGTTATGTTCCATTCAAACCGTCATTCACATCTAGACGTTCATTCAGACTATCGTTCGCACCTCCAAAATCATTGGTTCGGGTAGTTAGAGGCATTTATGGTAGAAACAGAAACATGAGTTTTATCCGTGGAGGTCCTCTCATGCTTCTCCACCTCCAAGATTCCACCTAAGTCATGTGTTCATCTACGAAAATAATGGGGATTTGTTTCCCAAATGAAGGAAGTCGTTTTGTACACTATTTGGGGAAAACCGCCCTCTCTCTCATATGTAAGTTTATATATAGAGAGGCTCTTGGACATGAAAAGAGTAGTGGTAGCTATTATCATTGTTGCTATGGCTCACACTTGAGATGAAATTTGTAATTTCAATTACAGTTCTACCTTTACATACCTCTGTCGTCACTCAGCTTTGTCATAACTTCATTTTTTTATCTCTCAAAAATTCACGTTCATATTTCCATCATCAGTTCAGGAGACGAATTTCGGGGATAGCGTGTGTACAAACCATAAGGAATTTGGGGAAACGGTTCGAAACCCACTTCCAAAATGGGCTCATTTACTCTTTATGATGGACATTTTTCTGAATGGCTTAACAGACAGGGAGAAAAAAGTTGCTGAACATACCTATGCATTTTTCCATTCCATTTTCCCATTCACGTTTTCCCATTTACGTTTTACCTTTTGGCTATTGTTTTCATGTTGTTGTTTCATTGCATTCCACTTTGCTGATTTCCCTTTCACATATTTCTTTCCTATATGTTGATTCAGTCACCGTAGTATTAGATTAGTCACTATTTCCATCATGTTTTACAGATTTGTGCTTTGCCTTTTTTTTCTATTTGAATTTGCATTTGCTTTCCGTCACCATAAACCTTCACTCATTTCCAACTTTCCTTTAGTTGACAGAGACAGGTAAGGGATAGGAGATAGAATTGATTCATCTTTACTTCATTTCATTTTGTTGTAGGCAGAAAAAGAATTATTTTTATTAATTAGTGTATTTTGCTTTCCGTATCCATATTAAAAGATTTATTTGCTTTTCAAACATAGGACGCATTTAATAAACGTTAAATAGATTTTCCTATGTATTATTTAGTTAGTCTTTAGAATAGTTATTTGTCTTGTTTTCGTCAATTCATAGTTAGTTGTTGAGTTAAAACTGCGTAGATTAAGTAGGTAATTTGCTTTCAATTAGTTTATTGTTTTCAAGCATTGAATTTGTTTACGCTTGGTCTTCAGAATGGTTATTTTCTCATGATTTTGTAGTTAACCGTTGAATGAATTTCATAGAGTAGTTAATTAGTAGCATAGTTTCCCGCCCTCCAATAATTAGTCACAACTGAATTCTGAAATAGATCTTTAACTTCGCATAAATAGAATAGATTTCTAACTCATAGAGTAGAGTAGATAATTTGATGCATGACTGAGTAATTAGATTTGTTTCCCAGTAGTTAGTTTGTTTTCTTCAAAGTAACCTAGTTATCTTGCTTTTATGAATTCATAGCTAGTTGATGAGTTAAATTTCGTAAATTAGTTAGGTAGTTTGCTTTCCCAAATTAACATAATTTCCTTCTTTTGAACAAATTAGTTGCAATAGAATCCATTTCATAGATAGATCCTTAATTTTGCAAAAGTAAAATAGCCTTTTAATTCATAGAATAAGATATATTAATTGCTTAGAGTTTGATTAATTAATTAAAGTAGTTATGCTTCCATTTCTTTTGTTTTCAGACCAAGCATTTCTTTCTAGAATAATAATTTCTTTTCATTGCAATTTCAATTCTTGTTCATAGGTTGAGATAATATAGAGTTAGATTTGAATCAATAGATTAGATTTACATTTGAAATCCTAGTTAGAGTTTGAGTGTGATGTCGTATGTAGTGTCTGAATGCAGCTCCATTTGAAGGTTTGTTTGACAAGTCAATTGACAGTTCAGAACCCTTACTTAATTTTAGATAGATTACCAGCTTTAGGTTAGCTTAGATTAGTTCAGGCCTTCAATCCTGCACATATAGTGTTTGCATCTCACAAGTTACCTTCCCGGGTTGACAATTAAGTGTTGAATTAGATAACATATATTTCACCAACATATCCCATCTTCTTGATGGATGTATGAATAAAATGTTTATGGATGTATGAAGAAAATGTTGCGAGACCAAACAATAAAGAGATATACATGTGAGTTTGTCTCTGGATTTCAACTTTCTCACTAGTATTTTTATAAGTAAGATTTCTATTATTTAATATAAACATGAAAGTTACAGATTCCACATGTCTGAAAAGTTCCCCATCCCCATTGCTTTATACCTCCTACAATCATACCATAGATAATTACATAGCAAACTTACCCCTTCCCTGTAGGGGAAAATGGGGTTTTCATTTCCATAATCCCACAATTTCCAAAACCAACCATACAGTCTACTAACAAGTTATAATCAAAACACATAGCTATAACGACGAGAGCACCTATGAACCCAAACACAGACCAGAGTGCCAATTCAGAACCTCAATTAGCAGAATACGAGACCTGATTACCAGTTGGCATGCCAACTCCTCCAACTATTGGAACCACCCCCAGATTTACAGCTGTAATCAGCCTTGGCAGGAAGGGGATCCCCAATTCCTTTTCAATAACATTGATCTTCAGGTGCCTGAGCCTAGATTCAGCGTACGTCTCCTTCCAAAATTGGACAGGAACTTTGTTGCCCCTGTTCTTCTTGTCCCTTTCCATCAATACTCATCCAAGAAGCCTTTTCATTATCCAGTACAAAGAAATCGTTCTTTCAAACATAGATTGTCGATCATGGGAGCTTCCTGGATATTGAATCCATTTTTCTAAGGCTGAAAATTCTTTGTTGGGATTAGTCTCCTCCAACTTGTCCTAGAGGTCCTTCTCCACAGCTTCAATTTCCTCATGGACATTCCTGTGGAATTGACGCCTTGTAGAGCCAGGCCACCTAAGCCGCATGCAGCTACTCCTTGTTGGCTCTATTTGGCCCAACCTTCCTGCTGCTCAATTCTTCTCTGCTTATTTCCATTCTCATGACCCCCACCAAACCGAAACAATGCTCAGAATATCAGGCTTCACCAAGCGCCTTCCACCTTGCCCAGTGAGAACCAGATATCCTCGATGTCGAGATAGACTAGCACAAGTGGAGCTTCTAATAACTAAATTTGTGGATAAGTTACCCTTAATGAATACCAAGGAGTCCTCATTCTGCTCTGGAACTTCCACACTTGGCTTGTCCTGGTTTCCATGTTATCATATAAATATTTCATTTTCCCTATACCTCCTTCATGGTTGTCGATTCCTTGCATGATGTGCTCCCTAGTACACTGGAAGTCACCACTTTTCCTCATAAATTCTTGTTCCTTCTCACGTGTCGGCATTGAGTTCCATGCATCTCCATCTCCCCCTCATTACCAATTCCAGTCCCACTTGCATATGGTGTTCAACTTCCTCAGTAGTTGTTTTTCCCTTTAATATTTTACCTGCAAACATCTTGTCCGTGAAAAGTATATATTTTGTGACCTGGGATCCTTTAGCTCCACTTGATCCAACCATAAGATTAGATTAAGGTTCTAAAATCCTTTTCCACTAGCTTGTATAGAAAAGGTGACAATGGTATCCTAGTGGGAAGTAAAGGAAAAAATTGTTAGTAATCGAATTGACAAAACTGTTATTTTTTCGTACTTAACAAGGCTTTGGAGCATATAGATTATTTATATTTATACCTTTTATGACGAGAATTCTTAAAAGAATCGAATCCCATTCTAAGCAATCATATGTTTTCTCCATATCTAATTGGACATACTGAATGGAAAGCATTTGTGACCACTGTTGTGTTGTCTAAAATATTCCTTCTCGGTACAATGGTTGTTTGATTCTTCGCGATCGTTGTATGCACAAATTTTGCTAGTCTAATAGCCAAGACTTTTGTCATGATCTTATTTCATACATTACAAAGAGATATGGGTTATATTTTTATCCATATTTTGCAACTATTGAACACAACTCTTAATGGTCTTATAGCTAACATTAGGAAGACATATGAGTCTCCAGTTAGATATTGTGTCCATGTTCAATATTAGTGGAACTAAGATTACAAAGGTAGTGTTAATGGCTGGATGCACTTTCCCAGTATTTTGAACTTCCTCTATCACCTCTCTCAGCAGAGGGATTCATTTTTCCATTGCCAGTAGAATTCAACATTGTTATTGTATTAAATGTCATACCTGCCAATATTTTAGGTGTCTTTACATTAAGTAAGTCATAGAAATTCTTTATACCTTTGTATTGGTTATTAGTGGTTCAATGTTTCAACTTCAAGCTCAATTAAAGCTCCTGTTGGCAAGTTCAAGAGATCCAAGAAAGTGATCCATATACTTATCATCACATCCAAACACCAGTTATTGGGGCTTATTTATAAGATGGAGAAACTTTTTGGTGTCTTAGATTTGTATTATCTTGCCAACAATGGGATGCCATTCTATTGATTAATTATTGAACTTGAAATTAATCCCTACCTACAAATATCAATGGAAATGCTACTTTTGTTATTTCAACAATGGGACGTCATTCTGTTGATTAATTGTTGAACTTGAAATGAATCCCTGCCTACAAATATCAATGGAAATGCTACTTTTGTTATTAATATTAGTCTTCTATGTTGATCTATGATCAACTAGACTTTGCTTTAAAACCAAGTAACATAACTATTCTTGATGGTTCTCAACCTTCAGGATTTTTCAAGAATTTATGGTATTGCCCACGTGTTTTTGTTATCGTATAGTTGACATGTTTGTATTTGTGCCATTTGTCTAAACACCTTGTTTATTAATTTGCGTCAAGGGATTGAATTATATGATCCATCATGTGTGTAGACCCTCAGTTATATTGCGAGAACCATTCTAGAAGTATCATGTTAATTCATTATTCTATTTTGCTAATATCTTACCAATGCATTGTCAAGCTTGACCTAGTCAGCCGGTATATGGGTACAAAGAGCACTTCCAAGGCTTCAAAATAAAGATGGCTGAAAATAAACATAAAGCATCAATGCTGATTCACACAATTATTCTGTTTTGGAGCAAATTATTCTTTGAGCAAATTAACATGCTGTCATGATAGTTGGTCGTGTTTGTCTTTTAGAACCTATAGTGTTATCAAATCCTAAATTTAGAAAGTTCTATCCTTTGTAAGAACATCTCCATTTGCTTCCTATTCTTACATATTTTTTCAATAACATACTTGTGTGTATTTTGTTTTAATTGACAAATTTGCTGAGATGAATTGGATATCAAACAATTGACAAATTTGCAAAGAAATCTACTGCATTTTATGTGAGGAATGTAGTTGAGTGTGAGGTTTATATTCTGCTTGAGGGTTTCAGGATTGGAATTGTTAAGTATTCAAAGATGCATATTACAGTTAGGATGTTTAGCTTGGACTTTGTTATATCATCAAGAGTGCCCGGTTTGTTAATATTTAGGCATTTTTCTCTAGCTTTGATGTTTCATGGTAGCGTTACAAATAAATGGGTATAAACATCCTCAGCTTAAATTTAAGAAGAAATCTCTCAAAAATTTGACAGTGCCCAATCCTTTCATGTTTTGTTGCATCTTGATCTAAGACATTAGCCTTTAGGTCCACTTATATGTCCTCTTTCTATAATATCAAGATAATGGATGGCAAAGGTGTTGGATACTTTTCAATTGTGTCATAAAAGTAGGGGACTCATCGCATAAATCTCTGTGATGGGAAGCTTGTTTAAACTTTAGAAAGAGCTAAATCATGAAGGGGCGTTCTCCCATATACTAGGAATTGAATAGAATACCATTTTTAAGTAGAAAAGATTACATTGTTTGTTTTTTCTACAATGCAACTAAAAATCCCGTGTTGTTCTTTGGGGTAGAGTGTTTACATTTGAGCCATTTCTACACCCCTTTTTCATGTTGTAAATGCAGCTCCACATGTTCTCTGTCCTTTTAAACTAAAGGTTGATAGTTGATATTGATGAACATCCAACTACTTTGGGGAAAAATAATCTTGATGCGATAGAATCTGCATTTATGTTTGATTGGATTTTGTTTTCCATCCACAGTAATTTCCTGTAGTGGCATTTTGTATAATATTTGGTGGCATGGCGCATGTATACACTCTGTATTATAACAAAAGAGTTGGGTACTATAATGGGTTCTCTAGGTCAAAATCCTACAGAAGTAGAGCTCTAAGATATGATAAATGAAGTTGATGCAGATGGAAATGGTACCATTGATTTTCTCGAGTTTCTTAATATTATGGAAAGAAAGATGAAGGATACTAATTTTGAAGAAGAGTTGAAGGAAGCATTCCATGTTTTTGACAAGGATCAAAATGGTTTTATCTCTGCTGCTGAGCTACATCATGTCATGATAAAGGAATTTAGAGAGACCTTGTATAACCTCTCTGGAGACTTTAGAGAGACCTTGAGTTTAAGGGTTGCTTTGTGTTCCCTTATTTGTCGAATCATGAGTTGTGTTGAGTTGTCACCTTATGCATATGACTTGTGGACTATGTGGTGTCTCTCTTGTTGAGTTGTGACCTTATGCATCTGACCCATGGAATGTGTGGTGTCTATCATGCTTCCATGCTGGGCAATGAATTTATGAAGATGACTAGTGACTGTATTAGGTTGATCCAAGTCTTCCTTTATAAACAAGAAGGTCATATTCTTTGAGTTGATAACCTTTACACTTTTCATCTACTTTTCCCTGCTACAATTTCTCTTTAACCTACAAATAAGTCTCGTCTTTACTTTAGGCTTCAAGGACTCTTGATCTCAAATCTAATTTGCATGTACTTAAGGCTTCTAAGAGAAATTTTTTAACAAGGGCATCTACAACCTTATTCTCCTTTCCTTTCGCATATTAGATTCCAAAGTCAAATTCAAAAGAAAAAAAAATTCAGCCACCTAGATTTCCTAGAATTTAAGTTTGGCTGGTTAAATAAATTCTTAAGCTCATGTGATCTGTTCTAAGCTCAAATCTTCTTCCTAGTAAATTGTGTCTCCGCATCTTGAGAGCTTGAACTATGGCGGAAAATTCTAGATCTTGAGTTGCATAATTTGTTTCATGCTCTTTTAATTTGCGTGACTCATAGAAAATACGAACCCTTCCTGCATAAGCACACCACCGAAACCTTTGATGAAAGTGTTGTGCAAACCACAAAATACTTATCTGGATCGACAATATTCAAAATAGGAGCATCAATAAGTAAATCCTTCAATCGTTGAAAGTTTGCTTAACATTTTTCAGACCATACGAATTTTACATTATTTCTCTACGAGGATGTAATCGAATGAGCAGCCTTGGAAAATTCCTCAATGAATCTTCTATAGTATCCTGCAAAACCCATAAAATATCTTATGTTTGCAACATTCTTTGGAGTAGGCTTGTTCATTATGTCTTAAACCTTTTTTGAGTCTACTATAATCCCATCTTCTAAAATAACATGACCCAAATACTGTTCCCTTCTTTGATAGAAGTTTCACTTACTTAGCTCGACATACAATATGTGCTCTTTGAGAACTTGCAATACCATTCTCAAGTGTTCCTCATGCTCTTCTTCACTCTTTGTGAAAACGAGAATGTTATCCAATAACACTAGCACAAACATGTTGAATTGCTTGCTAAAGAAGCCTATTCAGGAGACACATGAATGTGGTGGGTGCATCGGTGAGACCAAATGACAAAATCGTCAACTCATAATGCCCATACCTTGTCCGAAAAGTTGTCTTGATGATAACCCGATTTCAAGTCAATCTTTGAAAACACTTTGGCTCCCTTCATCTAATCAAACAAATCATCAATTATGGGCAATGGGTATTTATTCTTGACTGTCACTTTATTTAGTTGCCTATAATCAATACACAACCTTAAGGTTCCATCTTTCTTGTTGACAAATAATGTTGGTGCTCCCCAAGGAGACACACTTGGTCTAATATACTTTTTGTTCATTAATTCCTATAGCTACATCTTCACCGCTACCAATTTTTGTGTGCTCATTCTATAATGATCTTTGGAAACTAGTGTTTCCCTTGGAACAAGATTCACTGTAAAATTGATTACCTCTTTGGTGGCAGTCCCGATGCTTCATTTGGAAACACATCTTTAAACGCTTGCAACAACTGGTAATCCTCTATCCTTGGACCATTGTCTTCTAATGAATCTAATACATGGGTTGGATATAGTTGGAAACCTTTCTTGCAAACTTCCTTAACTGCAAAGATAAGATATTCTTGGATGAAATCTACTTAGGGACCCTTTTCACCAATATTGACCTTCTTCTTCTTCAATGCATTCAAGGATATTTTCATAGTAGTCTACCTTGACCCTATGCTTTTCCAACTAATCCATACCAATAAGAGCATCATAAGACCATAATGGTAGGACACTCAAATTTACCTTTGTGAGGAGTCGATTCGACTCTATGGGGCACTCCATCACTACTTCACTTACTTTTCTCTATGTGCCAATGGCTAATTGAATAAGCCAAGACTTGTCATGATTCATTTTTCTAAAAGAACAACTTTCAACTATTTTTGGAGTAATATAACTATTAGTAGATCCTGGATCAATCAAAACATAAATAGATTGCTTTGCAATCTTACCTTCAACTTCTACCACTACTGATTGATGGTATTCTTGGAGGTAATCCAACGCTACATAAATTCAAGGAGTTTACCTTGCAATAACCTCCACTATAACTTCTCCTTCCAAGTTATGCAACCTTTGAGGGTTCTCTCTTCTATGTGTATAGTCCCTAAGCATGTGGTTTCCTCCACATCCCCCACACCGAAGTGGTCCTTTTTCTGTTGCTACTACTATTATTCTTGCACATTGATCTAGGAACAAATAATCAATCTCATCAAGAAATAATCAACAAATAACTCATAAATGGTGTTAATCGAAACCGGAATTGGTTTCCTCTCTATATATTTAATAAACAATGAATGGTTACAATAACAATGTCAAGCAATAGCTTGAATGAGTGAGGAATTCGAATACCTAAGGAGGCAATTCGAAATCAATGAGTGAGTCTGGCTTAATTGACTGTAAGCCATTAATTCACACTGAGTTAACCACTTGACCAAAACCCTAATTGACTCACCAAACCCTAACTGAAGTCGTAGTGCAATAAATGACTGAATCTCTACTGAAGGAGATCAAGCACATGTCATAGCAAGCCAACCATCAAGTGCTAGTGCTCCATGACTTCAATGAACCCCGATGAGGTTAATTGAAGCTGAACTGATCATCAGAAGTTGGTGGAGGCACCCCTGTTGACTCCAGATCACTAAATAATATTAAATAATCATTAAATAATATATTTAATGAGAGGAGGCACCTTAACTGACTGGTTGAATTGATTGTAACCACCAGTTAGCAATTAGGTGCATTAATATCACTCAGATCACCCCTGGAGTGCTCTAGTTAGCCTCCTTGACTGTAGGAGAAGGCTAAGTTATCCTCCTTGACTGTAGGTAGGCGTGGGTGTGACTGGATGATGGCAATTAATGCTTCACTGATGTCAATTAATGTCAATTATAGTTAGGATAGTGGTTTAACTAGGCCAATTTGACCAAAAAGAGTGTGTATGATGGTAAATGTCTCCAACACCCCCCCTTAAGCTATACTCAGGAAGAGTTATAAAACATAGATGCATAAAAATGCTAGGGCCCTAGAAACTAAGGCCATAGGTCACCCTGTACAATGCTGAAACTGAAACAATGCTCAAAACAAACTAAGTGAGGAAAAGAGGGAAAACCCAGTGGGAAAACCCCCCCCCTCAAACTGAACACTGAAAGTAGTCTGGATCACCCTGATGAAATCACCCCCAACAGTGAACGGAGGTAAGTGAACTTCTTTTCTGAAAATCTCTTGGTGAAGATGTCTGCAATCTGCTCATCAGTTGGGCAGTATCGCAGAATGATGGTCCTATCATGCACTAGCTCCCTAATGTAGTGCATGTGAATATCTACATGCTTGGTCCTCTGCCTGGTAACTGGATCCATGGATATATTAATAGCACTCTGGTTGTCACAAAAGAGGACAGTGGACAAAGTACTACCAAGATCAAACTCTAAAAGCATGCCTTGCAACCAAACTGCTTGGATGTAAGCATTCACCGCTCCTCTATACTCGACCTCTGCTGAAGATAATGCTATGGTAGCCTAATTTTTGCTTGAACAGAAAATAGGGCCACCACCAAACATGAATACATATCTAGAAGTTGACTTCTGATCAATAGAATCACCCACCCAATCAGAATCTATGTATCTAACCAGCTCTAGCTCGGAGTCTGCAGCATAGTGAATGTCGTAGGTCCTGGTTCCCTGAATATACTGGAGGATCCTCTTGGATACCTTCCAATGAATATCATGAGGCTGCTGCATGTATCTTGATACAGCATTCATGTCATAACAAATATCAGGCCTAGAATGTGTCAAGTACAACAAGCTACCAATCATTTGTCGATAGATATCGACAGTGCAGTCCATGGGAGGTGTGTGTTTTCCTTCTTCAAGGATGATCCCTGAAAGGAAAGGGAATGGTGTAGGCCTAAATTCAGCCATGTTAAACTTTACTAACAGGTATGAAGTGTATTTGGACTGAGTGACCATAATCCCATCATAATTTTGCTCGATTTCGAGCCCCAAAAATTGTTTTAGAAGCCCCAAATCACTCATTTCAAAGGCATTGTGGAGAGCAGTTTTGATGGCTGAAATGGAGGCAATTGTGCTACCTGTGATCAGTAATTCATCAAAATATAAAACAATGATAATTAGATGACCATCATTCTGCTGTAAATACACATTTGGATCTTATCTACATCTTTGAAAGTTTTGCGAGAGAAGGAAGGCATCCATCTTGGAATACCACTCTCTTGGGGCCTGTTTTAACCCGTATAGTGACTTCTTTAGCTTGAAAAACAAAGATAGATCAATGATGTAGCCATCAGGATGCTTCATGTATATCTCCTCATGAATATCTCCATGTAGAAAGGCTGACTTAACATCCATGTGATGCACCTCCCAGTGCTTGGATGTTGAAATTGCCAAAACAAGGTGGATGGAGTCCATTTTTGCAACCGGTGCAAAGGTCTCATGGTAGTCCACTCCTTGGATTTGAGAGAAACCTTTTTCTACCAGCCTTGCCTTATATTTTTAGGTGATTCCACCAGTAGAAATATTTTTCCAAAACACCCACTTGCATTGAACCAATTTCCTTCCCGGAGGAAGAGAAACTAGCTCCCAAGTAGTGTTTTTCTGAAGAGAATTCATCTCTTCATCCATGGCAAATTTCCATCTCGGATCATTCCGAGCATGGTAGTAGGATTTTGGATCTTAAATAATCATAAAATAGCAAGTTTTGGACAGCAAATTATCAGAACAAGAGAGTGCAATACCTGCTCTTTGGAAATCAGACCGGGTTCTCCTTGGATCATCTGGATTTCCAATGTTGTATCCTGCGGAGGAGAGTGTCTGTTAGGCCCTATAGGAAGATGATTTTGCACTTCAGGTTTTGATTCAGAATATTATGATTGCTGCACACTGATATTAGAAATCATAGGATCCAAATCAGGTTCATCACCCCCAATTTCATCATCCAAATATTCAGTAGAATAGGAAGGAAATTCAACAGTTTTCTCCTTCACTAGTTCCACCTCCTGAAGAGGCTCATCGAACTTGACACTTCTCTCGATGATGATATGTTTGGTCTTGATATCCAGAATCTTGAATCCTTTATATTCATCAGGATACCCAATAAATAGACATTCTATGCTTTACGGTTGCAAAGCCCTTCTTTTATCAAGCGGAATCTGGGCCCATGCAGTGGACCCAAACACCCGTAGGTTCGACACATCCGGCTTGTGTCTGAAGTATGATTCGAAAGGAGTCTTTCCTTTCATGAATGAGTGTGGCACCCTATTCTAAATGTATGCTATAGAATGCATGGCTTCAGCCCACAAATTTTCAGCAAGCTTCTTTGACTCCAACATATAGGTGGTCATCTCCTTGAGAGATCGCGGGTTCTTCCTTTCTGCTACTCCGTTCTGCTGGGGAGTGTAGGGAATTGAATGATGGACCTGAATACCACTTTGGGAGAATATGTATAAAAAATAATTACTGACATACTCCCCTCCATTATCAGATCTCAAGATCTTGATCTTAATCCCAGAGACATTTTCGATCAAGGCCTTCAATTCAGAAATTTTTTCACATACTTTTGATTTCTTTTTGAGAAAGAAAACCCATGTATACCTTGAAAAATCATCAATAAAATTAAGGAGGTACCTTGATCCATTCATGGATGTGACAGGCATTGGACCACTGATATCAGAATGTATCAGCCCCAATATGCTTGTAGCTCGGTTTGCCTTCCCCCGATCGAACTTGTGCTTAGGGTGTTTTCCAATCACACAACCCTTGCAAATTCCCGTGGTTTCCTTGATGACCGGGAGGCCTTAAACCATGGAGTATTTCTGTAATTGCTGCAAATATTTGAAATTAAGATGGACAAACCTCTCATGCCATATCCTACTAACCTCATTTCCATGAGTTAGCAGAGCAGTGGACTTTGCATCCGCAACAAAGTGAGAGAACTCATAGGCTTTTGCATGATGATTTGCAAGGCCTTTTGCAATGAGTTTCCTGGATGCAATTTCTATTATATCAACATCATTTGGGCTGAAAAAGACTCTCTTAGGCATTCATGTATGTGTCATCTGATAGACACTAAGTAGATTTGCTGCTAGAGACGGTACATACAAAACATTAGAGAAAAAACCATTTTCAAGATCTACAGTACCTTGTCCTTCGGAAATGATGGTGGAGTCATCTCCCATGTGGATGGGGATGGATTTGCTGGTCTCCAAGGATGAAAAGGAGTCTTTTTCAGCCATCATGTGATTCAAAGCTACAGAGTCAATTAGCAATGCTTTGGACTTCGAAGTGCTTGCCATGGGGGCATGACCTTTCTCATGATGTGGTTCCCGATCTTGGTGATCTCTCCTCTGAAAGCTCTCCAGAAGATTGATGTGATTCCTCTCAAGGATAGAGGTTGCTTCATCAAGATTTTTCTTCATGCAGGCATGTTTAGGGTGAAAACCATTCCCGCAGTAAGAACACTTGACTTTTTCTTTCCCATTGTGCCCTTTTCCTTTGTTCTTCCTTGAGCCGAAAGATTCATCATGCTGCTGGTTTTCAACTCTAGGCTTGGGAGCATCAAATTTAGTTTTCTGATTTTTCTGCTGCTTTCCTTTACCCTTCAGATCTTTGGGCCCCGTGACATGAAGGGCTTGATCATGGGAAGATCGGATGATCCCCATCTGGAGAAGCTTGTCATGTTCATTAGTTAGGGACTCAATGAAGGCATTGAGTGTAGGCATCTTCTATCCGGGGGTTGTGAGCTTCCCCACATGGAATATAGAAACAAAAACTGAATAATCAGCCTCAAGTTTGGAGAGAATGGCAAGGATGAGCTGATCATCCTCCTTCTCCATGTTGCATTGCTTCAAGAGTAAAACAGTATGCTTGAACTTTGTAAAGAAATCATTCATAGTCTCGAAATTGGAAGGTTGGAAAGACATCAGTTCATTTTTGAGCTGGTAAACCCTCAAGTCATCATGATTTTTGTATAGAGATTCCAATTTGTCCCATATTTCTTTTGGTGTCTTCAAATCCGTAAGATGGAAGAGAAGGTCTCAGGAAATAGAGAGGCACAAGAAACCGAAGGCTTCATCCTTCTTGTTCAAGAATCTTGCTTTTTCTACAGCGGATCCAGGCTCAACTTCAGTGTCCATGGTGACTCTAAAAAGTACTTTGGAGCGCAACTGAATCTCCATATAACTTTTCCATGAGTGGAAATTGTATGGATTCAAGAGATCTACTGAGGAGGCCATCTAGATGTGCTGTAGTGAATGCTTCACCTGTAGAAACCTGAGAATCAAAACAAAAAGGGAAAAATAAGGTCAGACAGACTGCACATTCTAGGCTTTCATCACACATATCATAGTAAATCAAGCAAGCTTGATCAAAAAGTTATTTACTTGGGATATTGAGTGGTAGGCCTTGGCTTCTGGTGCAGTGCTGGAATTTTGAGCTATTGCTCACTTTTCATGGAGAAATCTGTCAAAAAGCTTGTTTTTGAGAGATAGATATTTGTCCCGCTGTATGCTCTGATACCATATTATTATTGCACATTGATCTAGGAACAAATAATCAATCTCATCAAGAAATATTCAACAAATAACTCATAAATGGTGTTAATCAGAACCGAAATTGGTTTCTCTCTGTATATTTAATAAACAATGAATGGTTACAATAGCAATGTCAAGCAATAGCTTGAATGAGTGAGGAATTCGAATACCTAAGGAGGCAATTTGAAATCAATGAGTGAGTTTGGCTTAACTGACTGTAAGCCATTAATTCACACTCAGTTAACCACTTGAACAAAACCCTAATTGACTCACCAAACCCTAATTGAAGTCAGAGTGCAATAAATGACTGAATCTCAACTAAAGGAGATCAAACACATGTCATAGCAATCCAACCATCAAGTGCTAGTGCTCCATGACTTCAATAAACCCCAATGAGGTTAACTGAAGCTGAACTGATCATCAAAAGTTGGTGGAGGCGCCCCTGTTGACTCCATATCATTAAATAATATTAAATAATCATTAAATAATATATTTAATGAGAGGAGGCACCTTAACTGACTGGGTGAACTTATTGTAACCACCAGTTAGCAATTAGGTGCATTAATATCACTCAGATCACCCCCGAAGTGCTCTAGTTAGCCTCCTTGACTGTAGGAGAAGGCCAAGTTAGCCTCCTTGACTGTAGGTAGGCGTGGGTGTGACTAGATGATGGAAATTAATGCTCCACTGATGTCAATTAATGTCAATTATACTTAGGATAGTGGTTTAACTAGGCCAATTTGACCAAAAAGAGTGTGTATGATGGTAAATGTCTCCAACAACTACTGGTTCATTTCCACTTCATGCTTACTACCTGGATGAAAATTCCTTGCCTAAATCCTAAATGGGGGTTTGAAACCATTTTTCCTTTGGTCAAACCTTCCTTTTGGCTTTCCCTTCCATGCTGGCTGAACTTTGGGTTTTTCTTTGTTTTTCTCATAGCAATGCATTACCATTCTGATTGCTTCTTCAAAAATGTGTGGATTAATAAACTTAATCCTTTCTTTGTAAATTTAGGTAAGGATTCCAAGGAAGCTTTAAATATTTACTCTCACATTTTTTTAGTAACCCACATACCTTAGCGATTCCAAAAACTTATGGACATGCTCTTCCATTTACTTTTGTCCCAATTTTAGCTCATGGAACTCTTTCCTCTTGTTATCGTAATACCTGGAAGATATATATTTTTCCTTGAAATGTCTTGGGAATCATTCCCAACTGATCCTCCTCTCCTGAATTATTTTTTCTTACGTGTGATGCTCCCACTGAATTGAAGCCCTCCCATTAAGGTTGTAAATGACAATTATGTCCTTTTCATTTTTTGAGTAGTCATGAATCCAGAAATATTTCTTCATTCCAAGAAGTCATGCCTTTGCTTCCTCGCTTGTCTTATTTTCTCCATCGAATGTGGGAGGCCTTGCCTTTCTAACTTCTCCCCGTGGAATTCATTTGGAATTCTCTCTTCTGTCAAACTAGCAGGAGGTATGCTTTCGAGTACTTTGAGAACTACAGGAATCACACAACCTGCTGGAAGACAAACTTGATAAAGATGTCTTACGTTCCTTACTCGAAAAACCATTCCTTCGAATTAATGTCCTCCTTTTAGTGTGGCTTATAAAGCAGGTCTCTGCATTTCTTTAACCAACATCGCTTGGAATAAATCCAAGATTAGCTCTCTAATGAAGATCAATGAGGATTTGAAGGATGGCATCGTTAATATGGTTCTGCTCTTCCTGAGCTTTGATCAACCTTTCATTGAAACTTCTCATTGTCTCAACCAATTATGGGAGGTGACATTCTCTCTTCTCTCATTGGACTTTGTCACAATATTTTCATCTTGCATATTTTCTCCAAGGACATCCTCATCATGCTCATAGGGTTCCTAGGCATCATTAATGGTCACCATTTGCTTTTGGAAACCTTTCCCTTATGCTTGTTGTCCGTTGTTATAGTCGTTTAAAGATGGTCAATTGTAGACATTGTGCATCATAGAAACATTTATTAGACAATTAGTAACATCTAAAATGATACACAACTATCATTTCTTCAATAAAAATAGTCTCATGGATTAATTTGTAGGGTTCTTAATTCCCTGGTTCTTTTGTCCCATTCATGCATTTATATAAACTACCACTATTGAAAAGTTTGTCAAGTTAAAGTGATATACACTTTATGTGCATCTCTAATTCCTTTCATGTATGTATGGATTCGACCCAAATGGTCCTAATGCTGCGACCTTCGCTTTGATACCACTTTGTCACATCCTCAATCATCTCAGTGGTCTTTAGAAATGACGTGGAACTTATTCAACACCATCCTTGTCAATTTTTCTTACTCTGATACCATTTTATCATGCCCCTCACAACCAAACAGATTGTTGGAGGAGACATCACACAAAAGTTACCCAAGTGCATAGACATCCATAGGTTAGATTTCCTAACCATTCATTAATCTTGGTTAACCGACTCCTTAAACAACCTGACAAAAATACTAACTGTCAAATTCCACTTACGATGATTCAATTTCAATTCAAGAGTCGAAATTCATAACCACAAAATAGATTCCAAAAATCAAACCCCAACTTCCCGACTTCGACTGCTACCTTCCATACATCGGGAGTCAGAAGCCAAAATTGAAAAATGGGTTTGTAATGAAACCAACTTGATTTGTCAACTCTAATATTTCCGATATGAGGAGTTGGAAGTCAAAAAAAAACAAATGGTCTTCAAATGAACAATCCCAACTTTCTGAATCCGATGTTCCTGACATCAGGAGTTGGAAGTCAAAACCGCAAACCGATTTCCAACAAAAATCCTTCGACTTGCTGACTCTAACTACTACGATACCATTTTATCATGCCCCTCACAACCAAACAGATTGTTGGAGGAGACATCACACAAAAGTTACCCAAGTCCATAGACATCCATAGGTTAGATTTCCTAACCATTCATTAATCTTGGTTAACCGACTCCTTAAACAACCTGACAAAAATACTAACTGTCAAATTCCACTTACGATGATTCAATTTCAATTCAAGAGTCGAAATTCATAACCACAAAATAGATTCCAAAAATCAACCCCCAACTTCCCGACTTTGACTGCTACCTTCCATACATCGGGAGTCAGAAGCCAAAATTGAAAAATGGGTTTGTAATGAAACCAACTTGATTTGTCAACTCTAATATTTCCGATATGAGGAGTTGGAAGTCAAAAAAAACAAATGGTCTTCAAATGAACAATCCCAACTTTCTGAATCCGATGTTCCTGACATCAGGAGTTGGAAGTCAAAAAAAACAAATGGTCTTCAAATGAACAATCCCAACTTTCTGAATCCGATGTTCCTGACATCAGGAGTTGGAAGTCAAAACCGCAAACCGATTTCCAACAAAAATCCTTCGACTTGCTGACTCTAACTACTACCTTCCATATGTCGGGAGTTGGAAGTTAAAAATACAAATAGATTCATAACAAAACCTTATCGACCTTCTATCTCCGATGTTTTCATCATTAAGAGTCGGAATTTGGCATCACTAAGCATCAACCTTCCGTGGCTTCTCTGAAGTCGATATCAACATCACAACTCTAGCGAATTTTGTAGTCATATTGTTGTTAGATTTTTAACATTAAGCTAACATTATTAGGATCTTTTAACTGAGATAATAACAAGCACAACAATCAAACACAAGAGACAATGAACACAATGCTTTTACTTGGGGAAACCATAAATGGATAAAACCCCGCAACTTCCTCAGAGATAGAATCAACACCAAATAGAAAATCCCAAAACAGTAAGATGATCTCCCGACAGCAGTAACCTCTTTCTTCCTAGCCCCAATGTCTTCTTCTTCCTCAGCTATGAACTACAACTGAGTGTGAGTGAGTGTGTGTTAAATAGAGAGGTCACCTCTCTATTTATACTGATTCCTGACATGACTAAAACCCTACTAGGGCCGACTTCACTAGGTGAGTCTAATAACCCTAGTGCCCTGGAACTGCGGGGACTTTAACCCTTAGACAATAGGAGGGTTACCCACAATGAATTGACATGACTTGTTTACATTATAGATCCTCCCAATTGGAACATCAAGGCATGACATCATGAATCAATTACATTACAGAGACATCTTGGAATAAACATCGAGGTATAAGACATAAGATACATAGGTGAATACATTCCGAAGTTACAAATACATCAACACTCCCTCTTAACTAGGAAGGTATTCTTTCGACACAATTTTCAGCACTGGTCTTCTTCTCTGTATCGACTGGGTCATCTTGTTATCTTCATCTTCAAGTCTTCTTATTCGTCTTCGAGTCTTATTTGTCTTCCTCATCTTCAAGTCATCTTCTAAGTCATTTTCTTCTTCAAGTATTCTTCATCACGGAATCTACATCATCACAACTATTGTATCATCATTTCTAGATCATCATCACATCTGGATCGTCATCAGGTTTGGATCATCATCACATCTAGATCATCACTTGATCTAGATCATCATCACATGCTATTTTAGAATGGTGCTATCTCAATTCTTCTCATCACAGGAAGTTCTACAGAGTCAGCCCTGTAGGCCTACCCATCATGTAGGTCTTCATCAATGCTTATATTTGACACTTAAGTGAGAATGGCCCGCCCAGCTCTTACATCTAACCTCATCTTGTCAGAAAGGAACGCCCAACACTCACATCTGATCTCATTTTGTCAGAAAGGCCCAGCACTCATATCTGACCATGTGTAAACACATCGAACCAGAATGGCTCAACACTTATATCCGATCATGTGCAAGCACATCGCATCGAAATGGTTCTGCACTTACGTCTGACCCCATCTTGTCAGAAAGGCACAGCACTCACATCTAACCATGTGTAAAAACATCACGCTAGAATGGCTCAACACTTATATCCGACCTCATCCTGTCAGAAAGGCTCTGTACTTACATTCGACCATGTGTAAACACATTGCATCAAAAGGGCTCTTAGTACCAGACTAATGATTCCTGGTAACTGACCAGGTGCCTCCATTCTCCCAAAGAATGGAAGTTGCCCTTACATCTGACCTACTCCTCAGAATGGCCAACACTCACATCTAACATGGGAGGAACCTAATCCTTTAACCATGACAAAATGCCTCAGCCCTTACATCTGATCAAGTGGGAACACATCCCTCTATCACATCAGAATGGCTCTTAGTCCTAGATTGAGTTTTCCTAGTAACTGACCAAGCACCTCCATTCCAAGAATGGTAATAGCCTGTATATCTGATCATGTAGGAACCAATCCTACAGTCATATCAGAATGTCTCAGCACTCATATCTGACATGGAAGGAACCTAAATCCTCTCACCATGACAAAATCGCTTAGCCCTTACATCTGACCATGGAAGGAACTTAATCCTCTCCCATGTCAGAATGGCTCACGGAATCATCACTTCCCTTTGGAGGGAACCTCGATTTGGAGAACACCAAGCTTCTCCCTAAAGTACTCAAACTTCACCCTAGCCAATGGCTTTGTCAACACATGAGCTATCTGATCGTTCGTCGCAACATACTGGAGCTTCACTGCTCCCCTTTGCACCATATCCCTGATATAGTGATACTTTATCTCGATATGCTTCGACTTGTCATGGAACACCGGGTTCTCCGACAACTTCACACAACTCTGGTTGTCGCAATATATACAAGTAGCATCCAACTGGAGATCAAATAAATCAGACAGTAGCTTCCTTAGCCATACTGCCTCACAAATAGCTAAACAAGCTGTGACATACTCTGCTTCAGCTATACTCAGTGCCACACAGGATGGCTTCTTGCTAAACCAAGAGATCACACCTGATCCCATATTGAAGAAACACCCTGAAGTGCTCTTCCTATCGATGGCACTACCTGCCCAATCTGAATCAACATAACCCTCGAGGTTAATCATCTGATTCGACTCATACTTGAGCCCATAATCAACTGTACCCCTCAGGTACCTCAGAATATGCTTTGCAACAATCAAGTGAACATTTCTTGGATCTGTCAAGAACTGGCTCAAGGTGTTCATAGCGAAGCAAATATCTAGTCTCGTGTTCATTAGGTACACCAAGGACCCAATCACCTGACGATACATCGTAGCATCAATTGACTCTGATGAAGCATCACTCAATAGCTTCAGGTTCGATGCCATAGGTGTGGCCATAGCCTTGCAGTCCATTATCCCAAACCTCTTCAGGATCTCTAATACATACTTCCCTTGTCCGAGGGAGATTCCATTTGTATTCTGCCACACCTCCATGCCTAAAAAATAATGCATCATACCCAAGTCCTTCATTTCGAATTCAGCAGCAACCTTTCTCTTCGTATCAACAATCAACCTATCGATACCTATTACAAACAGATCATCTACATATAGTAGAAGCATCACTGGGTTGCCATCTTCAACCTTGTAGTAAAGGTTGGAATCTGCTTTACTCTTGGTAAAGCCCAAACTGGATAGAAAGCTGTCAATTCTTCCATACCATGTCCTGGGTGCCTGTTTCAAACCATACAGGGATTTCTTCAATCTGAACACATGAGACTCCCTGTCATGTGTCTCAAAACCGAGTGGTTGTTCTACATACACTTCCTCTTCCACTACACCATTCAAGAAAGCAGTCTTGACATCCATTTGGTATATCTTCCATTTCATTACTGCAGCCAAGGCAAGGACTGATCTGATGGAAGTGTATCTGGCTACAGGTGCAAAGGTTTCTTCATAATCTATTCCTTCTTTCTGGGAGAAACCATGAGCCACAAATCTTGCCTTATATTTTTCAATGCTACCGTCAGCAGCATGCTTGATCTTGTAGATCCATTTGGAAGTTACAACTGACTTCCCTTCTGGTCTTGGGACAACATCCCAAACATCATTCTTCATGATCGATTGATACTCTTCGATCATAACATCCTTCCATTCTTTCCGTTCTATTGCTTCTTCATAATTGGAAGGTTCTTTATCGATGAAATCACATAGTAATGCTACATACCCAGAGCATGATCTGGTCCTCTTTCTTTCTCTGTGATTCTCTTTTGGAGCCCCATATCTTTCCACACCTTGGATAATTTCACGTACCCAAGCAGGTTTCCTCTTATGAGGATTCTTCTCCAGAGGTGGATCTATAGGTCTTTGTGGTTCTTCAAATTCTCAATCTTCTCCTTGAGTTTCTTTGTTCATGGTTGTATCATGAATTCTGGGTGCTTCTGCTTCTTCAAGTTCTTCAGCAGGTTTCTTTTTGGATTTGTTGTAAGTTGTGTCTTCATCAAATGTCACATCCTTGTTGATGTCAATCTTCTTGTATCTTGGGAAATAGATTATGTAAGCCTTCAAGCTTTCAGAGTATCCCACAAATATACCCTTCTTTCCTGAAGGATCTAATTTTGTCCTCTTCTCTTTTGGAATGTGTATGTACACAGGACATCCGAATATTCTGAGATGGCTGACTTTTAGTTTCTTGTTGGAGAAGACTTCTTCAAGAGTCTTGTTCTCGAGTACTCTGTGTGGATTACGGTTCTATATATACACCGTTGTTCTAGCAGCTTCTACCCAAAGATGCATAGGAAGATCTTGATCATGAAGCATAGCTCTTGCGGCTTCCATGATAGTTCTGTTCTTCCGATCTGCAATCCCATTTTGTTGTGGATTGTAAGGAGTGGACAACTCCCTCTTAATCCCTGAGTCTTTACATAACTCTTTGAATTCATTTGATGTGAATTCTCCACCATTATCTGATAGAAAGGTCTTAATCTTCTTTTCAGTGCGATTCTCGATCAAGGCTTTGAATTCCTTGAATTTGCTGAATACTTCATCTTTGTTCTTCATGAAGTATATCCATGTCTTCCTAGAAAAGTCATCAATGAAAGAAACATAGTATACATACCTGCTTAGTGAACTTGATGACATTGTACCGCATACATCGGAGTGGATGATTTCCAATATTCCTTTTGCTTTGCTCTTACTAATTGGAAATGTCTTCTTTGTGTTCTTTCCTTTTGCACATCCTTTGCAGACCCCATCATGTTTTTCTTGTATTTCTAGAAGACATTCAACAACTTTGCTTGCAAGAGGTAGTGCTCTGTAATGCACATGTGCAAGCCTTCTATGCCAAAGTTCATTTGGCTCTACCGTGTCATGGACCAAGGCTTGTTTTGGATGGACCTTCAATTTGTACAAACCTCCTTCTTGTTCCCCAATCACTATTGCATCATCAATAGTCTTTCCTTTTGGCCACATGATGACTTGACCATCTATGAATGCAACCCTCATTCCTTTTGCATCTAATGCAGATATGGAGAGAAGGTTCTTCTTGAGTCCCGGTACAAACAATACTTCCTTCATTGTCATAGACTTTCCAGAGTCTAGCTTATAGGAGGATTCCCCACTACCTTTTATTGGATACTGGTAGTCATCTCCTAGTTTCACCTTGTGAGGTGATTCATGTTCTAAAAGTTTCACAAAGGATTCCTTGAATCCAGACATGTGCTTGGAAGCACCACTGTCTATAATCCAATCATTGCTTCCATGAGTAATTTTTCCCATGAGAGTGAAAATGAAAACATATTCTTCCTCGCTTGAAGAATATTCACTTTCATATCTGGTTCTCTTTGATGAAGGTTCATCATCCTCTGCAGCATGAGCATGATGTCTTTTCTTGTTTCCCTTCTTCTTGTGAGAGCTACTTTTGTTCTTAGGACAATCTCTAGCAAAGTGTCCTCTCTCATCACATGCATAGCAAATAAACTTAGACTTATCACAAGGATTTCTGACGTTAATCCTTTGATTAGAATACTTACTTCTGTGATGGCTAGATCTGGGTTTCTTGGATTGTACTGTGAGAGCTTGATCTTCACTTCCCATCTTCTCTTCTCAAGCTGCTATCTGAGCTTCTTCTTGAGAACATTCTTCCCATAGTCTAATGAACTTAACTAAATTCTTCCTGGCACAGATCCCTTGAATGAAGGAGTCCCATGTCCTAGGGAGACCATTCAGGGTGGTCATCACAATATCTGCATTCTCCACTTCTTCATCTATTGCTTCCAATTGTTCCTTGATCTGAGAAACCCTTGTGAAGTAATACTGGATGGTTTTTGTATTCTGGATATTCACATTCTTCAATTGGTTCCTCAAGGTCATCTTCCGGTTTATGTTCTTTCATTCAAACAATTTGGTTAGGGCATCAAACATAGCTTTAGGTGTCTTGAGGGAGGACACCTGTGGTATAAGGTGATCCTTGATAGAATCAGTAATGATCCTCTTTTCCATAACCAACTTCTTCTTATGTAAGGCCTTAGCCTCATCTCCCTCTAGCACCTCCTCATTAATGTAGGAGTCCAACTCATTCTCTTCCAGAACTAGGGAGATCCTATACTTTCAGGCTCAGAAGTTATTAGCTCCCTCAAGGTTTTCATCAAGCTTGGTATGATGAGACATCTTAACTGAGAACCTCAAATATAAATACAAAATATTTAGATCTTACCAGGTCAAGATGTTGGATCTGGATTTGGAGTCAAAATCCTGCAGTGCTGGTTTAGGAGCAGATTAGGGTTTTTCTTTTCCGGAGTTCTCTCCAACCAAATGCTTTGAAATTGATCCCTAACTTCAATTTTGGGGAGGAGATCATTCCAAGCCTGGGCTCATTGAAAAATTCCTCTTCTGTGAAAAGCCCTAATTTCCGGCAGTAGTGTCGGGTCCAAAATTGAAAAACCTCATAATTGGATTCTGCTTCAACAGAAAGATGCGCCCTAATCAAGAGAGTTAATCCATCCTTCTTTTGCTGAAAATCTGTGGAGGAAGATCCACAAAGTAGGAAGCCCTAGTTCCTGCAGCTGCATAGTGTCTTCTTCTCAGGTTAGCTCTAATACCATGTTATATTTTTAACATTAAGCTAGCATTATTAGGATCTTTTAACTGAGAGAATAACAAGCACATCAATCAAACACAATAGACGATGAACACAGTGTTTTTCCTCAGGGAAACCATAAATGAAGAAAACCCCACAACTTCCTTAGAGGTAGAATCAGCACCAAATAGAAAATCCTAAAATAGTAAGATGATCTCCTGACAGTAGTAACCTCTTTCTTCCTAGCCCCAATGTCTTATTCTTCCTCAGCTATGCGCTACAACTGAGTGTGAGTGAGTGAGTGTTAAATAGAGAGGTCACCTCTCTATTTATACTGATTCTTGACATGACTAAAACCCTAATAGGGCCGACTTCACCATGTGAGTCTAATAACCCTACTGCCCCAAAACTACAGGGACTTTAACCCTTAGACAATAGGAGGGTTACCCACAATGACTTGACATGACTTGTTTACATTATAGATTCTCCCGATTGGAACATCAGGGCATGACATCATGAGTCAATTACATTACATACACATCCCAGAATAAACATCGGGGTACAAGACATAAGATACATAGGTGAATACATTCCGAAGTTACAAATACATCAACAATTGTTACTACTTATTGAATTAGAGTTCAGAATTTGGAACACCGCTACCGCGCATTATGCAAATCCAATCCCCAACTTCTGCCCTCGGTACGTCAATGTCAGCACTTTGATGTTGGCATCAACACAACAACTCTTTCATCAAAATTATGTCAATTTTGACATCGGCATTTAAATTTCAGCATGTCGACACATCAACCATTAACCTTTTTCTCAACACTTAGCCAAATTTCCCTTTTAGCCTTAGATATCGGCCCTGGAACCTTAGCACTATTCTTCCAATCTGAAGGCTTAACACTTATCTTGTTTCAACAACAAGACGAGGCACCAATATAAGCCTTTGATATCACTGCTAGTCCTTCATGGGACTTACGAAACATATGCAAATGCAAATTAGGCATTTACAAATGGAAATACAATCAAACTAAAAATGCACTTCATGCATGAACTAGACTACTTAGCACGGACATAAAAACAATAAAGTTATGCACAGAGATATACTCATTTCCAAACAATGAACATGCATCCTATTGCATAAATCAAGCTAACATATCATTCAATTTAGCATGAATACACAACTATTCATCACATAGAACTCTAGGCATATTCATAACAACAAAACACTTATATTTTAACTAAAATTGTCTAAGCAACTAGCTATGTGAGGTCAATGTTCCACCTAACCCTAGGTCTCTATCCAACCTATATTATTTCAGCTAAGAGACCACCCCCAAGATGGGCTATGTTATCCACTAGGAAGGACTATACTCGGGCTTTCTCACAGCAGTGGACATGCACAATAGATAAGCTAGCACATAGTTGATTTTATCAATCCCATAGAGAAATAAGGATAATGAATGCTAAACCGGTGAGCTCAACCACAGAGCTACAAGATTCTCCATCAACTTCATCCAGCCTTGACACACACATCCCTACCATACCCAGCTCAAGGAAGTCCCCATTCTCTTTTACACAGTCCCTCGTGCACCCCTTCCCTCTAGAGCTCCTTAGGGTTGGTATAGAAGGTCCAACCTTTTAAATTGACAGAGATCACATGCCTTCATGGGTGTTCACAATCCACATGGATTCCTAGCATTTCCCATGCTCTCAGGCTCTACTTTCACTCAGGAAGCCAATTCTACCATGGCCACTACTGAGAATGCAACACATGCAACCAATTAGATCGTTATGCTTCAACACATGTTCATGATGAAGGAAAACACATTGCACACTACAATTGGATCATGGCTCCTCACACTGGGTTCAAGGACGACTGGAAAATGCATTACCCTCCCCAATTGCACAACACATACCTCACCCATTTACCCATGGTTAGTGACTCTACCATACCGGATTAAAGATCCCTCGAACACATTTCCACGAGGTACTTTGACTACTTGCACAATCAACTTGGCCATACCACTTCTAAACTCATCCCCATTCTCCATTAAATGCATGATTTGACTTCTCAACTACCTTCTCACAACAACATTAAATAGTTGCAAGGATGTCTAATTGGGTTCTCAAGATGACACTTGACAATATATGGTTGACTCTCCCACACCCCCTCACCTCTTACTAGAGGATAACACGTTTCCCAGTCATTTTGTTATTGCCTCCACAGCCATCCTTATACTTTTTATTTACATTACAAATATTTACATGCTTTTGCATTGTACATGGATTACTAGTACATGGTCAACAAAATACATAATACCTGCCTCTATAATATTAGGCATTCACTAGAGAATCCTTGGCCTCGATATCCATGCTAAGAATCATATATCACATATACACAATATTTACACATCAAGCCAATATATACACTAGGGGTCAAAATGGGGTATTACAAGAGGTGTCTTAGTAAAAAAAAAGTTCAACCCTAATTGTGGTTCCATAGCATAGTCCCAACCCTCAATGTACAAATACCTCACTACTAATTAAAAGAAAAGAGAAAAAAGAAAATATAACCTCCAAAATATCAAGCACTAAGAAAAAAAAGTACTCTAACGTAATAGAAAGAAACAAATCCCTACAAATTGAAAAAAATACAATATTTAAAGGTGTGAGTACCTTTGAAATTCTCACACTTTAAGATCACAAATTATGTTTTTTATTATTTTGTAACACTGGTTACATAACAATGGGTAGTAGATGTAGGAGGATTTCTCCTTAACCCCATAGAATATTTGATGAGAGGCAATCCCTCAACCATCTTTTCATTATGTAGCTCTTGGAAATGCTTGAAGTTCAAGTTGCCAAATCTTCCATGCCACAACTTTCTTGTGTTATTGGAATGAGTCAATAAGGCACTCGGATATGAATTAGGAAGAAAGTGAGAAAACTCATATGCCTTGAATGCATTATTAACAACTCCTTTCACTTTCATATTTCTAGTATAGACTTCTGAGATCTCCACTGTGTCAAGATAAAATGTGACTCTCTTGGGAGAGCCAGTATGTGTTATCTGGTATACAGATAACATGTTTGCTGCCAAGGAGGGAACATAGAGAACATTTTGGAAAACTCCATGCTCAATTTTAATGGAACCTTTCATGATAGTTGGGATTTGTGAATCGTCTCCCATATGGATGCTTGGTCCTCCTGAGATATCCAGAGAAGTGAATGATTCTTTGGAGGAAACCATGTGGTTGGAGGCTCTAGAATCAATGAGATAGGCCTTTGACTAAGTGATTCTTGCTTTCAAAGCATGGAAAATCTCATGTTCATAAGTCTTGTTTCCAACATCAGACTTCTTTGCACCTTCAGGAAGGGCAATGTTGTTATGTTCAAGGATCTTAGACATCTGGTCGATGGTCTTCTTCATACACTGATTCTATGGATGGAATCCTCTCTTGCAGTAAGAGCACTTGGATTTGTCAAAATTTTTGTGCTTGTGCTTCTTGGAAACAAATGCTCCTTTTGAAGGATTTTTCTTCTCCTTAGGCTTGAAATCAGATTTCTTCTTCTCTTTACCTTTCTGCTTCCCCTTTTCTTGCGCATTCTTAGTCTCTCCATCTAAGAGAGCCTGATTCTTGGAGGCTTTGAGAGCTCCCATATGAATCAGCTTATATTGTTCCTGGATTAGTCATTCTGTGAAGGAATCAAGGAATGACATTCACCAATTATAAGTTGTCAGTCTCCCAGAGTGAAAGGTGGACACGAACACTGAAAATTCTGGGCCAATTTTTCTCAGAATTGAGAGCACCAATTGCTCATTTTTTTTTATCAATCTCGCACTGCTTGCATTGCATGATAAGGGATTTGAATTTAGTGAAGAATTGTTGTATTGTTTTGATGTTACTGGGTTGTAGTGATACCAGTTCATTCTCTAGAATATTGCCTATGAGCTCATCCTGCTTGCAAAACAAGGATTCGAGCTTATCCCATACTTCTTTTTGAGTTTTCAGACCATCAAGATGGAACATTAGCTCCCTGGATATGTGGGTGCACATGAAGCCAAAAGCTTCATCAAGATTATTAAGATAATTTTATTTTCAGGATACCGATGATGTTCAACTTCTCTGCCCATGGTGGCCCTATATAGACCCTTGTTGTGTAAGACAATTTGCATATCTGTCATCCAATCAAGGTAATTGAAGGGTGTGAGGATTGGGGAGTCAGAGATGCTGAATTGTCCATTTCACAACTTCGAGAATATCTAATCCTTTAAGAAATATTTAAATGTACCTACAAAAACACTACAAAACACTTCAATTCATTATCAAACCAATTCAAACACTCTCCACTTCAACATGTGCATATTCTTTGGGTGCATCACACTTGGATAGACTTCTCTGGATAGAATCTAGAGGGAGTAAGGAAATAATACCAATATTTATGTGAAAACCAATTTATTTTGGTGCATTAATGTTAGTTTATGAGGTTTGAAGCTGGCCTAAATACTTGCTATGATACAATGTTAATTTTAGTGAAGCATGGAGCCTATTACGCTGCACCTGTACCCAACGCACCTTCAGGTGTACCCCAGGGAGAGAGGACCATTTTTTTCGACCAAGAGGGACATTATAAAGCAATGGTGGTCATGGTTGGGCCCTTTGGTCATCCTTTAGGGATACTATGGCTTAATATCACTATTGACTTCCCTTTATTGGGGTTTTAACCTCGGGGTTGGTGTCTGGGGCCCATAAGTGTTGACCACTGGGTCACATGGCTCCATATATTGTTTATGTGCTCTGGTGTCCTTTGCTTCAGTTGCAAGACATTCATATCCCTTCACATCCATTTAGGACACTCTCTTGGCCCTTCAGTCAGTGGGTTACTGCTCTCCCTGGCCTTATCTCCCAAGAGGAAGACATCCTCCATGTGAAGTCGTTTCTTGCTTTGAGGTAGGCATTGATGAATTTTACAACATTCTAGGGTTAGATGGGGTAGAACGCCCTCCCTTTATCTCACTCCAGCCTTTGATTCAGAGTGATTCATTTATTTGAGAGTGTTTTGGCACTAGTGGATACAAATACCCCAGGTATCCTACCTTGATCCTACCTTTGACTATATTTTATTATTATTTTCTTTTAATTTTAAGTTGACATTTTATAATTTCAAATTGACTTATTTTAAAGCATGTAGGCCTAGATATCTAAAAAGTGAGCATGAGATCATATAAATAGATATACACACTTTCATTTTAAAGACAAAACTTATGGGATAATACACTATGCACTTGTTTTACCCCTATTAGGGTTTCTTTGGATGGATGTGCCTTTCTTGAGGAAGTTTTATAGTTAATGCAAGCTATTTTCTGCTAATTCTTTGGTGAACCTCTGCTTTTGATGATGCTTCGATTTGTTGGATGAACACAAGGACATGGAGTTTTGGCTACTTATCTCTTTGTTTCAATGATGGTGGATGTGCACGTTCAAGTCTTAGTAGTAGCCCTAGTGCTGCACTTTTTCCTAGGATACGCCATTACCTTCCATTCTTGTCACCTTAGCAAGCTGAAGAACATCTCCTTGTGAGGGTTCCGTAGGGTTTCTCCTTACCTTTTCTAGGCTAGTTGCTTGACCTAAGAACCATTCCTCACTTAGCCATCCTCCATAGAATACCTAGGTTAGGTAGGGATTTTTCTAGGGTAGGGGTTCCCTTGGGTTTTTGCACTTTTTCTCTTCTAAAAAACCTAGTTCCAGGGTTATTTAGGATTAGTTTTAGGTTAAATTCAGGTATGAAAAGTTTATAAAAATCTCATAAAAATCAAATATTTGGCCAATTTAGGGCCTCCTGAAAATTTTGGCTCCTAAAATTTCGTGTCCTAAAATTTTGGGGTCTAAAATCTCGAGCCCTAAAATTACATGCCTAAAAACTCGGGGCCTAAAATTCCGCACCCTCACTAAAATTATGGGTCCTAAAAGTTCACACTCTAAAATTTCGGGCCGTCCCTTTTAGTCAGGTGTGCCTTCCCTTGCACTTCAATCCATTGAACCCTACGAAATGACTTGCAAAAATCAGTTAGATGGCCACTATCCTTTGTTGGAATGAATTAGAAGGACATTGTTAATGCTAGTTATGTCTACTACTAGATACTATTTATGATATTTTTACTAATAAACACTTGCAACTTGTTTTCAAAGTTGATGCAAATTATTCAGTAAATGCTTGGTTACATGCACATTGTTGTTTCTTATACTAAAGTGAATGCCTAAACTACTACTGTTGTCATAATATTAGCATGCCTGATTGATACATACTGATGTACATGTGCTTTAATATATTATTTGATAATAATAAATACTTATGAAATGCATGTATTTTTGCTAATTCCTACATATTGCACTTGTTATCTGCATATTGGAACTAATTAGTTATGCAATTGGCTTATCCTTGGATGAATGAAATTGTATTATTCATATCCTCTTGTAGACTACATTAGGCATTGGTCACTAACCCTACACACATAAGAGATATATTTGGTGTCTAAGTGTCTTTTGCAGAGTTACATAGGGATCTCCCCTAGGAGGTTTCAACTTCTGAAGAATATTGCAGAAGTGACTAAGGTGACAGTGGTTACTTTCTCCACATATGTTTGTCGATGGCTTGGACTCTCATTTCAACTGGTAACATTTTGAGCCGTTGCTAGAGACTACTTCAAAATTTGAAGCGGTTGAACCTGAGTCATTCACACCCCTGGCAAGAACGACATTTTGTGAGAAAATTGAGATAATTTTCTTGGTATTTTGAAAATAGTATTTTTAAGGACTAATCTTGCAGATCTTATGTGGCAACTCCATAAAGAAGAAGACTAGGAAGGCTTAACATTTTGGCTTCGTTTCCAAAAACCTCAAATTCATTGAGGTGACTTATCCAGGAAAGAACGACACTTTGGTAAGTCTTGAAGTCCTGATTGTAAACATAGTTTAGAAAGGACTAACCCGCAGGCTTACCTGGAGACTCCACAAAGAACTCAACCCACCCCATCAATCAAGTACGCCCTTGTTTTGTTCATTTATTTGGTGATATTTGTTTAACTATCCTGGAAGGTCTCTCCTGGTGACTCCAATCAAAGAAAAATAAAGAAGTTTTCTACAAAAGACAAGGAATCGTGACGATATGACATCTAATTACGAATTGTGAATGGATATATTGGATTTTTTGAGCATTACAGGATTTCCACACAAGTATGCCATTCAAGATGGTGGGAAGGCAGTTTTTCCATTATTCCAACAACATAAGTACCATGCAACAACACATGTGCAAGAATTCATGCAATTCCTCCAGGAAAGCAAATTCTTGCATGAAGACATCATAATGAGGCTCTTTCTGTTATTTCTTCACTTAGAAGACAACTTGTTTGTCAAGAATTGGTATGAGGGTTTCCCTCGCAAAAGTTTTTCCTCACTTAGGCAGTTCATCGATGCGTTTAGTATGGATTGTGATTATGGTATCGAAGAGTAGAAAAGAAAGGCCATGATCCAGAATATATGGGAAGAAACATTGGAAAACAGCTAGACTCTACATGATTCAAGAGAAGGACCCAAAGATGATATTCCATTTGAATTTAAAGATCTTCATAATCCAACTGCTACTAAAATGGAAATAGGTTTCGCTCCTCTTGATCTATCAGCCTTCCTAGGAAATTTAGATGAGTTACCAGAGGCATTCTGGAATTCTTTCAAGGGTGACCATGACAATGTCATGCATCAGTTGGAATGGTTTATGACTTTGGCTTAAGAATATGTTATTAAGGAAAAAGAAGATGTTTACATGCGGTCATTTGTCCTTTTCCTGGGAGGAAAGGCCCTTGCTTGGTTTGTGAGCCTAGATAAAGGGACGATATCATCCTTTCTAGAATTGGTGGAAACATTCTGTAGCCACTATGATTCAGAATGACGTAATGAATGGATACCTCATGTCAAGCATGCAAGGGACTTGTTCAGTAAGGAATCCCAAAACAAGGATCAAGTCGAAGCAGCCATTGTTCAAGGTCCAAATGATGATATATCAAGCATGATAGATGAAGCTTCCTGAGTAGTTGAATATGATGATGTTCCTATATATGAAGATCCAGAAGTCTTAGCCAAAGAAGCTGAAGAACATAAAGATAGGATGCGTTCTCCCTTCCAACATACAAAAACTCCTTATGACATACCATATATTTGGGAACATACTGACAGGAATTATGAGGATGATGGTTATTGTACATTTATGGGTCCAATTTTCTATGATTCCTTGAGACCAGGTAACACAGTCTCCATACGTTGCAGCAAGTAAGAAAAACTTGAAAAAGTTACTCAGATTGAGCGAGAATTTGATGTTGTTTGTGATGAAGAGATTTTAGTCACCTTAAGAAGGGATGATGAGTACTTGATTTATGAAGACCCTGTGGAACAAGATATGATTGTTAATTCTCCTTATGAAGTTAATGGTGAAGAATGCATCAACCCTTTTGCCACTATAATTGAAGATGAAACATCACCAAACTTTGATGATATTTGTCATATGCAAATGGCCCATTATGATGAAAAGATAGAAGATTTGTGACCTCATATCTCTAGTGATTCTTCCATGATGTCTCCGTCATACTCATCCTGCAACAGGGAAGCATGTTTCACATAGGATTCTTTTGCAGATATTCAACATATGATGAGCCCAGGTTATCACTCTCAGTTGTTCTCCTCAAGAAGTGTTGAAGAAGTTGTTCAACCCACTCTACCCTACATCAGTAAGCCCTTAATCATACATCTAAACAAGACCGAGGAATATAGGTGGACATTTATGATTTTCATCCCTTGGTTTCATAATATTTATTTTTTATCTTTTCATTTGAAGCATGAAGATATGAATTATATTGTTGACAATTTCAAAAGTTCTAGGATTATTGGGGTTACTAACATGATTGTGGAAAATATAAGCAATGTACTTGTATTCCCAAAGAAATGTTTGAGTAAATGCAGACACAGGTTGCGGCTCACATATGAATATTTGTGAGATTCAACTCTACGAATAGCATCCCAAGTTCAGGATTTATGGGCGAATTTCAGGAAGAATTTTTTCTTAGAAGACATATATGATGAAGGTGTCCCATACAGAAGTCCACTAGAAGCATGGATCAATGAAGCTTGTCAAAGAAATACTTCTTTGTGGCGTCGATTTCAAGTATTCTAGGTTCGTAAGAAGGTTCAATTTCCTGCACTTGTCTAGATAAAGATCTGGGTACAAACTCAACATATCATCATTGAGGCATTGTCATGGATTACAATAAAGGACAAAGGTAAGATATTAGGTATGAATTTCTTACTCAGATGGTTACATTGGTGGTATTATTTCACCTAACATACTTTGGTTGACAAGTTTAGGTTAGGTAGGGTTTGTTGCATTAGCCATATTTATGTGCATTGCACTTTTTATCTTTTCATTGTTTAGTTAGTTTTCATTGTTCTTACTTTGTTTCCCTCATTTTGAAAACAAGGCATGATGAAAGTGTATACCTTTAGATGATTTTAATACCTTTGGACATTTGATATGTGTGTATCTCTACATGTACCAGTAGATTCATAGGTTCTCGAGCACTCCTGGGAAGAGTACTCATCCTGCAGTTGGAGCCAATGTTACACTGCACCTATACCCAACGCACCTTCAGTTGTACCCGATGGAGAGAGGGCCAATTTTTTCGACCAAGAGGGGAATTAGCGAGCAATGGTGGTCATGGCTGGGCCGTTTGGTCATCTTTTAGGGATATTATGGATTAATGGCACCATTGAATTCCCTTAATTGGGGTTTTAACCTCAGGGTTGGTATTCGGGGCCCTTAAGGGTTTACCACTGGGTCACATGGATCCATATCCTGTTTATGTGCTCTGGTGGCCTTTGCTTCATCCGTGAGACATTCATCTCCCTTCACATCCACTTTGGACACTCTCCCGGCCCTTCAGTCAGTGGGTTCCTGCTATCCCTGGCCTTATCTCCTAAAAGGAAGACATCCTCCATGTCAGGCCATTTTCATGCTTTTATGAGGGCGTTGAGGGATTTTACAACATTATAGGGGTTATATGGGTATCCCTCCCTTTAGCTCACTCTAGCCTTTTGTTCAGAGTGATTCGCTTATTTGAGCGTGTTTTGGCACCCGAGGATACAAATACGCCAGTTAGCCTACCTTGAGCCTACTTTAGGCTATATTTTATTATTATTTTCTTTTAATTTTAAGTTGACATTTTATAATTTCAAATTGACTTATTTTAAGGAAAGTAGGCACGGATATTTAAATAGTGAGTGCTGTGAGATCATATAAATAGATCTCCTCACTTTCATTTTAAAAAAATTAGAACTTATGGGATAATACACTATGCACTTGTTTTTCCCTTGTTAGGGTTTCTTTGGATTTATGAGCTCCTCTTGAGGAAGTTTTCTAGTTAATGCAAGCCATTTTCTGGTAATTCTTTGGTGAATCTCTGCTTTTGGTGATACTTTGATTTGTTGGGTGAACACAAGCACATGGAGGTTTGGCTTCTTATATATTTTTTTGAATGTTGGTGGATGTGCATGCTCAAGTCTTAGTGGTAGCCCTAGTGTTGCACTTTTTCCTAAAATAGACCATTACCTTCCATTCTTGTCACCTTATTCCAGCTGTATAAGTACCATGCAACAACGCACATGAAATCATTCATGCAATTCCTCTAGGAAAGCAACATTGTGCACAAAGACATCATAATGAGGCTCTTTTTGCTATCTTTTCACTTAGAAGATAACTTGTCTGTCAAGAATTGGTATGAGGGTTTCCCTCGATTTTGTTTTCCTCACTCAGGTAGTTCATCGATGCATTCAACATGGATTGGGATTATGGTATCGAAGATCAGAAAAGAAAGGCCATGATTGAGAGTATATGGGAAGAAACACTGGGAAACAACCAGACTCAAGATGATTCAATAGAAGGGACCGTTGCCGCCTAAAACACACTTGGACATGAGTAAGTCTCCCAACTGTTGTGTGTGTTCCTAAGGGAAACTTATGAGTTGAAAACCCACTATCACCTCGGTTCTAAAATCCTTCATTTAGACCACAACTCCTAAAGGCCAAGGGGGTTAGTCCCTACTTACTAAATTCCTTTTTTGAAGAATGTTTTCTAGGAGTTGTAAATTACAAAAATGACAATCAACATGCAGTGATGCAAATATTTCAATGTCAAGCAAACCCTTTAACAGTCAACCCATAATGTATGCAAGAGAGAAACAATCAAATAATCAAAATGACCAGTGTCGTTTCTACTCGGGCTATGGAGTCACAATAATCAACTTCAAATAATTTTCCTAAAGCATCAACTCATTTACTTTAACAAATATACAAGAACATGATGACTTCCAATAAATGATTAAGTTAAAATTAAGTATTTGCAAAGTAGAGAAATGTAAATGATTGTAACAATGTTATGCAAGTGGTCCTGTAAGTTTTAGTAAATGTTATGTCTCTCTTTGACTTAGGGAATTAAGGTGTTTGTTGCAAAGAAATGAACTATTCTAGATGTCTACCACACGAGACTATCTCCTGCGATTAGAGAGAGAATGTCGAGTGCTCAACATGAGAACACAAGGTTCCCACCTAGACCCACGGGTCAAGCTCAAAACTTGTTGGTTTCTCAACTAGAGGACACAAAGTGACACGAAGCCCCCTACGGCCTCTATCCCACTAGATCCATAGGTCAAGCATCTTTCTATCCTTTCTAATGAATATACTTATTTGGGTGCCTATTAAACTAGACAACACAAATCCTCTCCCTTTCTTGTCACCAGGGTCGGACCAACTGACAAGTGGAGTGAATATGGGGAAAATATTAGGGCAAGGTTTATTTTAAACGAAAAGAAGAATTTAAAAATTATTAACAATGCAAGCCAACATGATATTGCAAGGATGACATAGCCGAGTCACTTGCAAGGTGTGGGAAAATAAAAATGACAGAAAGAAAGATACAATATAGCACAATTTCACAAGGATGGCAAATATGAATCACTTGCAAGGTGTGGGCAAATGAAAATAACAAAAAAAAAAAAAACTAGCCGACACTATTTTGTAAGGATGGCATAGCCAAACCACTTGCAAGGTGTGGGAAAAAATAAATAAGAAAATAAAAACAAAATGAAACTCTAACTAATCTAAAACCATGACAATCAACAATTGCTTATGCAAAGGTGGGCAAGCCCAACTTCTATTGCTAGAAATGGATGGAAAATAAATGAGACTTGATTTAACTGAAAATGCAAAGCAAGAAATCAAGTCCAAGAGACTCTCTTGGACTTGATACAAAGGCTGAAATTTCAGTGTAAAGAAAGAGGTAAAAGGAGTGAGAAAAATCATGTTTTTTCTTTCTTTCTTGAGATGGCCTTGAAGCTCTACCTTTGGGGTGGCCTTAAAACTCTTCTACGTATGAAATTTGACAAAGTTTTGCCTTGTTTTGTTACTAACCTACTAAAACCAGCAAACATAAAAATGATAAAATGTGCCCAAAATCACTTTTGAAAAGTTAGTATGTTAGTGCAATATATATATATATATATATATAATTTATACAAAGTTGCCAAGAGAACAATGTTGAGAAAATTGGAGTGACTATGAGTAAAAATAAGATTTGAAGACCCCAACCAACTAAGACTAAAATGAAGATTTTGTTTTAAGGAGTTAGTGTGCTCTTTTCTCTTCAAATGCTTGAAGAAGTGGGGAATCTAACCAAGGAATCCCACTCTTCAGTCCGGATAACTTGCAACTTGAAAGATAAGATAAACAAACACAAATAGATGTGAGATTCTCACAATTATTAAAGAATTCAAACTATTCAACCAAGAAATGCTTGAAGTTCTTGAATGCAAGAGAGGAAAACTCATAAGATCTACATAAACTAAGAAGATCTTACCAAGGAAAAATAGTTTATCTCTTTGGCCTCACTTGTACTTGAAAGAACTTGAGAAAATGGGAGAAAGTCACCACCCAACAACACAATATCTCCACCAAATATTTTTATTAAAAATGCCTAATGGCTGGAAATTACAGTAATCACAGAGAATGAGAGCAAAATGCAAGCAAGAGAGTGAGAGCATGGGAGATTCTAACCCAAATGAAGAGGGGAAGCCTCCTTAAATAGTAAAAATGAAAGAGAGAGGCTCGTTTCTTACTAGACAAGTGTCACAAGGCAGAGAGGGGGTCCAAGAGAGGGGGGCGAATTTTCTCAAGGAGTGCAAAACCATGGTTTGAAATCTCAAATATGGGGAGATAAACCCCCAATTTAATGATTTTAACCTTATTTCTATGTCAAATTGGGAGGAAACCACCATAGTGGGGCCCTTCGATTGACTTTAGCTCACCCAACCAATCAAAGAGAGAAGGGAGCACCCCTTAGCGTCGACAACTCAAAACTTGTTACATGCTTGCTTGTGGGGGGCCATTTGGGTCTTAAATTTATCTTAGGAACCAAATGTAAACATTAAACCTTTACTTGGCACCCCAAGTGACTATAGTCACTTTTCCAAAATTTGGCTCTCTAATTAATTGCAATTTTCTTGATTTCCTTGATTGACTTTGGAAAATGTGACCAAAACCTTATCAATACTTGTCCAAATGACTTCAAACTTTTCCCAAGGGTGTAGGGATACTCATGCCATTGATTTGAGTACACATACTCATATTAATGGGCATTAGATGCCATTTAACCCTCTTTTTAATACAACTTTTTTATGTTGAGGGACAATTTTTTATCACCAAAAATTAAAAAAATCCTAGGCAAAAATTAATGAACTTCCTCAAGAATTTGGATAATGTCTAGCATCATAATATAGAAAATTCTTAGGCCCAAATAACCCCATGGAATCGATCACTAGAACAGTTTTGACCACTTTGGAGGTCATTTTGAGTGAAAAACTCAAATAGTTAAAATCTCTAAAAAGAAATTTTAATTATCCAAGTGAAAAAACACTCAATGAAAGGACATCCCTAATGACTGAGCCCTAGGTGATTAAGTTACAAAAAAATAGACCTTCATGCTGACATATCCTTACAAAATCCCCCATAGTGGTGCGGAAATTTCATAGAGAGAAGAGAAGAAGAGATGCCTTGCTTGATATAATCATTAAGTACTTCATTTTTATCTTCAAGGCACATCCAACATTTGCATGGTATATCATTGTCCACCTAGTTGGTTTTGGTGGTCAACATTCTGGCTCCAATTCGAGGACGTGCGCTTGATTGTTGGAAAGCATGCGAGAACCTCAGAATATGCAAAACCATCTCAATATACCCAACATAAGAAACATAATAAAGGACAATCAAGTAAACAATGAATGAATGTTGATATGACAAATTCAAAAAATCCTATGATACAAAATTACATTAATATCTTACATAAAAAAATAAAAATAAATGCAGGAGAAAGGTTAGAGATATGTTACAAAGGGTGCCCCTTTGGAAACCAAATATCCTTCACTTGAAGAATAACTTGAGTTGCTACCCATTTACTGGTAGATTCATGAGCTCACCATCCAAATGGCTAAGGTGGAGAGAGTTTGGCTCTGCTACATCCCTGATGATAAACGAACCTGTCCATAGGATGTCAAATTTTCCATGTTTTCCTGGATTTTCCCTTATTTTATCCCATAACAAAACTGTGTCCCCAATGCTGAAAACTCTTTGCCTTGTTGACTTCTCGAATTCCCTTTTAATCTTTTCTTGGTTCTTATAACTTTGCTCGCAAGCCTTTCTTCTATTTTCAGCAAGTTCCATTATCTGATTTATCATGTTCTCAACTGCCTCTTCACTTGAAGCAAAACCTTAAAGTAAACTATATACTGGAAGCTTCAAGTGCACTGGAAACTGGACATCCAAACCCTAAACCAAATCAAATGGATTTAGAAGACTTCTTTGTTATCCTATCAGACCACAATGTGTACTTGATTTTACTATCTCATGCCTTCTTGTTTTCCCCAACAATTTTCTTGATTATGGTCATTAGGTTTTTATTACTTGACTCTGCTTGACCATTTCCTTGAGGACAATAATTTGATGAGTGAGACAAAATAATGATACATTCAAAACAAAAAGATGAAATTTTAGTTGAGCTAAAGTCCTTTGCATTATGTATGGTTATCTTAGCCGGTACCCCAAATCTTGTAATTATTTTGTCTTCAAGGAAGTTCATGAGAACCCTTTCAGTTGCTTCTTTAGTAGGAATGGCTTCAACCCATTTAGTGAAATAATATGTAGTTGTTAATATCCATGAGTAACCATTATTTGAGTTATCTTTAAATTTTCTTATGAAGTCCATACCCCATTGTTGAAAAGGAGATTTTACCACAACTGGTTGTAAAGGCAAGGCTGCTAACTTCTGTTTACCTGTAAAAAGTTGATAAGGCTCACAACATCTCACAAATTTATGGACATCGAAAAAAATGGAAGTCCAATAGTAACCAGCCCTAAGGATTTTATGAGTCGTGGTTCTAGTTGCATAGTGACCCACACAAAATACTGCATGAAATTCAAGTATGATATTTTTGGCCTCATCTTTATCCACACATCTTAGGATTAGACCATCTGGATTCCTCCATCCTAGTCCAATTTGAGTAATGGCATACTTAGATGCTCTTAATATCGAATACCTTCTCTTATGACCCATGAGATTATTTGGGCATGTACCATGCTTAAGATAGAAAACAATATATGCATACCATTCGACTTGTTCTAGCTTTTGAAGACTTGAGGAATATTTTGTTTGATCATTTTGGAAAACCATATCTAAATCTTTTTCATTGCTTTTAGTTAACATTTGATCTAGACCTTGTCCTTTGACTAACTTTGTGGGCTTAATCTATAAGTCATATTCTTGAATTTTAGCAACCCATCTCCCTCTTGCACCTATCCCTTCTGACTAAAGGAAAACATCTTTGATTTTTGAACTCAGAACATACCCAATTACTTTAGAGTACCCAATGAAATTTCTGAAATGTTTAAGGGACTTAACCAAAGCATATGCTTTCTTTTATAGTATATGATACTTCAATTCTAAAGCTTGTAGGGCCCTACTCATGTAAGCAATAGGCTGATCTTGACCTTGGTTATTTTCTTCAAGCAAGACACCTGCAATGGTATCTTTAGAAGCAAAGGAGAAAATCTTGAAGTCCTTGGAATAATCTAGACTCACCAGGACAATGGATTTAGATATGGAATCCTTTATTTCCTTAAAGGATTTCTTTCCTTGTTCATCCCACTCAAATAATGTCAAATTTGACATCTTTTTTAAGCAATTTATAAATTGGCTTAGCTATCTCAGCATAATTTGGGATAAACCTGTGAACAAAGTTAATTTTTCCATGGAAAGATTGGAGATAATTTTTTGTTGTAGGCAAAGGGATCTTTTCAATAGCTTGGACTCTTTCGGGATCTATTTTAACCCCATATTTGGAGATGATATGGCCCAAAATTTTACCTTCAATCACCCCAAATATTGATTTAGATGGATTTAACGAAATTCCAAATTATTTGCATCTTTCAAAAACCTGTTTCAAGTTATTTATATTACTCTTCCCATCTTTTGAAAACACTGTTAAATCATCTTGATATATCTCAATGATTTTTCCTATCAAACCGTTAAATGCAAATTCCATGGCACTTTGAAATGTGGCCCCAACATTAGTTAAACCAAAAGGCATTCTCAAATACTCAAAAGTGCCCCGTGGAGTAGTAAATGTAGTTTTATGCTTGTCTTCTTTTCTGACCATGACTTGGTTATAACCAGAAAAACCATCAAGCATTGACATCATTCCCGAACCTGCCACCCTTTGGAGTGTTTCCATTTTTGGAAGAGGATAATTATCCTTTTCACCAGCAACATTTATATTTTAGAAATCTACACATAATCTGATTGAGCCATTCTTTTTTCTAACCACAACCAAATTTGAGCACCAAGAGGAGTATCTTGTTGGAGCTATTATTTTGGCAGCCAATAATTTCTTTAATTCCTTCTTGGCCAAAGGAGCTAACTTGGGGTTAATTTGTCTTAATTTTTTCCTAAAGGGATTATCTCCTTTTAAGGGAATTGTATACTGAAGTACATATTCCTTATAAACTTTAAACTCATCATATGTGAAAGCCAAAACATCTCTATATTCCCGTAATATATTTATTATTTGTTCCTTGACTTCCTTTGGGGTGTTTTTTCCAATTTTTACCATTCTAGGTTCTTCACTTGTTCCTATGTTGAATTAAACATGCCCACCTGGTTCCGAATCCTCTTTTCTTTCCTTTTTGTGGTCATCATTCCTATCAAACAATTGCTCAAGAGAAACAAGGCCTCTAGGGGTTGGATTAATTTGCTGATCATATTTTGGATAAATGCAACCCTCTTCTTCATGAACAATCTTGAAATCTGAAAACTCATGCATGTTGTTTAAGAAATTAATGACTTGTTTATCATCCCTGAAAAATTTCCAATGATCTACATTATCTGGAACTTAAGGTGTTATCACTCCAGGAAACTCCTCTAGGTTGTAGCTCGAGGATGCCTGGTAACTTATACTGTTTTTTAGGGTTTTTCTGAATTGGATCAAGCCGGATGACCTATATAAACTCCCACTCTCAAGACATGCATGAAGCTCACTCAATCACAAGGATTTAGTTACAACTTGTTCAGTAGTTTGACAAAAAGGCGCAGGGATAAAGAACTCAACAGGCTGGCAGACTTACACACATAACACATGCATATAAATGGCTAAATCCTGCTGAGTATGGTGTTTATAAATAAAATATCACTAAATAACCAATAGGATGACAACTATCGGCCTTTTAATAATTCTAAAAATTACCTAAATGCACATTCAGGCAATAAACACAGTAATGATAAAGAAGATGGCTGAACAAATCACAACAAAAGAGCTCATATTATGAATAAACCATATGAGACGCTTGCTAATGGAATAAGCTCATAAATCCCCAGAGTCGACCCTTTATTAATCAAATAATCATGGGCTTTATAGCCTTTTACAAAACTTACAGATCCTGAAAATCAGATATGTTTACACAAAAATAATTGAAAGTGATAGTTTTTCCTCATTAGGGCTTCAAACCCTTGCTAGATACTTGTTCATCTAATGCAAAGATATAGTTTATTGAGTGGTCTTTAAATGACTGAAGTAGTAGCTGACAACCACCATTGCCGGTACGCTGAGGAATTGCCGCCAACAGCCAGTGTATCGGTGTTCAACTGAAGTGCTTTTCCTTGTTTATCCCACCCGATTTTTACTTTGTCACTGATCGAAAGCTTTGTCTTCTGTTTCCTCGGTGCCTCAAGTCTGAATTCTTGCCGTATCTTTGGTGCTCCAAGTCCCACTATTTCTTCATTTTACCCCTTATCCCCGTCGTCGCCGATCGGGGGCTTTTTCTTTTAGCTCATCGACGCTTTGAATCTCTATTTTTCCATCGTTGTGACCGTGAAATGAACTAAATTGCATTGTATTGTTGTTGGAAGTTGATTTGTGACAAAATTGGGGCATTCAGTCTTCTATGCCACCGATGGATAGTCTCACCATTCACCGATGCACGCTATCCCCTTTTTTTTTTCTTTCCAAAACTTTATATGCTTGTCTGTCAGCGATTCTGTTCTATCACCATCAGAGGTCCGTAGAGGTTTGAATCGGGGCTTTAGTCCTCCGTGCCGCCGACACTATGGAGATGTTTCATTGAAAACTCATCGATCCATAGTCTGTATGCCTTTCGATCGTTGATGATCCTTTATTGTCACGCTTATCGAAGTGTTGTAGACTTTTTCATTTATCGAGAGCCTTAGTCTATTTTTCTTCCGCCATTGCAGCTCTTTACTAGGATAACTTGTCGATCATTTGTCCATTGATCCTCCGATCGCCGTAGTTTTCCTCTGATCGCAGAAGCCATAGTCTATATTTCTTCCACCGTTGTGGCTCTTTAGTAAACTAACTCACCGACAGCTAGTGTTGTAAAGGAAAGTATCCTATGGCTAGGGTTTAGGAGGCCATCAACGTACTGGGGTTGAAAGAGAGATGCACAATGTTCAGCAAGCATATATAAGCAAGATCAGAGATGAGAAAGGTCCACACCTGACTAACTGAAGGCTGGTCCAAGATTTCTCTTCAATCCTCTTCTTGCTCCTCTCGCTCCAAGAGACCTGCAAAACGAATTATACCTTCCTCAAACCATTATGACCACATATAAAACAATGATAATCAAATGAACATGAACTAATGATCTGAATAACATCATCATATGATCAGAAACAGAGATTCAATCACACATTGAACAATGATTTGGGAAGAAGAAGGACATCACATCTTTATTAATCTTGAAAACAAGTACTAGTATACCTTCTCTTCAAGTTTGGCACCTCACGAAACCTTGATCTGGTTTTGCTGCTTCTCTTCTCCAAAGAACTCAGCCTCCAAGATCTGCAACACAAGGGGAAGACCTCCAGGGAAAAGGTGTGGGCAAAGAGAGTCTCGATTCCTCCAGCATAACAATGCAGAAATTCAAGTCCCCTCTCATGGACCTCCCTACCTCTATTTATATGATTAAGGAAGAGTTAGGGGTGAGGACAAAGTGGTTACAACTGAATAAGTCAGTTGCATAACTACCCAAACTAACCGAAATTTAAACGACTAGTTTTTTACATTTTAAAAATGCATTTGCGGGTTTCACAACTAGACAGTCGCGTATCATCCGCGGGTTTCTAATACAGCAAGCCACGAATACAAGCATTCACGAGTTGTATAATTGGAAAGTCATGGATCATTTGCGAGTTGCCAGTATATAAAGTCATGAATATAAGCAAATTTTTGTATTCGCGAGTATGTAAGAGAGCAACTCGAGAATATTTAGGAGGCATTCGCGACTTTGCCTTAAGGAAAGTCGCGAATGGACAAAAAATGCATTAGGGTGTTTCTAGGAATTTTCAGAATTTGGTGTCTTCTAGAAATTTTTAGCCAACTAAAATACCTTTCCAACAGTGTAGAGATAAGGTCAAATGGAGTTACAAAACTCAATATATGGGTCCTCCAAGACAGGTATTTTTTCAGTGACTTTCAATGACTTTCATGAAGTGTCGTCATGGAAGTGTCGACATGCGGCAAAATCATGGGAAAGTGGTCACAGGAAGAGATGTGTCATTTTGAGCTATAACAGCTAGTCTTTTCAAGCTCCGATGTATAGTTTTCATTCCCTCCGATCGGCAATGATTTTGATTTATCGGCTGCCTTTAATCATTATATTCTACGCAGTTGCGAAACTTCTAGTCACTGTATTCTTCGTAGTTGCGGCTCCTCAGAGGACTAATTCGTCGACACTTTCTCTGTAGTTCTTTTGATCGCCAAAGAGTTCATCTATTGATTGATCAGAATGATCCTTGTCATCGATTGGAAGCCGTAGTCTTTCTTCCTTCCACAGTTGCAGCTCTGCATTGAACTATTTTGCCACCGGTTAGTCTTTAGCACCTCCGACGACAAAGTTTCCATCTACTCGTGGAAATCGTAGTCTGTATTTCCTTCGCAGTTGCAGCACCTTTGGGAACTAACTCTCTGATCTGTTAAATTTTTCAAGCCCCAAACTGATTTCATTGGCGATCGGAACTAAAAAACTCTCTCCATCGAAACTCTCAGTCTATATTTCCTCTGCAATTGCAACGCCTTTGGGAACTAGCTCGCCGATCTGTAGTCTTCACAACTTCTGATTGCTACTTGAAAAATGTTTCAATGGTTGTGAAAAGTTTAGCAATACGATTGACTGCCGAAGGGGTCTTCCACCTGTTATTTATCTTCCATCTTTTGGTGGCTAATGAGATGTCTTAATCCTCGCCCAAGCTACCGAAGTCACAACTTTGTGAGATTTGCATAAAAAATAGAGGCCTTCAAAACTGTTAGTGATCTTCACATCCTTCATTGCATCATTTAAATTCTTCATACTATCAAAAATAAATTTATATTATTTTGGGAGATAACATTTGGCTCCTAGTTGGGGATGGGAACCTCCCTGTGAGGTCCCAATAACCCCAGACCAAAATGCCTTTCCCTAAAAGCAACTAAGCAAATTTAACACTACTCTTTATTGTTCCATTGGGCATGGAGTCTTATTTTGAAAGAAAAAACAACCTACTATCTACTAATTTACAATCATAAGGCCTCAGAGCCTCAAACAAAATAGAGTTTCAGGAACCACCCATTTACTGGGCCATTGAATACCTCTTCACCTTCCAGATTCTGCAATTTGAAGGTGTTATTCTCATATACATGGTCTATAACAAAGGGGCCAATCCATAATGAGTCAAATTTTCCATGTTTCTCCTTGTCCTGTCTAACAGCATCCCACTTGAGGACCCAATCTCCGACCTGGAAGTTATCTGCCTTTGCTCTTTTGTCAAACATGCCCTTTATCCTCTATTGATGAGCCTCTAATTTTCCTACAACTTGCTCCTTGATCTGCTATAACTCCACCAAATCCATCATCCTTATCATCATGTCATTTGGTTCATCTTCCTCTTCTTGAAAGAACTTTGCCACTAGAAGGGTAAGCTGAATAGGAAAGATGGCCTCAGTGCCATAAACCAAGTTGAACGGAGAAGTCCCTATGGATCTTTTGTATGTCACCCTATCATCCCATAAGGCAAACTTAAGCTTTGAATCCCAACTTCTCTTATTGGTCTCTAGCAATTTCCTAATGATCTGGACTAAGCTTTTGTTGGATGACTTAGCCAGGCCATTGCCTTGTGGGTAATAGGATGTGGAGTGCACTAGTTGAATACCCATTGATTCACACAATTTAACCAATGCCCCAGATTTAAAAGCTTGTGAATTATCAGTTACTAACCTTACAGGGAAACCAAACCTGCTGAAGATGTTCTCATATAAGAATCTCATGATGACTTGATGAGTGGCATTTCTGGTGGCTATTGCTTCTATCCATTTGGTAAAGTAGTCAGTGGCTACTAAGATCCATTTATGTTGTCCACTGGAAGATGAATTTATTTCACCTATGAAATCTAGACCCCATTGCTGGAAAGGCCCATTCACTGCAACAGGCCTAAGGGGCAAGGATTTGAGCTGATGCTTCCCTACAAATATTTGACATTGGTCACAGGCCCTTACAAAAGTGCATACATCAGCAAAAAGGACTGGCCAATAATATCCTGCTTTTAATATCTTGTGGGCTGTGGTTTTCCAGCAGTGGTGGCCTCCACAGGTACTGGAATGAAAGTGATACATGAACTGCTCTACTTCCTCTTTATCTAGACATCTTAACAAAATTCCAGACTGATATTTCCAATACAGCAAATTGTCATTTATGCAAAACTTAACATATTTCAATTTAAGAGCTCATGCTTGGTTAGGAGTAAGATCAAGAGAAACTTCTAATTTTAGCAAAAATTGAATGATACCTGAGTACCACTCACATGAAGATATGTTCTCAGCTACTGTTGGACTGTTATTTTGATCTTGATTTACTTTTGTTTCAGCTGCTACCATAGTTTGCACCTTTGCTGATCTGACATATGTGAAATTCATTCCCAGCAGTTCACAGTTTTCTTTGGCCATGAGTTTGGCTAGACCTAGTCCCTTTACTAGCTTGGTGGGATTCACCTCTACATCAAACTCAATGAGTTTGGAAATCCACTTAGCTCTCTTCCCATCAATGTCAATCTGAGTCAAAACATCCTTCACCGCAACTGAAGAGACATATGCAATGAAATTTGCATGGAGAATGTAGATTCTGAAGTTCTTCAAATATTTTATGAGAGCATAAGCCTACTTCTCAATTGGGTCATATTTCAGCTCAACATCTCTCAGGGTTCTGCTGAAGAAAGCAATTGGATGGTCAAGACCTTCATCATTCTTTTGTAATAGCACAGCTGCCACGGTGTCATAAGATGCAAAAGAGAAAATGTAAAAACCCTTGGTGTAATTGGGACTAATCAGAGTTGGAGCCTCCATGATGGCTTTCTTAATGTCTTCAAAAGAATTTCTTGCTTGGTCAGTCCACTTGATTTCTGCATCCTTTTTTAGCATGGTTGTTATGTTCTTTACAACTCAGAGAAATTTGGAATAAACCTTCTGACAAAGTTTATCTTTCCTAACAAGGACTGAATGTCTCTTTTCAACCTTGGTAGTGACAGCTGCTGGATGGTGTCCACCCTTACCGGATCGATCTTTACACCTTCAGTTGAGACTATGTGGCCTAGGAGCTTTCCTTCATTGAGTGCAAACTGGGACTTCTTAGGGTTCAGTGATATTCCATACCTTCTACACTTCAAAAATACCTTCCTTAAATGATGCAAGTGATCATGATGGCTATGAGAGTAAACTGTTAAGTCATCTAAATATATTAGCACATATTTATCTTTTAGCCCTACAAAATCTAGGTCCATAGCTCGCTGAAAAGTAGCCCCAGCATTCATTAACCCAAATGGCATTTTAGCATACATGAAGGTGCCCCAGGGAGTGGTAAAGGCAGTCTTATTTTGGTCATATAGGTGTACAGCAACTTGGTTGTATCCAGAGAAACCATCAAGGAAGGACATGACCCTGGCCCCCAATACTCTCTGCAGCAGATGTTCCATCTTAGGCAGTGGATAGTTGTCTTTTTTGGAACACTTGTTCAGGTTTCTAAAATCCACACAAAACCTTATTTCTCCATTTTTCTTTCTCACCACTACTACATTTTCAATCCACTTGGAATATCTGATGGGGATTATGATCTTGGCTTTGAGGAGCTTGTGGATCTCTTTCTCAATTACTAGTAATAGAAGGGGGTTGATGGGTCTCAGCTTCTATTTGAAAGGATTAGTGTCCTTCTCCAAAGGAATCCTGTGCTGGATGATGTTGGTGTCATACGTTTTTAGGTCACTATACTCCCATGCAAAGACATCAGCAAACTCTTTTATCAAGCTACAATATTCAGAATTCTATTTAGTCGTCAACCCAATGGATAGATTTATCAGTTTTGGATGGATTTGGCTGCCTATGTTCAGCTCTTGGATAGCAAGATCTAGCTCCCTTTTGGTCGGCTTGAAAGGGACGTCATTGTGATCAAACAGTTCTTCTAATGGTACTAGACCTCGAGGTATGTAGTTGCTAGGAAATTGGACAATATTGTGCTCAGTCACTTTATCTTTTAACTTGAGCTACTTGGATTCCTCCAGGTTAAGGTTTTCTTGGTATATGTGTGTGTCAGAGAACTCATCCACTAACTGAAGGAATTTACTAAGCTCCCCATCATTTTCAAACACCCTCCAAAATTTTACATTGTCTGGCAGAGAGGGTCTGTACTTGACCTGAACATCATAGTTGAGATGAGGGGGCAAAGGAGGAACAAAAAGACTTGCGGAGATGGTCTTGAAATCTATCTTATAAGATAAGTGAATGTTCTCGTTATTTGGGGAGATCAAGACTATACCTATGCCTGCTAAGTTCTGAGCGCTTGCCCCATCGAAATACATGGTCTAGATCGATGTTGTGACTTCTTCAGGTCGCAGACGGGTGGGCTGAGTGAGCTGAAATGACGTATACTGATTATCATCAATTTGCAAAATACAGGATCTGAAATTGGTGTCCACAGCGTAAATTGGGTGATTCACTGAGCGGCTCTCTTTGCTTATAATATATGCTAGCTGATTTTCTTTGTATAGCCGCTTAGTTTCCCCTTCAAACATGGGAATGGTGGCATATGTGAGATCCATTTGGAGGGTGCCGCCTAATCTTTTGCTGCACAACTGGGACAGCAAGAGGCTGAATTTTGGGGGAATATTAGCCACCACGATGTCCATCATTACGCTTTTTGAAGGTAGCTGCGTTAGGTTTACAGCGAGGTCTTTGATGAGACCCAGGCATTTGACCTTCCCAGAGTCAAAGGAGAATAAATCATGGTAGGGCTTGATAATGCTGAGGCCAATTTCATTCATCACAGCCTTAGGCATTAGGTTGTGAGAGGCTCCTGAATCTAGCAGACAGTTATGGAGGATTTTATCATGGATGTTCAAAGAGATATAGAATAGTGGGCAGGAGTCCTTTAGGTGTTTGATCACGGGGCTCAGGGTTACAACAGGATTGTCATCTTGCATATCTACAAATTCAGTGTCAATGTGCACCTTGGGCTGAAGGGAATTCAGAATGGAGGTTTTAAATGCATCATTCTTCATCAACTCAATCAAAGGAAAAGGGATTTTCAATTTTTGAATTTCAGACTCAAGGTTGAAAGCATAATGCAGCTTATCTGGAAACCTTACCTCATGAGTTGTAGGTTTGAGTTGGACTTGACCAGGTGTGGCTGAAGGTGCTGGTTTAAGCAATTTTTTGGATGAAACAACCACTTTCTTTGGTAAAACAACAGCCTTTCTGGCAGGTGCAGAAAGCTGCTTGACAGGTGCAGCATTCTTCTTGAGGGGAGCAACCAACCTAGACCTCAGTTGGTAGCCTTCCTGGCTATTAGCCTGATAGACAGTCTCTTCATCGATCTCCTCATCAATCAAGGCTTCTTCATATTCTGCCTAGGTCAGAAAAGAATAATCCACCTCATCCTCCATGTAGTGGATATTGTCTTCAGCTTCTCCTTCATCTTCAATGAATTCTGGCTCTTCTTCTAATACATCTATTTGAAATGGAGCTCTTATCCTCTGGTCTTCCCCTTGATTTCTTTCCCTTCTGAGAATATGAACAGGGGAGTTTCCTCTTCTATAAGGAACAAAATTTGGGTTTCAAGGAGAAAAGTCACTTGGCCCCTTACCCCTCACTGGCACATTTCCTTGGTCCTTCAATTTAGACATTTCTTTTAGCAGTCAGGTTGTCTAAAAGATTGGTCATTTTTTCAATCTTGTTCTTTGATGCCAAAGCCCCACTATAGTCTGCTGGCTGCCTTCTCTTGTCTACTTTCCCTTTGACCTTTTGAGATGCCAGAATGTTTGACTCTACCTCTAGGGAAACATCCTACATGAGTGATAAGGAGGCATGCCTCCTTTCTCTAAGAAGTAGGGAGAAGTCAGAGTCAAAATCATTTGCATAAGTTATCATCGTTGAGGTACTGGTGGGATTAATCTCAGTGGGGATCTTGATGTACATGTTGTTGAATATTTTGGTAAAGTTGGAGATAGACTCACCATTTTCTCTTCTCAGGTTGTTGAACTCTGTGATGTAGTAGAGGTGGTCTCTCCTCTCTCCCCAATGCCTTAGGAAAATGTCATCTAGGGCCTCTATGCCTGCCACTAACCCAGCAGGCAGTTCCTTAAACCACTTTCTAGCCTGGCCACCTAGGCTTTGCACAAAAACTCTGGTCCATACGTCTTCTTGTTCTATATTTATATTTTTCAGCATAGCTATAAAAATCCTCTAGATGTTCTTCAACAGTGAAATCCCCTTCCCCTGTAAACTTAGGCATATACTTGAGGTAATCCCCGGTAGGCATGGCTGCAAGAGGATTTGGCAAAACTAGGGGTGCATACCTAGCTACTAGGATCCTTTCCATCCTGGACAATTGAGGGGTAGCTATATTGGAAATGGGTATGGAGATGAGGTGGAAGGCAGCACTGATGAGGATATTTGCTGAGAAGGCAGTGGTATACTTATCCCAGTAGAGTCACCAGGGATTGGATTTTCACAAGCAGCAGTGCTTTAAGATGACCAAGCCCTAGATTTTTTAGATATAAAAAATTCCTGGGAATTAAGAGTTTCAGCAAAATAAATAACAGCAGAAATATTTCTTGAAATACCTAATGTAGCGTTCTGTGCAGCACTGCTGGTCTGTCTTAGTAAATCCCTAGCTTTCCTCAATATTTCTTCTGGATCTAAAACGGGTGTTGCTGGTGGCCCCTTTGGGTTTGCTCCGGTACTTGGTCTTCTTGAAGCCACCTTTTATCAATGGAGTCTCCAGATAGATGATTACAACTGTAATAATGTCCAAGCCTTGTCTATCATCAAAGCATGGATCTATGTCATCTCCCAGGGAAGATGAGCTTCAATCTCCTCTCCCCGGCAACAACGCCACTTTGTTATCACTTCAGGAAACTCCTCTAGGTTTTAGCTCAAGTATTCCTAGTAACTTAAACTATTTTTTAGGTTTTTTTTGAATTGGATCAAGCTGGATAACCTATATAACCTCCCACTCTCAAGACATGCATGAAGCTCACTCAATCACAAGGCTTTAGTTACAACTTGTTCAGTAGTTTGACAAAAAGGTACAGGGATGAAGAACTCAACAGGCTGGTAGACTTACACACATAACACATGCATATAAATGGCTAAATCCTGCCGAGGATGGTGTTTATAAATAAAATATCACTAAATAACCAATAGGATGACAGCTATCGGCCCTTTAATAAGTCTGAAAATTACCTAAATGCACATTCAGACAATAAACACAGTAATGATAAAGAAGATGGCTGAACAAATCACAACAAAAGAGCTTGTATTATGAATAAACAAGATGAGATGCTTGCTAATGGAACAGGCTCATAAATCCCCAGATTCAACCCTTTATTAATCAAATAATCATGGACCTTATAACCTTTTACAAAATTTATAGATCCTGAAAATCATATTTGTTTACACAAAAATAATTGAAAGTGATAGTTTTTCCTCATTAGGGATTCAAACCCTTTCTAACTAGTTTTTCATCTAATGCAAAGATCTAGTTTACTGAGCGGTATTTAAATGACTGAAGTAGTAGCTGACAACCACCATTGCTGGTACAGTTAGGAATTGCCGCCAACAGCCAATGTATCAGCGTTCAACTGAAGTGATTTTCCTTGTTTATCCCACCCGATTTTTACTTTGTCGTTGATCGAAAGCTTTGTCTTCTGTTTCCTTGGAGCCTCAAGTCTAAATTCTTGCCGTAGCTTCAGTGCTCCAAGTCCCACTGTTTCCGCATTTTACCCCTTATCCCCACCGTCACCGATCAGGGGATTTTTCTTTTAGCTCGTCGGTTCTCTGAATCTCTATTTTTCCATCGTTGTGGCTGTGAAATGAACTAAGTTTCATTGTATTGCTGTCGAAATTTGATTTGCAACGGAATCGAGGCATTCAGTCTTCTATGCCGCCGATGGACAGTCTCGCCATTCACTGATGTGCGCTATCCCCTTTGTTTTTCTTTCCAAAACTTTATATGCTTGTCTGTCGGGGATTCTATTCTATCACCATCGAAGGTCCATAGAGATTTGAATTGGGGCTTTAGTCCTCCGTGCTGCCGACACTGCGGATATGTTTCATTGAAAAATCGTTGGTCCGTAGTCTGTATGCCTTCTGATCATCGATGATCCTTTATTATCGCGCTTATCAGAGTGTTGTAAACTTTTTTATTTATCAGGAGCCTTAGTCTGTTTTTCTTCCGCCGTTGTGGCTCTTTAGTAGGCTAACTCGCCGATCATTTGTCCCTTGATCTTCCGATCACTGCAGTTTTCCTTTGGTCATGGAAGCCATAGTCTATCTTTCTTCCACCATTGTGGCTCTTTAGTAAACTAACTCGCCGACAGTTATTCTTTTCAAGCTCCAACGCGTAGTTTTCATTCCCTCCGATTGGCGATGATTTTTATTTATCGGCTACCTTTAATCATTATATTCTCCATAGTTGCGTAACTTCTAGTCATTGTATTCTCTGCAGTTGCGGTTCCTCAGAGGACTAATTCGTCGACGGTTTCTCTGTAGTTCTTCCAATCACCGAAGAGTTCATCTATTTATTGATCGGAATGATCCTTGTCATCGATCGGAAGTCGTAGTCTTTCTTCCTTCTGCAGTTGCGGTTCCGTATTGAACTATTTTACCGCCAGTTAGTCTTTAGCACCTACGACGATGAATTTTCCATCTTCTCGCGGAACCCGCAGTCTATATTTCCTCCGTAGTTGCGGCGCCTTTGGGAACTAACTCTTCAATCTGTTAAAGTTTTCAAGTCCTGAACTAATTTCATCGGTGATTAGAACTAAAAACCTCTCTCATCGAAACTCTCAGTCTGTATTTCCTCTGCAGTTGCGGCACCTTTGGGAACTAGCTCGCCGATCTATAGTCTTCACAACTTCCGATTGCTGCTTGAAAAATGTTCCGATGGTGGTGAAAAGTTTAGAAATATGCTTAACTACCAAAGGGGTCTTCCACCTATTATTTATCTTCCATCTTTCGGTGGCTAGTGAGATGTCTTGATCCTCACCCAAGCCACCGAAGTCACAACTTTGTGAGATTGCATAAAAAATAGAGGCCTTCAAAACTGTTAGTCGATCTTCATATCCTTCATTGCATCATTTAAATTCTTCATACTATCAAAAATAAATTTATTTTATTTTGGGAGATAACAGAAGGTCTAAAGATGATTTCCATTTTAATTCTTCCTTAGCAAAATCTGCTAGAGGTTGTAAGGTAGAAGCAGCTACAACAAGCTCATCAGCCTCAAAATTATTTTCCCTTGGAATAACAGTAAGGTTTAATGCTTCAAATAATTTTCTAGTGTCCCATACCGCGTTTCTATATCATTTTAATCTTTCATATTTGCATGCAAATTGACCCTTAACTTGAGAAACAATAAAATCTAAATCCTATTTGATATTTAGCAATTTTATACCCATGCACTTGCACATTTCCAAACCAAGCAACAAAGCTTCATACTCAGGTACATTATTTGTGGCATAAAATTCCAATCTATATGCAAATTTGAATACTTGATCAGAGGGTGACTTGATGGCAATACCAAAACCTTTTCTTGATCTAAAATGTGTGTTGATGTATTTGTAACTTCGGAATGTATTCACCTATGTATCTTATGTCTTGCACCCCGATGTTTATTTCGGGATGTGTATGTAATGTAATTGAGTCATGATGTCATGCCCCGATGTTCCGATCGGGAGGATCTATAATGTAAACAAGTCATGTCAAGTCATTGTGGGTAACCCTCCTATTGTCTAAGGGTTAAAGTCCCCACAGTTCCAGGGCACTAGGGTTATTAGACTCACCTAGTGAAGAAGGCCCTAGTAGGGTTTTAGTCATGTCGGGAATCAGTATAAATAGAGAGGTGACCTCTCTATTTAACACACACTCACTCACACTCAGTTGTAGTGCATAGCTGAGGAAGAAGAAGACACTGGGGCTAGGAAGAAAGAGGTTACTGCTGTCGGGAGATCATCTTACTATTTTGGGCTTTTCTATTTGGTGTTGATTCTATCTTTGAGGAAGTTGCGGGGTTTTCTCCATTTATGGTTTCCCCAAGGAAAAACACTATGTTCATTGTCTCTTGTGTTTGATTGTTGTGCTTGTTATTCTCTCAGTTAAAAGATCCTAATAATGCTAGCTTAATGTTAAAAATCTAACATGGTATCAGAGCTAACCTGAGAAGAAGACACTGTGCAACTGCGGGAACTAGGGCTTCCTACTTTGTGGATATTCCTCCATAGATTTTCATCAAAATAAGGTTGGATTAACTCTCCTCCTTAGGGCGCATATTTCTGTCGAAGTAGAATCCAATTCTGAGGTTTTTCAGTTTTGGACCCAACACTTCTGCCAAAAATTAGGGCTTTTCACAGAAGAGGAATTTTTCAGTGAGCCCAGGCCTGGATTGATCTCCTCCCCAAAATCGAAGTTAGGGATCAATTTCGAAGCATTTGGTTGGACAAAACTCTGGAAAAGCAAAACCCTAATCTGCTCCTAAACCAGCACTGCAGGATTTCAGCTCCAAATCCAGATCTGACATCTTGACCTGGTAAGATCTAAATCTTTTGTATTTCTATTTGAGGTTCTCAGTTAAGATGTCTCATCATACCAAGCTTGATGAAAAGCTTGAGGGAGTTGATAACTTCCGAGCCTGGAAGTATAGGATCTCCCTAGTTCTGGAAGAGAATGAGTTGGACTCCTACATCAATGAGGAGGTTCCAGTTCCAAAGGGAGATGAGGCTAAGGCCTTACATAAGAAGAATTTGGTTATGGAAAAGAGGATAATTGCTGATTCTATAAAGGATCACCTTATACGACAGGTGTCCTCCCTCAAGACACCTAAATCTATGTTTGATGCCCTAACCAAATTGTTTGAAGGAAAGAACATAAACCGGAAGATGACCTTGAGGAACCAATTGAAGAATGTGAAGATCCAGAATGCAGAAACCATCCAGTCTTACTTCACAAGGGTTTCTCAGATCAAGCAACAATTGGAAGCAGTAGATGAAGAAGTGGAGAATTCAGAGATTGTAATGACCACCTTGAATGATCTCCCTAGGACATGGGACTCCTTCATTCAAGGGATCTGTGCTAGGAAGAAGTTAGTCAAGTTCAGTAGACTGTGGGAACAATGTTCTCAAGACGAAGCTCGGATAGAAACTCGAGAAGAGAAGATGGGAAGTGAAGATCAAGCTCTCAAAGTACAATCCAAGATACCCAGATCTAGCCATCACAGAAGTAAGTATTCTAATCAAAGGAATAACTTTAGAAATCCTAGAGATAAGTCTAAGTTTATTTTCTATACATGTGATGAGAGAGGACACTTTGCTAGAGATTGTCCTAAGAACAAAAGTAGCTTTCACAAGAAGAAGGGAAAGAAGAGAAGACATCATGCTCATGCTGCAAAGGATGATGAACCTTCATCAAAGAGAACCAGATATGAAAGTGAAGATTCTTCAAGCAAGGAAGAATATGTTTTGATTTCCGCTCTCATGGGAAACATTACTCATGGAAGCAATGATTGGCTTATAGAGAGTGGTGCTTCCAAGCACATGACTGGATTCAAGGAATCCTTTGTGAAACTTTCAGAACATGAATCACCTCACTAGGTGAAACTAGGAGATGACTACCAGTATCCAATAAAAGGTAGTGGGGAATCCTCCTATAAGCTAGACTTTGGAAATTCTATGACAATGAAGGAAGTATTGTTTGTACCAAGACTCAAGAAGAACCTTCTCTCCATATTTGCATTAGATACAAAAGGAATGAGGGTTGCATTCATAGATGGTCAAGTCATCATGTGGCCAAAAGGAAAGACTATTGATGATGCAATAGTGATTGGGGAACAAGAAGGAGGCTTGTACAAATTGAAGGGCCATCCAGGACAAGCCTTGGTCCATGACACAGTAGAGCCAAATGAACTTTGGCATAGAAGGCATGCACATGTGCATTACAGAGCACTACCTCTTGCAAGCAAATATATTGAAGGTCTTCTAGAAATACAAGAAAAACATGATGGGGTCTGCAAAGGATGTGCAAAAGGAAAGAACACAAAGAAGACATTTCCGAGTAGTGAGAGCAAAGCAAAGGAATCTTGGAAATAATCCACTCCGATGTATGCAGTCCAATGTCATCAAGTTCACTAAGCGGGTATGTATACTATGTTTCTTTCATTGATGACTTTTCTAGGAAGACATGGATCTACTTCATGAAGAACAAAGATGAAGTATTCAACAAATTCAAGGAATTCAAAGCCTTGATCGAGAATCACACTGAAAAGAATATTAAGACCTTTCGATCAGATAATGGTGGGTAATTCACATCAAATGAATTCAAAGAGTTATGCAAAGACTCAAGGATTAAGAGGGAGTTGTCCACTCCTTATAATCCACAACAAAATGGGATTGCAGAATGGAAGAATAGAACTATCATGGAAGCCGCAAGAGCTATGCTTCATGATCAAGATCTTCCTATGCATATTTGGGCAGAAGCTGCCAAAACAGTGGTGTATGTACAGAACCGTACTCCACACAGAGTACTCGGGAACAAGATTCCTGAAGAAGTCTTCTCCGGCAAGAAACCAGAAGTCAGCCATCTCAGAATATTCGGTTGTCTTGTGTACTTACACATTCCAAAAGAGAAGAGGACAAAATTAGATCCTTCAGGAAAGAAGGGTATATTTGTGGGATACTCTGAAAGCTCGAAGGATTACATAATCTATTTCCGAGGATACAAGAATATTGAAATCAGCAGGGATGTGACATTTGATGAAGACACAGCTTACAACAAATCCAGAAAGAAGCCTGCTGAAGAACCTGAAGAAGCAGAAGCACCCAGAATTCATGATACAACCATGAACAAAGAAACTCAAGGAGAAGATCAAGAATTTGAAGAACCACAAAGACCTATAGATCCACCTCTGGAGAAGAATCCTCATAAGAGGAAACATGCTTGGACACGTGAAATTATCCAAGGTGTGGAAAGATATGGGACTCCAGAAGAGAATCATAGTGAAAGAAAGAGGACCAGATGCTGCTCCGGGTATGTAGCATTACTATGTGATTTCATCGATAAAGAACCTTCCAATTATGAAGAAGCAGCAGAACGGAAAGAATGGAAGGATGCTATGATCGAAGAGTATCAATCGATCATGAAGAATGATGTTTGGGATGTTGTCCCAAGACCAGAAGGGAATCCAGTTGTAACTTCCAAATGGATCTACAAGATCAAGCATGCTACAGATGGTAGCATTGAAAAATATAAGGCAAGATTTGTGGCTCGTGGTTTCTCCCAGAAAGAAGGAATATATTATGAAGAAACCTTTGCACCTGTAGCTAGATACACTTACATCAGATCAGTACTTGCCTTGGCTGCAGTAATGAAATGGAAGATACACCAAATGGATATCAAGACTGCTTTCTTGAATGGTGTAGTGGAAGAGGAAGTGTATGTAGAACAACCACTCAGTTTTGAGACACATGACAGGGAGTCTCATGTGTACAGATTGAAGAGAGCCCTGTACGGTTTGAAACATGCACCCATGACATGGTACGACAGAATTGACAGCTTTCTATCCAGTTTGGGCTTTACCAAGAGTAAAGCATATTCCAACCTTTACTAAAAGGTTGAAGATGGCAACGCAGTGATGCTTCTACTATATGTAGATGATCTGTTTGTAACAGGTATGGATGGGTTGATTACTGATACAAAGAGGGGGGTAGTCCCTACTTACTAAGCTCTTTTTTTGAAGAATGTTTTCTAGGAGTTGTAAATTACAAAAAAATGACAATCAACGTGCAGTGATGCAAATATTTTAATGTTAAGCAAACCCTTTAACAATCAAATAGTAATGTATGCTAGAGAGAAATAATCAAATAATCAAAATGACCAGTGTCATCTCTACTCGGGCTATGGAGTCACAATAATTAACTTCAAATAATTTTCCTAAAGCATTGACTCATTTAATTTAACAAATATACAAGAACATGATGACTTCCAATAAATGAGTAAGTTAAAATTTAAGTGTTTGCAAAGTAGAGAAATGTAAATGATTGTAACAATGTTATGCAAGTGGTCCTGTAAGTTTTAGTAAATTTTGTGTCTCTCTTTAACTTAGATAATTAAGGTGTCTGTTGCAAAGAAATGAACTATTCTAGATGTCTACCCCAAGAGACTATCTCCTTCGATTTTAGAGAGAATGTCGGGTGCTCAACATGGGAACACAAGGTTCCAACCTAGCTCCATGGGTCAAACCTGAAACTTGTTGGGTGCTCAACTAGAGGACACAAAGTGCCACAAAGCCCCCTACGGCCTCTACCCCACTAGCTCCATAGGTCAAGCCTCTTTTTCTCCTTTCTAATGAAGATACTTATCTGGGTGCCTATTAAACTAGACAACACAAATCTTCTCCCTTTCTTGTCACCCAAGGTCGGATCAATCGACAAGGGGAGTGAATACAGGGTGAAGATTGGGCTAAGGTTAATTTTAAACGAAAAGAAGAATTTAACAATTATTAACAATGCAAGCCAACACGATATTGCAAGGATGGCATAGCCGAATAACTTGCAAGGTGTGGGAAAATAAAAATGAAAGAAAGAAAGATACAAGCCAACACGATTTCACAAGGATGGAAAAGCCAAAACACTTGCAAGGTGTGGGCAAATGAAAATAACAAAACAAAACAAAAAACACTAGTCGACATGATTTTGCAAGGATGGAATAGCCAAACCACTTGCAAGGTGTGGGAAAAAATAAAGAAGAAAATAAAAACAAAATGAAACTCTAACTAATCTAAACCCATGCCAATCAAAAATTGCTTATGCAAAGGTAGCAATCCCAACTTCTATTGCTAGCAATGGATGGCAAATAAATGAGACTTGATTTAAGTAAAAATGCAAAGCAAGAAATCAAGTCCAAGAGACTCTCTTGGACTTGTTACAAAGGTTGAAATTTCAGCGTAAAGAAAGAGGTGAAAGGAGTGAGAAAAATCGTGTTTTTTTTCTTTCTTGAGATGTCCTTGAAGCTCTTCCTTTGGGGTGGCCTTAAAACTCTTCTATGGGCTGAAATTTGACAGAGTTTTACCTTGTTTTGTTACTAACCTACTAAAAACCAGCAAACATAAAATGATAAAATGTGCCCAAAATCACTTTGGGGAAGTTAGTATGTTAGTGCAATATATATACAAAATTTATACAAAGTTTCCAAGAGAATAATGTTGAGAAAATTTGAGTGAATATGAGTAAAAATTTAGACTTGAAGAACCCAACCAACTAAGACTAAAATGCAGAATTTTTTTGAAGAATTTAGTGTGCTCTTTTCTCTTCAAATGCTTGAAGAAGTGGGGCATCTAACCAAAGAATCCCACTTTTCAGTCCAGATAACCTGCAACTTGAAAGATAATCTAAACAAACACAAAGAGAGGTGAGATTCTCACAATGATTAAAGAAATCAAACTATTCAACCAAGAAATGCTTGAAGTTCTTGAATGCAAGAGAGAAAAACTCATAAGATCTACATAAACTAAGAAGATCTTACCTAAGAAAAATATTTTTCCTCTTTGGCCTCACTTGTACTTGAAATAAATTGTGAAAACAGGAGCAAGTCACCACCCAACAACAACAAGATCTCCTCCAAAGCTTTATTAAAAATGCCCAATGGCTGGAAATTACAGTAATCTCAAACAATGAGAGAAAAATGCAAGCAAGAGAGTGAGAACATGGGATGTTCTAACCCAAATGAGGAGGGAAAGCCTCCTTAAATAGGAAAAATGAAAGAGAGAGGCTCTTTTCTTGCAAGACAAGTGTCACAGGGGAGAGAGGGGGACCTAAGAGAGGTGGGCGAATTTGCTAAAGGAGGGAAAAACCATGGTTTGAAATATCAAATATGGGGGGAGAAACCCCCAATTTAATGCTTTAAACCTTATTTCAATGTCAAATGGGGAGGAAACCACCATAGTGGGGTCCCTTCCATTGACTTTAGCTCACCCAATCAATCAAAGAGAGAAGCGGGCACCCCCCTAGAGTCAGCAACTCAAAAATTGTTACATACTTGCTTGGGGGGACCCTTTGGGTCTTAAATTTATCTTAGGAACCAAATATAAACATTAGAACCTTTACTTAGCCACCCCAAGTGACTATATTCACTTTTCCAAAACTTGGCTCTCTAATTAATTGCCAATTTTCCTGATCTCCTTGACTGACTTTGGAAAATGTGGCCAAAACCTTATCAATACTTATCTAAATGACTTCAAACTTTTCCCAAGAGTGTATGGGGGACTCGTGCCATTTATTTTGAGTATCCATACCCATATTCATGGTCATTAGATTCCATTTAACCCTCTTTTTAATACAACTTTTTTATGCTGAGGGACAATTTTTAATCACCAAAAATTAAAAAAATCCTAAGCAAAACTTAATGAAATTCCGCAAGAATCTGGATAATTTCTAGCATGGTAATATAGAACATTCCTAGGCCCAATCACCCCATGGAATCGATCACTAGAACACCTTTCACCACTTTGAAGGTAATTTTGAGTGAAAAACTCAAATAATTAAAATCTCTATTTTTTTTTAATTATCCACATTAGAGGAAATTTCAACTCAAAATGGGCCTTTTAACTTTAACTCAAATTCCATGTCATCATGTGTTAGCTAATGAAATTGATTTAAATTTGAAATACTGTATAGGTCTTAAACACTTTTTTAATATAAATTTGGGGATAGGTATCATAAAAAAACTACTTTTTTTGTTTGTATTTTCGACATATCTCCTCATGTTTTTACTCAAATTTCACGTTTTTCCAGGTATTTCTTGTTTTTGGGGTAGCGGGGTCCGTCAAAGGTATGCCGAGTGGGTACTCGTTGGATGCAAAATTTAATTCCTCATCCAACGAGCTTTCCCAATCGAAATTTGAGTAAACACACGGGAAGATATGTCAAAAATACAAACAAAAAAGTAGTTTTTTTCTTTTCTTCCTCCAAAATTAATAAATATTATTTTATTATTTTAACTATTATTTTATTAAATTTTTTGAGGAGGCCCATATTGAGTTGAAATTTCCTCTAATGAGTGAAAAAACACTCGATGAAAGGACTTCCCTAATGACTAAGTCTTAGGTGATTAAGTTAGAAAAAACTAGACCTTCATGCTGACATATCCTTACAAGATCCCTCGCAGGGGTGCGAAAATTTCATTGAGAGAAGCAGAGAAGAAGAGCTACCTCACTTGATATAATCATTAAGTACTTCATTCTTATCTTCAAGGCACATCCAACATGTGCGTGGTACATCGTTGTCCACCTAGTTGGTTTTGGTGGTCAACATTCTAGCTCCAACTTGAGGACGTGTGCTTGATCGTTGGAAAGCATGCGAGAACCTCAGAATCTGCAAAACCATCTCAACATACCCAACATAAGCAACATAATAAAGGACAATCAAGTAAACAATGAATGAATGCTTATATGACAAATTCAAAAAATCCTATGATACAAAATTACATTAATATCTTACATAAAAAATAAAAATAAATGTAGGAGAAAGGTTAGAGATACGTTACAAAGGGTGCCCCTTTGGACACCAAATACCCTTCACTTGAAGAATAGCTTGAGTTGCTGCCTATTTACGAGTAGATTCATGGGCTCACCTTCCAAATGGCTAAGGTGGAAATATTTTGGCCCCACTACATCCCTGATGATAAACGGACATGTCCATAGGCTATCAAATTTTCTGTGTTTTCTTGGCTTTTCTCTTCTTTTATCCCATAACAAAACTATGTCCCCAATGCGGAAAACTCTTTTCTTTGTTGACTTGTCAAATGCCCTTTTAATATTTTATTGGTTCTTATAACTTTGATCGTAATCCTTTCTTCTATTTTCATCAAGTTCCATTATCTGGTTTATCCTGTTCTCAACTGCCTCTTCACTTGAAGCAAAACCTTGAAGTAAACTATATACTGTAAGCCTTTCAGGTACACTAGAAATTGGGAATCCAAACCATAAACCAACTCAAACGGACTTTTTCCTGTAGAATACTTCTTTGTTATCCTATCAGCCCACAATGTGTACTTGATTTTACTATCCCATGTCTTCTTGTTTTCCCCAACAATTTTCTTGATTATGGTCATCAGGTTTTTATTACTTGACTCTACTTAACTATTTCCTTGAGGATAGTAATTTGATGAGTGAGACAAAATAATTCCATGTTCAAAACAAAAAGATGAAATCTTAGCTGAGCTAAAGGCCTTTTCATTATCTATGGTTATCTTAGCTGGTACCCCAAATCTTGTAATTATTTTTTCTTCAAGGAAGTCCAAGACAACCATTTCAGTTGCTGCTTTAGTAGGAATGGATTCAACCCATTTAGTGAAATAATATGTAGCTGTTAAGATCCATGAGTAACCATTATTTGAGTTATCTTTAAATTTTCCTATGAAGCCCAAACCCCATTGTTGAAAAGGAGATTCTACCACAATTGGTTGGAAAGGCAAGGCTGCTAACTTCTGTTTACTCGTGAAAAGTTGACAAGTCTCACAACATCTCACAAATTTATGGACATTGGGAAAAATGGAAGGCCAATAGTAACCAGCCCTAAGGATTTTATGAGTCGTGGTTCTAGCTGCATAGTGATCCCCACAAAATCCTGCATGAAATTCATGTATGAGATTTTTGGCCTCATCTTTATCCACACATCTAAGGATTAGACCATATGGATCCCTCCATCCTAGTCCAATTTTATTAATGACATAATTAGATGCTATTAATCTCAAATACCTTCACTTATGACCCATGAGATGATTTGGGCATGTGTCATGCTTAAGATAGAAAAAATATCTGCATACTATTCGACTTGTTCTAGCTTTTGAAGACTTGAGGAATATTCTGGTTGATCATTTTGGAAAACCGTATCTAAATATTTTTCATTGATTTCAGTTAATATTTGAGCTAGACCTTGTCCTTTGACTAATTTCGTGCAATTAATCTCTAAGTCATATTCTTGAATTTTAGCAACCCATCTCCCTCTTGCACTGATCCCTTCTGACTGAAGCAAAACATCTTTAACTGCTGAACTCAGAACATACCCAATTACTTTAGAGTACCCAATGAAAGTTCTGAAATGTTTAAGTTACTTAACCAAATCACATTCTTGCTTTTCTAGTATATGATATTTCAATTCTGAATATTGTAGGGCCCTACTCATGTAAGCAATAGGCTGATCTTGACCCTGGTTATTTGTTTGAAGCAAGACACTTGCAATGGTATCTTCAAAAGCAAAGGAGAAAATATTGAAGTCCTTGGAATAATATGGACTCACATGGACAGGGGCTTTAGATATGGCATCCTTTTCTTTTCTTGTTCATCCCACTCAAATTTGACATCCTTTTTAAGCAATTTATAAATTGGCTTAGCTATCTTAGCATAATTTGGGATAAACCTGTGAACAAAGTTAATTTTTCCATGGAAAGATTGGAGAGACTTTTTTGTTGTAGGAAAAGGGATATTTTCAATAGTCTCGACTCTTTCAGGATCTATTTTAACCCCATCTTTGGAGACGATATAGCACAAAAGTTTTCCTTTAGTCACCCCAAAGATTGATTTAGATGGATTTAACGAAATTCCAAATTCTCTGCATCTTTCAAAAACCTGTTTCAACTTATTTATATGACTCTTCCCATATTTTGAAAACACTGTTAAATCATATTGATATATCTCAATGATTTTTCCTCAAACCCTTAAATGCAAAATCCATGGCTCTTTGAAATGTGGCCCCAACATTAGTTAAACCAAAAGGCATTCTCAAATACTCAAAAGTGCCCCATGGAGTAGTAAATGTAGTTTTATGCTTGTCTTCTTTTATGACCATGACTTGGTTATAACTAGAAAAACCATCAAGCATTGACATCATTCCTGAACCTGTCACCCTTTCAAGGAGTGTTTCCATTTTCAAAAGAGGATAATTAACCTTTTCACCAGCAACATTTAGATTTTAGATATCTACACATAATCTGATTGAGCCATTCTTTTTTCTAACCACAACAAACTTTGAGCACCAAGAGGAGTATCTTGTTGGAGCTATTATTTTGGCAGCCAATAATTTCTCTAATTCCTTCTTGACCAAAGGAGCTAACTTGGGGTTAATTTGTCTTAATTTTTTCCTAAAGGGATTAGCTCCTTCTTTTAAGGGAATTGTATTTTGAAGTACATCATCCTTATAAATTTTAAGCTCATCATATGTGAAAACCAAAACATCTCTATATTCCCTTAATAGATTTATTATTTGTTCCTTGACTTCCTTTGGGGTGTTTTTTCCAATTTTTACCATTCTAGGTTCTTCACTTGTTCCTATGTTGAATTCAACATGCCCACCTGGTTCCAAATCCTCTTTTATTTCCTTTTTTTGTCCATCATTCCTATCAAACAATTGCTCAAGGAAATAATGCCTCTAGCGGTTGGACTAATTTGTTGATCATATTCTGGATAAATACAACCCTCTTCTTTATGACCAATCTTGAAATTCTAAAACTCATGCATGTCGTTTAAGAAATTAATGACTTGCTTATCATCTCTGAAAACTTGCCAATGATCTACATTATCTGGAACTGAAGGTCTAACGATGATTTCCATTTTAATTTATTCCATAGCCAAATCTTCTGAAGGTTGTAAGGTAGAAGCAGCTACAACAAGCTCATCAGCCTCAAAATTCTTTTCCCTTGGAATAGCAGTAAGGTTTAATGCTTCAAAGAATTTTATAGTGTCCCATACTACATTTCTATATATTTTTAATCTTTTAGATTTGCATGCAAATTGACCCTTAACTTGAGAAACAATCAAATCTGAATACCCTTTGATATTTAGCAATTTTATACCCATGCCCTTGCACATTTCCAAACCAAGCAACAAAGCTTCATACTTAGCTACATTATTTGTGGCATCAAATTCCAATATATATGCAAATTTGAAGACTTTACCAGAGGGTGACTTGATGACAATAACAAAACCTTTTCTTGATCTAGAATGTGCACGATCAAAATGCATATGCCACACTTCATTAAGATTTTCCTTTTCAAAATTTCCTTCTATGGGGTCTAGAAAATTAGCTAGAATGGCATAATTCCCCTACTCATCTTCTTTATACTTAAAACCATTCCTTGGATGTTTTGGATCTTTTATGTGATACCTTCTTTCTAGTTCCCTGTTTAATCTAACCATGGTTCCATCAATGGAAGGAATAGTAGCATATGTCAAGTCCATTTGTATATTACCCCCAAAATCAACAGCTGTTTTTCTAGAAATTAGCATACCCCAAGCATCAGGAATATCAACTACTACTATATCCATGGTTATCTGAATATCTTGATACACAGCCAAATGCACCTGCAAATCCTTTATCAAACCACATACTTCCATCTTTTTACTATGCATGGCACAAATGTTATGGTGAGGACTTGAAATTCTTAAGTTAAGTTGTTCCATTACTTTCTTAGGCATGGCATTTGAAGTTGCACCAGAGTCAAGCATACAATTGTGTAAATGGAATTCATTCATAAGCAAAGTGATGAAAAATGTTGATTCTTTTGATTACCCCTATCACCAACTTGCAAAATCACAGGTGCATCTTGGTAAGCTACTACTAATTTCTTTTCCATGTTCTTCTAATCACTCCATGACACGCTACTGCTTGGAATAGGGTCTTCTAAGGCTTTGTAGAGCTTATCCCTTTGGCCATCCATCTTTACCATTTTTGTCAAATTAACCATTACATTTACTTTACTTTCCCATGATCCTAAATCAATATTTAATTCTTTATTTGAATGAACATTTTCTTTAAGGGGAGAACATACCTTAAGGATGCTTGCTTGAGTCTTTTCTTGATTTTTCTTTCCTCTCCTTTGATAAGTGATCCCTTTATGCCTAGCCATTTCCAATATTTTCCCTTGAGTGGGATTTTTCCCATAGACTTTAGTCACTTTATCAACTTGATCATCCACATAATTCACCCTACTGCTTTGCTCCATCATTTCTATCATTCTTCTCTTGAAACAGGATATTCTTGACCACACATATCAATTTGCTCATTTTCTAAATCAGAAGCGTCTTCTTTGCAAATTTGAAGAAAAACTTGGGAATTTTATTCATCATGGAATTCCCCACAAGGTATACAATATGGGATGCCTTGATGATAAACATAGTTGGAAGACTCTAAAGTGTTAGGGGGTCTTTGCTCATGAGATGAAGGCTTCTTTTGCCATTTTTCATTATGCTTAGGATGAAACTTGTTTGCTTGGGACCTCTCCATGGTTATTAATCTATTTTGCATGGAGGCCATTTGATTAGCATGATTAATATCCATTTGTTTAATCAATTGGGTGAGTTCTTTAATAGAATCATTTGAGGATTCTTGAAAATCTGGTTTCTTTTTTCTAATCTTCATGAAACTTGGAAGAAGTCCCCCTTGTGAACCCAAGAATATTTGACTTCCCAGAAGATTGCATGTTCTTTTCAATTTTAGGGGCCAACTTTTGAGCATCTTTTATATTTGCTAGCTCGTTATCCCTCAACTGATATCTAATTTCACCATCAAAGGATTCCATATAATGTATCAATATGGCATCCTCGGGAGGTCTCATCTTTGCATAAAGGCTTTTGACCAAATAATTTAATTTCCTATTAAATTCCTCCATAGTTTCATTTTCCTTATTTTGACTTGCATGCAAGTGAGTAAGCAAAAAATGAGCTTCTTTCCTATTTTCCCATATTTCATTAAAGACATCTTGGATTTCTTGAAGAGTTTTAAACGTATCATCATCTTTCTCTGTGAACTAATCAAGGGCATCTTCCTCCAAGGACAAAACAAAGAGTTCCATTTTGACATCCTCATAGTTATGGGTGTTGCACCAATTGCTAATGCACAGGATGAAATTTTGAATATGAGTCTTTGCACTAACAACATTATTTCCCTGAAAAGAAGGCAAGCTCTCAAGAGCTTTGTCAAGAATAGGATGAGGATAACCTTGGATATTTGAGAAATCACATGGTTTGTAAATTTCATCGATTGGTGAGATTATTAAAGGATTATTAAATAATAAATGTATATCAGAGATTGCTTCTTCTACAAGACTTGCAAGGAGTCAACGAGGAGCTAGTCTGTTCAATCTTCTCCTATAAACCCTTTCAGGTTCAGAGAGAGGGCCAAACACACCCCTAGAGTTGCTCTTAATAGAATACCTTATCAAATTTGAAAGTGGAGTTGCCACTTGAATATTAAGGAATATCTAATAACTTTATCCTTGGGTAGTTTGATTTTAGAAAATTAAAATGTCAATTTAACCAAGGACAAGAGACTTGTCCCCGACAACGGCGCCAAAACTTTTCCCGCCTAAAACACACTTGGACACGGGTAAGTCTCCCAAACGTTGTGTGTGTTCCTGAGGGAAACTTATGAGTTGATAATCCACTGTCACGCCAGTTCTAAAATCCTTCGTTTAGACCACAACTCCTAAAGGCCAAGGGGGGTAGTCCCTACTTACTAAGTTCTTTTTTTGAAGAATGTTTTTTGGGACTTGTAAATTACAAAAAATGAGAATCAACCTGTAGTGATGCAAATATTTCAATGTCAAGCAAACCCTTTAACAATCAACCATTAATGTATGCAAGAGAGAAACAATCAAGTAATCAAAATGACCAGTGTCGTCTCTAGTCGGGCTATGGAGTCACAATAATCAACTTCAAATAATTCTCTAAAGCATCGACTCATTTAATTTAACAAATATACAAGAACATGATGACTTCCAATAAATGAGTAAGTTAAAATTAAGTGTTTGCAAAGTAGAGAAATGTAAATGAATGTAACAATGTTATGCAAGTGGTCCTGTAAGTTTTAGTAAATTTTATGTCTCTCTTTGAATTAGGGAATCAAGGTGTTTGTTGCAAAGAAATGAACTATTCTATATGTCTACCCCAAGAGACTATCTCCTTCGATTTGAGAGAGAATTTCGGGCACTCAACATGAGAACAAAAGGTTCCCACCTAGCTCCACGGGTCAAACTCGAAACTTGTTGGGTGCTCAACTAGACGACATAAAGTGCCACGAAGCCCCCTACGGCCTCTACCCCACTAACTTCATAGGTAAAGCCTCCTTTTCTCCTTTCTAATGAAGATACTTATATGGGTTCCTATTAAACTAGACAACACAATTATTCTCCCTTTCTTTTCACCCAGGGTCAGACCAACCGACAAGGGGAGTCAATACGGGGTGAATATTGGGGCAAGGTTTATTTTAAACGAAAAGAGGAATTTAACAATTATTAACAATGCAAGCAAACACGATATTTCAAGGATGGAATATTTGAATCACTTGCAAGGTGTGGGAAAATAAAAATGAAAGAAAGAAAGATACAAGCCAACACGTTTTCACAAGGATGGCAAAGCCAAATCAATTGCAAGGTGTGGGAAAATGAAAATAACAAAAAAAAACATTGGCCGACAAGATTTTGCAAGGATGGCATATCCAAACCACTTGCAAGGCATGGGAAAAAATAGATAAGAAAATAAAAACAAAATGAAACTCTAACTAATCTAAACCCACGCCAATCAACAATTGCTTATGCAAAGGTGGGAAAGTTCAACTTCTATTGCTAGCAATGGATGGAAAATAAATGAGACTTGATTTAACTCAAAATGCGACAAGAAATCAAGTCCAAGAGACTCTCTTGGACTTGTTACAAAGGCTTAAATTTCAGCGTAAAGAAAGGGGTAAAAGGAGTGAGAAAAACCGTGTTTTTTTTTCTTTCTTGAGATGGCCTTGAAGGTCTTCCTTTGGGGTGGCCTTAAAACTCTTCTACGACTGAAATTCGACAGAGTTTTTCCTTGGTTTGTTACTAACCTACTAAAAACCTGCAAACATGAAATGATAAAATGTGCCCAAAATCACTTTGGGGAAGTTAGTATATTAGTGCTATATATATACAAAATTTATACAAAGTTTCCAAGAGAATAATGTTGAGAAAATTTGAGTGAATATGAGTAAAACTCAGACTTGAAGAACCCAACCAACTAAGACTAAAATGCAGAATTTTTTTTAAGGAGTTAGTGTGATCTTTTCTCTTCAAATGGGTTAAGAAGTGGGGCATCTGACCAAAGAATCCCACTCTTCAGTCCGGATAACCTGCAACTTGAAATATAAGCTAAACAAACACAAAGAGAGGTGAGATTCTCACAATGATTAAAGAAATCAAACTATTCAACCAAGAAATGCTTGCCAATTTCTTGAATGTAAGAGAGAAAAACTCTTAAGATATACATAAACTAAGAAGATCTTACCAAGGAAAAATAGTTTGCCTCTTTGGCCTCACTTGTACTTGAAAGAACTTGAGAAAACGGGAGCAAATCACCACCCAACAACACAAGATCTCCTCCACATCTTTTTATTAAAAATGCCCAATGGCTGGAAATTAAAGTAATCTCAGAGAATGAGAGAAAAATGGAAGAAAGAGAGTGATATCATGGGATATATTAACCCAAATGAGGAGGGTAAGCCTCCTTAAATAAGAAAAATGAAAGAGAGAGGCTCTTTGCTTGCTAGACAAGTGTCACAAGGGAGAGAGGGGGGCAAATTTGCTCGAGGGAAAAACCATGGTTTGAAATATCAATTATGGGGAGAGAAACCTAGAATTTAATGATTTTAACCTTATTTCCATGTCAAATGGGGAGGAAACCACCATAGTGGGGCCCCTTCATTGACTTTATCTCACCCAACCAATCAAAGAGAGAAGGGGGCACCCTGTAGAGTCGACAACTCAAAAATTGTTACATGCTTGCTTGAGGGGCCTCCTTTCGGTTTTAAATTTATCTTAGGAACCAAATATAAACATTAGAACCTTTAATTGGCCACCCCAACTGACTATAGTCACTTTTCCAAAATTTGGCTCTCTAATTAATTGCCAATTTCCCGGATTTCCTTGACTTACTTTGGCAAATGTTACCAAAACCTTATCAATACTTGTCCAAATGACTTCAAACTTTTCCCAAGGGTGTAGGGTGACTCATGCCATGTATTTTGAGTACCCATACCTATATTCATGGGCATTATATGCCATTTAACCCTCTTTTTAATACAACTTTTTTTATGCAGAGGGACAATTTTTAATCACCAAAAATTAAAAAAATCCTAAGAAAAACTTAATGAAATTCTATAAGACTCTGGATAATGTCTAACATGGTAATATAGAACATTCCTAGGCCCAAATCATCCCATGGTCTCGATCAATATAACACCTTTCACCACTTTCGAGGTAATTTTGAGTGAAAAACTCAAATAATTAAAATCTTTATTTATTTTTTTAATTATCCGAGTGAAAAAACACTCGATGAAAGGACTTCCATAATGACTAAATTTTAGGTGAATAAGTTAGAAAAACTAGACCTACATGCTGATATATCCTTACAAAATCCCCCGCACAGGTGTGGAAATTTTATAGAGAGAAGAAGAGAAGAAGATCTGCCTCGCTTGATATAATCATTAAGTACTTCATTCTTATCTTCAAGGCACATCCAACATGTGCGTGGTACATCGTTGTCCACATAGTTGGTTTTGGTGGTCAACATGAACCAAATATGACATTCCATTTGAATTTAAATATCCTGATAATTCAACTACTACTGAAAAGGAAATAGGTTTCGCTCCTCTTGATCTATCAGCCTTACCAAGATATTCATATGAGTTAGAGTCATTCTTGCATGCCTTCAAGGGTGACCATGATAATACTATGCATCATGTGGAAAAAGATGTCTACGTGCAGTCATTTGTCCTTCCTCGGGGAGGAAAGGCCCTTTCTTGGTTTGTGGGCCTAGATAAATGGACGATATAATCCTTTGCGTAATTGGTGGAAACATTATGTAGCCACTGGTATTTTACTGGTATTTTGAATGGCGTGACGAACATATACCTTATGCCAAGCATGCAAGGGACTTGTTCAACAAGGAATCCCAAAACAAGGATCAGGTCAAAGAAACCATTGCTCAAGGTCCAAATGATGATATCGCAAGCATGATAGATGAAGCTTCCCGAGTAGATGAATATGATGATGGTCCTGTATATGAAGATCCAGAAGTCCTAGCTAAAGAAGCTGAAGAACAGAAAGATAGGATGAGTTATCCCTTCCAACATACAAAAACTCCTTATGGCATACTACATATCTCAGAACATAATGACGAGAATTATGAGGACAATGGTTATTAGACATTTGTGGGTCCACCTTTCTATGATTCCTTGAGACCAGGTGACGTTGTCTCCATACGTTGCAATAAGGAAGAACAACTTGATGAAGTTACTCAGGTTGAGCCAGAATTTGACACTATTTGAGAAGAAGAGCTTTAAGCCACTTGAAGTAGTAATGATGAGGACATGATTTTTGAAGACCCCATGGAAAGAGATATGATTGTTCATTCTCCTTATGAAGCTAATGATGAAGAATGGCTCAACCCTTTTTCCACTATAAATGAAGATGAAACATCACCAGAATTCGCGGATATTTGTCATATGTAGATGGACCATTATAATGAAAAGTTAGAAGATTTGAGACCCCATATCTTTGATGATTCTTACATGATGTCTCTGTCATACTCATCCTACAGCATGGAAGCATGTTGCACAAAGGATTATTTTACAGATATTCAACATATGATGAGCCCAGGTTATCACTCTCAAATGTGCTCCTCAAGAAGCGTTGAAGAAGTTGTTTAGCCCACTCTACCCTACATCGGTAAGCCCTTAATGATACATGTCAATAAGACAGAGGAAGGTAGGTGGACAGGTATGATTTTCATCCCTCAGCTTCATAATATTTATTATTTATCTTTTCATTCCAAGCATGAAGGTATGAATTATATTGTTGACAATTTCAAAAGTTCAAGGATTATTGGGGTTACTAACATGATTGTGTAAAATATAAGCAATTTACTTGTATTCCCAAATAAATGTTTGAGTAAATGTAGAGACAAGTTGTGACTCACATATGAATATTTGCGAGATCTGACTCTAGGAATAGCCTCCCAAGTTCAGGATTTATGGGTGAATATCAGGAAGAATTTTTTCTTAGAAGACATATATGATGAAGGTGTCCCATACATAAGTCCACTAGAAGCATGGATTAATGAAGTTTGTCAAAGAAATGCTTATCTGTGGCATCGATTTCAAGTAATCCAGGTTCCTAAGAAGGTTTAGTTTCCTACACTCATCCAGATGAAGATCCGGGTACAAACTCAACATATCATGAATGAGGTATTGTAATGGACAAAGGTAAAGGACAAGTAAAGGACAAAGGTAAGATATTAGGTATGAATTGCTTACTCAGATGGTTACATTGGTGGTATGATTTCATCTAACTTACTTTTGTTGGAAGGTTTAGGTTAGGTAGGGTTAGTTGCATTAGCCATATTTATGTGCATTGCATTTGATATATTTTCATTTTTTAGTTAGTTTTCATTGTTCTTAGTTTGCTTCCCTCATTTTGAGAATAATGCAGGAAGAAAGTGTCTCCCTCAAGATGATTTTAATCCCTTTGGACATTTAACATGTGTGTAGGTATACAGGTGCCAGTAGATTCATAGGTTCTCAAGCACTCCTGGGAAGGGCACTCGTCCCGCAGTTGGAGCTAGTGTTACGTTGCACGTGCACCCAACGCACCTTCAAGTGTACATGAGGGAGAGAGGGCCAATTTTTTCAACCAAGAGGGGCGTTATCGACCAATGGTACTCATCCCTGGGCCCTTTGGTCATACTTTAGGGGTATTATGGCTTAATGGCATTGTTGAATGCCCTTTATTGGGGTTTAAACATGGGGGTTGGTGTCTAGGGATCTTAAGGGTTGACCAATTGGTCACATGGATCCATATCATGTTTATGTGCTCTGGTGGCATTTTCTTCAGTTGGGAGACATTAGTCTCCCTTCACATTCACTTAGGACACTCTCCTGGCCCTTTAGTCAGTGGTTTCCTTGACCTTATCTCCTTAGAGGAAGACATCCTCCATGTCAGGACACATTAATGCATTTAGGAGGGCATTGAGGGATTTTATAGTATTCTAGCGGTTATATGGGGTATAACTCCCTCCCTCCAATTCACTCCAGCATTTCGTCTGGAGTGATTCGCTTATTTGAGCATGTTTTGGAACCTAGGGATACAAACACCCCAGGTAGTCTACCTTGATCCTACCTTAGGCTATATTTTATTATTATTTTCTTTTAACTTTAAGTTGACATTTTATAATTTCAAATTGACTTACTTTAAGGAATATAGGCCTGGATATTTAAAAAGTGAGTGTGAGATCATATAAATATATCTCCTCACTTTCATTTTAAAGACAGAACTTATGGGATAATACACTATGCACTTGTTTTACCCATGTTAGGGTTTGTTTGGATGGATGCGCTCCTCTTGAGGAAGTTTTTTGGTTAATGCAAGAAATGTTTTGGTAATTCTTTGGTGAATCTTTTCTTTTGGTGATGCCTCGATTTGTTGGATGAACACAAGCACATGGAGGTTTGGCTTCCTATCTCTTTGTTTGAATGTTGGTGGATGTGCATGTTCAAGCCTTAGTGGTAGCCTTAGTGCTGCACTTTTTCCTAGGATGGTCCATTACCTTCCATTCTTTTCACCTTAACAAGTTGAGGCATGCCTCCTTGTGAGGATTCCCTAGGTTTTCTCCTTAGTTTTTCTAGGCTATTTTCTTGACCTAAGAACCCTTCCTCACCAAGTAATCCAACCTCCCTAGAAGCCCTAGGTTGGGTAGGGATTTTGCTAGGGTAGTGTTTCCCTTGGGTTTTCACACTTTTTCTCTTCTAAAAAATCTAGTTCCTAGGGTTACTTTAGGATTAGTTTTAGGTTAAATTTAGTTCTGAAAATTTTTATAAAATTCTCATAAAAATCAAATATTTGGCCAATTTAGGGCCTCTCGAAAATACCGCGCCCTAAAATCTCGGGTCCTAAAATTCTGCACCTAAGAAATCGAGCCCTAAAATTCTGCACCCTCACTAAAATTTCGAGCCCTAAAATTCTATGCCCTAAAATTCTACGTCCTAAAATTTCGAGCCCTTAAATTTCTTGCCCTAAAATTTCATGCCCTAAACTTTTGGGCCCTAAAATTTCGTGCCCTAAAACTTCGGTCCCTCCCTTTTACTCAGGTGTTTCTTCCCTTGGTCTTCAATCCATTGAACCTTACAAAATGACTTGGAAACATCAGTTAGATGGTCACTATCCTTTGTTGGTATGAATTGGAAGCACATTGTTAATGTTGGTTATGTCTTCTACTGCATACTATTTATGATATTGTTACTAATAAACACATGGAACTTGTTTTCAAAGTTGATGCAATGTTTGGTAAATGATTGGTTACATGCACGTTGTTGTTTCTTATACTAAAATGAATGCCTAAACTACTACTATTGTCAATAATATTAGCATGCCTAATTAATTCATACTGGTGTACATGAGATTTAATATATTATTTGATAATGATAAATACTTATGAAATACATGTATTTTTCTATTTCCTACATATTGCACTTGTTATATGCATATTAGAACTAATTAGTTATGCAATTGGATTATCCTTGGATGAATGAACTTGTATTATTCATATCCTCTTGTAGACTATATTAGGCATGGGTCACTAACCATACACACATAGGAGACATATTGGGTGTCTAAGTGTCTTTTGCAGAGTTACATAGGGCCCTCCCCTAGGAGGTTTCAACTTTTCGAAGAAGTTTGGAGAAGTGACTAAGAGGAGAGTGGTTACTTTCTCCACATATGTTTACTAGTGGCTTGGAATACCCTTTCAACTGGTAACAAATCCTCTAGCATGAATGAAAGCAATGTGAAAAGAAGGCTGTAGAAGAATGAACAATTCAATGTAAACTGATCAATAGATTCATGGAAAAAATTACACACACATGAGGCAAAAAATGGCCAACATAACAATACATGAATAATCATTGATGTCTCTGTAATACAATAGTCATACAATAGGGAGAATTCAAATGCCTTAGAAAGGATTCAAATTCACCAACTCAAAGTGACTTCGATGCTAACTTAGTGTGGGAAAATCAACACTAGAGCTCACTAATGCAACTCTGAATCACTGGTTAAGTCTACAACCAGTTAACTAATGAGGGTAGGTGAGTAAATGCACCCAACCTCCCTTGAATCATGAAAACTGTGCTAGGGTGACGTAGAGTGAACTAACTGATGGGAATTAGAGCATAATTGAACATAACTGAATACCTACTAGAGTCAACTGCTGGATATTATTGGTGGAACTCAGAGTGGGTTCCTAAATTATAAGGATTGGTCCCTGGAGCTCCTAAACTCATGTAGACAGGCACAATGAGTGGTAGGTGGCCCCTAGGTGTGTCCCCCATGCACTAGTGAAGTGATGATGACCTCCTAAGCTAGGAAAAAGGACAATTAGACTATGTGGACAAAGGGAGGATTAATTAATAATAACAGAAAGAGTATGCAATTGAATAAGACAGAGATCAATAGACAACAATAACACTTACTGGACAATAGAAAGAACAAGAGGATCATGGGAAAGCGAACGAATATTTGTAAATGGAGGAGGGCCATAATGGGCACACATTTGTCTCTTGAATTCCCATATGCAGTTTACATGTGTTTTTGTTTATAGGCAATATATTAGACAATATAGCTTTATATATGTTTCATGTAGCATAAGCTCTACAAGAAATTAATATTTCTAGGGACAAGTTATTATGTTTTTTGAAAAGATATGTAGATAATTTTTTTTAAACTATTAAACTTTTGTGTTGTTTCAACTATATGGATTTCCAATAGCATCTTTATAGATACAAATGTTTCTTTCTTGCAACACTTCAAGTGGAAACTGATGAGTTATTGATCATTATTCAAATAACTTAGACCAAAACAATTGGGTAAGTCAAACCTATGATTGGAAATATTAAAATAATAATAATAATGTTTATTTGTATTAAAGTTATTTAACCTTTACTCCATTTAATAGTTATATTCATATTTAATGATTATTGTTGGTTTCATCTCGTATTTCCTAATCGTGCACCCAAAAAGTAATCTGAGCATCCAATTTTACGTAATTTCACCATTTTTCCCTAGATTCCAATTTTCCTGCATAAACCCTAGGGAAAAATTGGGGATTTTCACCTGGATGCTCCAAATATCTCGGTTTTCATTTCAAAATCTAATTAACCATATAAATAAGATATTCAACCAAGTTTCCCTTCCCCATCTAGTCATTATCCTTAATTTTAGGGTTTCTTGGTCATAGGGACACCCCCTGGGCTTAGTTTTTCAGTGGGTCCAAAGTGCTGGTATCCTTGACTGGTGTGACATCCAAGTTCTTTCGGAAGTCCTAGATATCATAGGTCATGAATTTAGTTTCCTTTCCTCTATCGTCCTGAATAGGATCATCTCATGGGGCATCTACAAGATTCATGATAACAATAGCCTCAACCAAGGATGATGCATCCTTTAACTAATTTGCTAAATATTCCAATTGAACATAGTGAATTTGAATCTCCCCTTTAATGTATTGAATAACCAAGGACAAATCTTCATATACCTACAAGCCCCTAATCCCACTGTTCATGGTTATCTTCATATGAATATGAAAGGGTTTCTTTTCAACATTTTGATTCATTCGCATACTAACCTTGAATATAAAAAAATTATCATCGTAGGAATAAAACACTTCTTATGCTACTAAATTTATCTTGACCTTGTATAGTGCCATGAAATAAACCCTAAGGAGAGGATTTGTCAATGTACACGACATCAACTTATTGTGGTTGTCTTATCTTAGGAGTCTATCTGCATCCATGAAATAGACCACAGACCTAATTGTAAACTTGGAAGGTAGGAATTTGTTTCCCTTTAAATATATGGGCCTTGCATGCTGGCCAAATACCCCATATATTGAGGCATGGAATTGCCCTTATTTTTTTTTAAACCAAGCTCAAGGAATTTCTTTATTGTTAATAACCAGCATAGATCCAAATCCTAGTCTCTATCAAGCACCGAGAGGGATCAAATATTTGGAGGTGCAAACCTCTTCTTAGGGAATCACTGTATCCTTAGATGCATATGACTCTTAATATTCTGGCCATTTACATCCAGCTAAAAAAAAGAAAAAACAATATAACCCATAGTGGGAAGTTCCTAGATATATCATCGAAAATATTTAAAACCAAAGTTGAAAGATGAGACAAAGGCATGGAATGAGTACTAAAGTGATATCTGATCCAAAACATGTCAAGGGTCGGTGTTTCCTGAACAAGAGGTTCCCTGATATATTTAGACATGTTCTTTAATAGTTATCGCATGTCCATTTACTGTTCGGAGGAGAAGTATACTCCTAAAAAGTAAAAAAAAATAGCATTGCATCAAATGAACATGATAAACCATACCTTATGTTATTAAAGCTCACAACCTTCAATGATAACAACACTTGGGATAATTGATAGACGAGGGCAAATGAAGTCTTGATCTTCTTCCCATGTTACCTTCAAATCTAATTAGGCATTTTCATCATCTATATGTAACCTTTTTCTTTTGAGCCAAGATTATGGTTTTGCATTTTATTCCAAAACGATAAAGACTAGAAAGATGAGCTTTCTTTTGATTTGTATTCTTTCCTATATAAACTGAACCCAACATTTGAAAGCTGGGACGTGAGAGCCTTCATGAATGATTTTTTTTTGTTTCGCTTTCTGGAATGAAGTGGGATCTCAAAATGTCACTATCTACCAACGTGTTCTCATAATGCCAATATCAAACCCCATTTGTTGAAGGTTGAGCTTATTGTCTAGATGTGGAATTTGAGGCCTTTTGAAAACCCCTAACTATCTGTCCTTCTGGTTCAAGCTTATGGTATCACCAGATGGTAATTGCATGGACAGTATATAGGATATCAATCCTTCTAACACAGACATTCGATTATATTTATTTTGTTAATGGGCCAAAAACAAAGTAAAAAACCTGATCCTTTCCGTTAGCATCTTGAGTTTTAAGAGGTACTCCTTTTGGTTGTGATATTGGTGGAAAATAAGCCATTTGGAACAACTCATACAAAAACCCTTATGCTCTTTAACGTTGCACATCCGCGTGCCCTCAACCCCTCCAAAGATACCAATGCTCCCATACTTAGCATCTCTTATAACTCACTTAAAACCTCTTTTAACTCAGACAACCCACTAATGTGAAGAATTCTAAGATTTGTTCCCCTTATGCTCTTCAGTTACACACACCCTTCTACCCACAACAACTTTACAGTTGTGTGGAGCACTGAGACACTGTGCTAACATTAGCTGAGGAATGGTCTAATGGACTATCACTAGAGAAGGAAAACTCAGCGAAAAATCGTGAAGTTGTTAGACAACTCTCTTTAACAATTAATTTTGTACATTTATAAACGACAAGGTGGATTTAAAAAATCATTTTTTCACAATATAATATGAAAAAATAAAAATTTGTTAACCGAAATCATGACATAAATATTTGGATAATGAAACTTATAATGTATTTTGATAGTTGGAAACAATATGGTGTCTGTTGACAACAATATTTTACCAATAAAAAAAGACTGGATTTATGGGCCTAGTTTGGATAGACAAGGCTCACGGTAGTAACTTTACTTTACATATTGCAATTTTAGGATAATTACAGTACACACACTTCTTATTTTAATGAAAGATGTTTCATTCCGATGGATTCACAACATTTGTGAAACCCTTTGGCTTAGAAATGCGTCCGAGATGATCGCGCAATACTTTTGAGTGAGATGAATGTAATCGAAGAATACATATTTGGACGCGTCGCTACATGTAAACGGTGTCGCCTCCTTGCGTAGGTAATCGAATTTGATGGAACCAGTGCCACAACAAGCTCTTTTCGTTACTTCAAATATTGCAAAATTAACACCCCGCAATCAAATTAGAGTACCAAATTTATACAAAGAGGTTTAGAATTAGGATTCATCCAAAATTAAAATAATATATAATGAGCATTTTCTAAACAATACATGTTCTATCATCTTTACACGTAAAACAAATAATAGTCAAAATACACTGTAGTTTTGTTTTTATTCTAATGGATCAGAAAAATTATTTACTTTTTAATTAATGGCGGACAAAATTTATATTATAAGTAAATAGAAGTAAAAAGTAAATATTTATATCCTTACTTTTAAATGAGGAACTTTACATAACTTTACAACATCTCCCTCGTAGGAAATAATATTTATAGCCGACATTTACATGAGGAACGTTGCATAACGTTACAACATCTCCCTCATAATATTTATAGCCGACATTTACATGAGGAACGTTACGCAACAAGATCTCCCCATACTGGGCTGTAGAGCACCTCTTGGTGCAATAAAATAATAATAATATAATCTGTTTTTAAGCTCACAACCAAGCCAAACACCAATTAGGTGTATGCGACCCCCTTATTTGTGAGACAATGGACCCCTATTGTGCAATGATTTGACTGCTAAAGACTACAAAGGTGTACATAGCCTACCCCCATTTGAATTTGAACCTATGACTTCCTAGGAGGAAATGAATGTCCTTAATTGTTACGACCACTTAGGTTGTCCAAACATTATCCATTCTAGTTAGTTTTTCTATATATTTGCACAAATGTTGAGCATATGGAAAATGAATAAGTAAATGAGAAATTAGTTCCACATTCCTCATGCATAACAAGTAGATGCTGAGGCAGTTATGATGCTTCTAGGGTTACTGTAGGGGGGCTAGGACTGTAGTGAGGATTTCTCCTCACTACAGGAACAAGAATGGCTCCCTTGTGCCTATAGGGCACAATGGTAGGTTCCTACTCTTTTAAAACATAAAAAATGAAATGGAAATAGTATAAACAGAACAACAAATTAAGCCAAGCTAGACTAAGCAAATGGCTACAACTGTAAACTAGATCTAAGAGCTAATAACAGAAAAGAAGAAGCTTTGTGAACCCCTCTGCAGAAAACGGGTTAGGGTTCTGCCTCCTTGAAACCTGCAAGCAACCTAAGCTACTACAATGGAAAACCTGCAAACAATGTCAACAATAGAACCTACAAATAAAAATAATAGTTAGAAAGCAAAAACAATTAAACAAACATGAAAAGAAATGTTATACCTCACTTGGGTGGAAATGGACCACCATGCCCTAGCTCATGGGAGCACCTCTCTCTTGGTTGGGAAGCAATGGCTTGATGGGATGGATATGGAGGAGAGGGAATGTGGGTGGTTTGAGAGGCAAAGGTCTCAAAGCATCCACCGGCAACATAACAATAGGCAAGGGAGGAGTGTCTTGAGAGTGACCCCCCACCGTCCTTTTATAGTTTTTCCAAGGGATTTTAGGGTTTTAAGCCCTTGGTCAGGGCTTTAGCCTCTTTTTTGGGCCTTTAGCCCCTTTCGCCCTAACTTTAGCCCCTTTTAGGGTTTTAGCCCCTTTTTGAGGGATTTAGCTCCTAGGGGGCTATTTTGGGCTCTTTTTGGGGGTTTTTAGCCCTTTTCTTCATCCTTGGGTTCTTTCAGAGGTGTGGGGGTCAAATGGAAGGTCTTATGGAGTGAAATGAGTGTTGTGAGATGGTGTCCTTGGGTGGTGTAGGCCATAGAGAGCTATGTGGGGGATTTTTGGGTTAACAGATTGCGCCCTGATGTGTGAGGGCAGGAGCTCAATGTATGGCCGATGAACATCATAGGATTTATTGTGTAGAGGTGGTGCTTCCGGGGCTAGGGCATGGTGGCTTTTGGTTTTTGTATTAATTTGGTTCCCATCAATGGGTGAGATACAATAAATGTGTGACATGTATATGGACAAGGCGGGCATTCCCATGCTCGTGACAATGTCAAAAGAATCATTTGATCTATGCTCTAAAATACAAGAGCCGATCATATACAACTGATGTTACAATGCTGGCTGCCTCTATGTGAGGCTGAATACAATACTGATATGGTACATTGGACCCATGGCATTCTCATGTAATGTTATATCTTAATGACTGGCGGTCTACTGGATCTGGTACATAGCTGTGTGGACTCGCTGATTGATAGTCAGAGTCTCTGCGGTACAAGTATGTTGTATCAATAATAAAGGTATATCGAAGCACTGCTGGGGATTCTGAACACTGTCTCCAACGCAACCCGGAAATCACAAGGGACATAAGCTGTTTAGGTCCCTCAAGTGGACTCACCAATGTGCTAGATTCAGGTGACATCCGGGGTCTTCGACCAAGTACTGTGTGGAACAAACCCTGTACGAATCTCAATGGTACGATGATGGAGTTTAAGTCGAGCACGTGAGAAACAACCATCCCAAGAGGCACTAAGGACTCCTCGCAAGTGGTCCAAGGAACTCATCAATGATGTAAATGAAACCAAGGTATAGGGACCTCTGGCTCTATCCTCTGGAATATGTGTGTTGGCGTCGACAGAGGGAGACCTGCCCCTAGTCAAGGCGATGATGTTTCCTTGACCAGGGGTGCAAGGGATAACCAAAAGGTGTGAAGCAATCTACGAACTGACTCACTGAATTGGGGGGGAGGGGAGGGAAGGGAAAAAACTGAACAAGGGCAGGGAGGGAGTGTGAGACTCAAAATTCCTTTGTTCAGAGTATGACGACAAGGCAGACCAGGCAGTAAATGAAACTTAACTCATGGGAATGGGATCATAGCTGTAATGCCGGGAATGTCACTGCAAATGGGAAATACTTGGAGAAGGTGGACACTTTTGATACTGATGGGATCCAAGGAAGACACATTGCAGAGTACTCTGAAAAAAGGTGACCCAATGTGGGGATGCTTCCAAACTATTTTTTATGGGGTGGTGTCTATGGACACCATTGTGGTACGATCTCGTGGAATTTTGGCGAGCCCGAGAAGGTAAGTGCTCGATGGTGCTTTCAATTTTAGAGAGTGTGAAAGCACAAAGAAGACTCCAGTGGGGGCTCTATTTTGTTGGTATTCTCATGTGTCTGAAAAAGGATAAAAGTATACATAGGAGAGCTCGCCCATCCTGGAGGGGATGAGAGACTTCTTTACTGTTGGTAGTCCAATCAAGCCAGAAAAGGTTAAACCTATACTGACTGGATGGCCATTCAAATACTTTTATGGGCATGAACGAAACCAAGTTTGCTCAGCGATCTTTTCTTGTTGAGACGGCTGGAAAAGAACTTAACGACAACAGGTGCTGAGCTTTTTCGTAAAGTGCGGCCCCTCTACCCAAAGTATGCAGAGGGGAACGGTCTTGGCTTGAGTGTGCCAAGAAGGTCCTTTTCATGAAATGGTCTACATGGTCCGTAAAAGGAGGTAAACGAGACGATGTAGACACCCTTTCCTATACTTTAGCGAGCGAGAAAGGAAGCAGCTGCGCTCGGCTATCTTTTCATTGTTTTAAGGAGTCATAAAAGAGCTTAAACGAAACTCCCATGTGGTTAACCGACTGCGGTGGCACGAATGGTGCCCCATGTCGGGACAGTGGACAAAGGTCCAAAGGTCATCCGCGCATTATGGATGAAGCAAAAGGCTCTCAAACATACCAATACATGCATGGGATAGATCGCAGCAGAGGATCGCAAGACGGTGCGGTAGAGGCACGCAAACCGAGGTGGCTCTCGAATAGAGGTCAAGAGAGCGTGTGTGTGTGTTGCGGTGGACAGACTTGACTACATGCGATGTAAGTGCAAGTCCGGGGGCACTTATATGCTGAATGCATACAAGAAAAAGAAATTGGTTTGTGGACAATGGTCTAGAGGTCCGCGTAAGGTGCGGTGAAAAAGACAATTATAAATACAAAAATAAAATTACATTCCTTAACGGGCGGCGGCCCGACAGCTTACATGAGTAGCGGTCAGGAAGTGTGATACGAATACTGCTCCGTAGACACTCTCATCATCATGTCATGGCTCATAAATTGAGGTGACTTGTGGGAGATGGTCCCGAAATTAATTTATAAAACGTGAGACGATGGTCTCATAAGGAAATGAAAATTTGATCCTAGAGGTGTGAGAGGTGTCTCGAATAAGTTCCGGGTGACTTTTGACTAGCGGTTGATGGTGCTGCCTTTGATTTTTGCTAAAAAACAGGAAAAAATAAAATGAAGTGACTCATTGGTGACGTTTAAGCATAAAATATCTTGAGGTAGAGCCCGTTGTGGGGGTTCTCCAAGAGTTGTCCATCAGAGTCAGTGAAGAGGTGTGCCCCCTTGCCAAGACGAAGGTCATTGGCAAGGTGAGGTGATGGAATCTGGTCTTTTATGGGAAGAACCGATTCCATACTATGGTTTAAATGGAATGGGATCAAACTGAAGGCGGTCTTACAAATCTCTCTGTTATCGCGTAAGTGGTGCTGGGATAGGTCGGGTGGATTTTCCACATGCGATGAGATAGAAGGGCAACTGGTGCTAGAGATCATGTAAATGGTATTCGTTGTTTTTTTTGTCGCCTTGCCCCCAGTCTCTGTTAGAGGACGAGGAGTAGGCCTGGAGACAATAGGAGGCTCTGATGGACCTGGAGGTAGGTGCAACATCATCTCAATTGGTTGGACATGAGTCAACACATCCTAGGGCCTCAAAGGTATAGTAGGTGGTTCAAGGTACCACAGAGGATCTCCTAGTGTGAAATCCTATAGATGGAGGGTTGCTAAGACAGACTTACTCACGATCTCAGATGGTAGGAAAAGGAAAGGGAAAAGGAAAAGGAAAAGGAAAATGTTGATCGAGAATGAACCTCACTATTTCCCTGGTAACTGAGGTTGCGGCTGTGGTTGGGGAAACAATGGAAGAGACAGGTCTGATGGACCGTCGATGATGGTGGAGACAAGATTGTCTGTAGAACTGGACATCATGTAAATGGATGTGGTGTCCGAAGAAGGCGGTCATGGGTGGACTTCTTTGATTAAGGTGATTTCAGACTCAAGGGAATGTTGATGGAGGTCAGTGAGAGCCATTCGAAATTCGGGCAAGTCTTGGCAATGGTGGGAGTAATGTCCATACAAGCTGCAAAGGGTGCAAGCATGGTTTGTCCTCAATGTCTTGTTCCTGACTAGTGGCACGGTTGGGAGTTCAACCACGGGGATGTTTTCATTCGTATCCATGGCATCCAAATGCGCATGGATCACTAGAATTTTAGGGCAATTCTGAGTTGGATGGCCCTGTTATTCACAGACGGCACAAGGTGGGACTTGTCGTGGTTCTGCGGTGGCTTTGGTGTTCTTTCCCCTAGCCATTTTGGGTTGGGGCGGTACAGGTGCGGGTGTGGTGGTTGGCTTATGCAGACCGAGTGGGGGGTGAGACTCAACCGCAATAGGTTGCACCAGAGTTAACACAGCCTAGGGCATTGCTGGTTGAGTTGGTGGATCTAGATACCACACCGGGATTCCCAATGTAAAGTTGGATAGGCTTAAGGTGGCCATGACCGGCTTGCTCATGACACCAGGTGGGGGAAAGAGGAAGGGAATCGTATGGACCAGAGATGAGCCCACATAACTCCCAACTGGTTGCATGTGGGGGTGAGGTTGTGGTTACGGCTACGCGTAATGCTGCTGCTGCGGGTGATGTTGCGGCTGTTGTTGGAATTGCGGTTGTGGACGATGTTGTGGTTGTGGTTGGGATTGCAGCTGCGGTTTTTGTTTGGGTACAGTGGTGCTTGATGAGACCATGCACAAGTCTGCAGTTTGCTTTTGTGTCAGTGGTGGTGACACCAACGAGAAAGGAGCCATCATGGTGGGATCGGTAAACAACCTAGGGTCCGCATTCAACGGTGGGGAGGTTGGTGTGTTCTCAACCACAGTGTTGGTTGCAGGGATGACGTTAGCGTGTGCGATCACCCCTTGCAGCTCAATGGTGGTGAAGGTAGGGATAACGTTGGCAGGTGTTGTTAATCCTTGTAGATCATGGTAGGTGAGCTGGTCAACCGTCACAATCTTCCCTTCGTGGGGGAACATCATGAGGTGGAAGACAATTGACGCAATGGCTCGCATGGCATACATGTAACTCCTTTCGAGGAGGAGGTTGTAGTCCAGTTTAGCATTGATGACTTCGATGTCGATCAGGACTGTCTTCCTAGCTAACGTGATGGGGACATGGGGGAGGATTCCTTAGGCTTTAGTGGGATGTCCATCATAAGCCTGCAGAGTCATGGAGGACGGTTGCAGAATTGGTAATCCAAGATTTTTCCAAACCAAGGTAGACATGACGCATGTGAATTCCCCCTCATCCACTATGCATTGGTGCACAACCAAGTTCCGGATGGACAATGAGATTTGGAAGGCGATAGTGGAGGGCATGCATGGCTCTCCATTCTCTGTGTCAAATGTGATTAACTTCGAGTTGGAGGGGTCTACCGCCCCTAGAGCGGCTAGTAAGGATTTTCGCTGCATTGGGCCCGTTTTAAGTACCTCAAGAGCGGACATGGCGGTTGGCATTTGGGCCAAATCATTCACAATGCTATAGCTGACTACATCTCTAGTTGTGGAATTATTGGCAATTATGGGTATGGGGGGGCATGGGAATGGGGGTAACTGGAGAGGTAGGTTGGTTTTCTTAGACGTGGATGTTGTTGATGAGTCAGCAGGTTCGGTGGTGGTACCGTACTGATTTCGTCTAGTCTGTAAGTTGACCTCTTCAGTGGTCATGGCTAGCAGGTGGTGAACACCTGTTTCAGCCGTGGGCGGTGCCCTCAGAGCGTTGGGATTGGCCTGGGGAGGGGGAGCAGTTGCCACCAATCCTTGGACTGGTAGTGGGTTTTGAAGCACCATGGGAGGAGGTCCTTGTGGATCCTAGTTGGGTTGGGTTTGATTGGGAGCATTGGTGGCCTATTGGGCCTCATTTTGAATGGCCTACTTAGCGCGAGCCATGAGGGGACACTCAAATGTGTAATGCCCATAAACATCACAGAGTGTACATGGTTGGTTTGTGTGCAACGGGGCGTTGCATCTTGGTGCATTCTGTCGTGGGGGGTTTTGGGATGGTTGGTTAGCCACGACATTATTGGGAGGGTTCGGTTGCTGACCGCCTCCCTACAGTTGGTTATTGCCTTGGTTGCGGGGCCGGTTGTTTCTAGCTTACCTTTGTTGATTGTTGGGGACAGGATGGTTGGGATGGTTTTGTTGTGCAAACACTTGTCCCAACGGAGCAGGGGAGCGGAGGCAAGGGCTTGAACTTGTTGCACTGGTGGTGCATAGCATATTTGTGGGGGTGGTGGTGCCACAAATGTGGGCATTTGCCTCACATACCGTTGTGTTGGCCAAGCCATGGCCTGAGCCTGTTGCGGTGGCGCAGGTTGTGCATAAGAGGTTGTTGCTCCAGACTGGGACATCATTCTAGCATAGTCCGGAGCTTGGTTTTGGTAAGCAACATTAGCATTGTTGCTTGGATGCGGTGCAACGGCAGGTGGTGTCGGTCGAGGCTGTGGGTGTTGGGAGACTGAACCTATGATTCCATCTGCAGCGTGGGATGCCCCCAGTGTGTCGCGGTAGGAGGTACTCGGACGAGGATCATCTGGAATGACAATATATAAGTATCCCGACTGGGCATAGATGAGGTCAAATTGTTGGGCCTTTAGTATGGCCTCTTCTTTAGATTAGGGATGTTCAGATGCGACATCCTTTGCGATGGGCAGGAGCAAAGTCTTGCAGAACCAATCCAAGAAGATCCTGTCGTCAAGTTGGATCTTACACAAGCTACGGCGCCGCCGCCACTCATGGATATGATCAGTGATGTGAGTGGCAGTGCTTTGGCGACAGGATAACAGGATCTCCACCCCCTTGTCATATCTGACAGGGAGTTGGAAATACTGTAGGACATGAAGGCTAGGGAGTTGAATTCGGGGTACTTGGCTTGTGGCAGCTCAATGTACCATTTGGTCGCAGCACCTGTAAGGGTGCGTTGGAACAGCCTCAGGCTGATGGAGTCATCTACAATGTTGTTGGATGAGCACCATAAATGGAATGTCATGATGTAGTTTTGGGGATATTCCTCGGCTTTGCCTTCAAACTTCGGGATGTCTGATGGCAGCTTAGTTGGCATGGGTGGCCAAAAAGCTTGGTGGAAGATGGGGTCATTTGTTAATCTAGCCAAGTCAGGAAAGTTTAGACGAGGCATGAAGGGCAGATTTGATCCCAAGTTGATGTGGGATGGGGCTGTGATGGGGGTGGGGTTTGCAGGTGCATAGTACATCTACATAGCTGGGGGTGCTTATGGTGGCACCATGGCGGATGGGCCAATGCCTCCAAGTGTTGTGGGTGGGATGGTATGGGTAGCGGGGGTGTTGTCCCCATGTATGACAGTAGGGGCAGTGTAGGTGGATGGTGCACTACCCCCCTATGTGGCAGGAGGGGCAGTGTGTGTGGAGGGGCCACTGCCCCCATGTGTTACCACTGGGCCAGCTTGGCTGGTCACTATGGCTGGTGGCAGTTGGCTAATGATAGTCTGCATGACTGTGCTTGGGCCACTTTCCAAGTTGTGGGTGACAGGTTGTGATGTGGACATGGGTCCACTTGCTAAGGTTAGGCTGGAAAATGGATCTGGGTTTGCACTAGTCATGGGGCTTGATGGTGCGGTGTGGAGGTCTAGTTCAGACTGATATGGGTATAAATCAGAATCAGAGGCTGTGTGGCCCTCTATCAGTGTGGGAGATCACTGAGAGTGGCTTCGACGGTGTCGATCAAGTGTTCCAAATAGTGGTGGTTCGCCTCTTAGGCGTGAGGAAGATCGTGGAGGAGCAATTGTGTTCACTTTTGTGTATGAAACTAGTGGATATGAGATTTGGACCCCGGTTTCAATGGCTTCCTATTGGATGAAGGAGGTATCTTGGACACCAAGACTGCCAAAAGACAGTGCTTTGCTTGTTCCTCATGGGTGCTTCTACTCAATCGAAAGGGCTCGTTGCCCATTTCGCTTGGAAATTCCTCTCAGCGACCAACTACTTTGGGGTTCCTGTGGTACTCCTCACAATGAGTTTCTGGGCAAATCCCAAGTACTTCCTACAGTTGAAGCAGTCAGGGACTTATGTCCTCAAAGACTACAGAATTGATTGAACTTAGTGTAAATTTGGTAAATTTTAACGCTTACTCAGCATCATGAGTTGAGTTGGGTTAATTATTTGGTATGGTGTGGTGGTTTGTTTGTTTGTTCTAGTATTTGGTTGTTGCAATATGGTTTATGAATTCATGGTATAGTTCATATCATGGTTTTGTATGCAAACATAAACATAAATTTGTAAGCAAGTACAGTGATTAACCCTGGATTGCTGGCCTAACTAAATGTCTACCTCTCAGTGATATTCTTCTTCAAACCAAGAGAAGGTGTTGGGCTCTCAACATAATGGGATTAATCCCATCCGTAGATCCTCAATTCACCTCCTGGATGCTAGGTTGGTCAACAGGGAGGATGCTTAGCGCCGTGAGAAGCCCTCCTTCTCTACCCCCTCTACCTTCTAGGTCACCCGGTTTTAGTGGTTTGGGAAAAATACAATGGACTGCCTAGCTCTATACAAGCTTACCCTTCGTCGTATCCCAGAATACCCCAGAGGGTGATGACTGGGTAGAGGAGGAAGGGGGTAGCAAGATGGTTATTTTTAAGTTACTTTTAGTTAGACTAGTTCATTTTATTAAGCCTTAATGATTGATTTGACATTTACACATTGTTCATGGATTGATTTGTAGAAAAATGAAAACTGGAGCTGAAAAAGACCTGCAATGGTGGACAGAGGCGGCTGGGACACACTAACAGTCCTTTGAAACTTAAAATTACTATCAATTAAACTTAAATTCAACTTCTTTGTGACAGGCCGCACATTTCTGACCAAATCTAGCAAGGGGGCCATGAGATTTTTCCAAAAATGAGTGAGGGGGTCACAGAGAATGCAAAAACAGCCGCAACCTGAGCTTCTGGGCTGAAGTCGCACCTGTCTGGGGATTAAGTGTGCCCTGGGTGCACCTGTTTTCTCATTAAGAGTGCCCCAGTTTCACCTTTTGCCCCGATAAGAGCACCCTGCTCCAGAAAGGGGTTTTTGGTGAGGCAGGGTCAGATCTGGCCAACAGTAACTGGTACTGGGGTCAGTCTGACTCGGCTTGTCCTAGCAGAGGCTTCAGCACTGAATAAAACAGGAAATAAACAAGATTTAAGACAGATCTAACATAATATTTCTGAAAACTAGGGTAAAATTGAAAAACCTTGAAAACTTGGAATTTTTGGACCAAGGATCCTGTGGGATCGACCCAGCAGAGTCGCCAAAGCTTTAGTGAGGGTTTCTCCTCACTGCAGGAGCAAGAATGGCTCCCTTGTGCCTATAGGGCACAAGGGTAGGTTCCTATTCTTTGAAAACAAAAACAAAAAAAAACAAAATGGAAATAGTATAAACAGAACAACAAATTAAGCTAAGCTAGAGTAAGCAAATGGCTACAACTGTAAACTAGATCTAAGAGATAATAACAGAAAAGAAGAAGCTTTGTGAACCCCTCTGCAGAAAACGAGTTAGGTTTTCGCCTCCTTGAAACTTGCAAGCAAGCTAAGCTACTACAATGGCAAACCTGCAAACAATTTCAACAATAGAACATGCAAATAAAAATAACAGTTAGAAAGCAAAAACAATTAAACAAACATGAAAATAAATGTTATACCTCACTTGGGTGGAAATGGACCACCATGCCCTAGCTCATGGGAGCACCTCTCTCTTGGTTGGGAAGCAATGGCTTGATGGGATAAAGATGGAGGAGAGGGAGTGTGGGTGGTTTGAGAGGCAAAGGTCTCAAAGCATCCACAGGCAGCATAACAATAGGCAAGGGAGGAGTGTCTTGAGAGTGACCCCCCACCCTCCTTTTATAGTTTTTCCAAGGGATTTTAGGGTTTTAAGCCCTTGGTCAGGGCTTTAGCCTCTTTTTTGGGCCTTTATCCCCTTCCACCCTAACTTTATCCCCCTTTATGGTTTTAGCCCCTTTTTGAGGGCTTTAGCTCCTAGGGGGCTATTTTGGGCTCTTTTTTTGGGTTTTTAGCCCTTTTCTTCATCCTTGGGCTCTTTTAGAGGTGTGGGGGTCAAATGGAAGGTCTTATGGAGTGAAATGAGTGTTGTGAGATGGTGTCCTTGAGTGGTGTAGGACATAGAGAGCTATGTGGGGGATTTTTGGGTTAACAAGGACAAGTGTAAAAGGAGAAAGCGATGGAGTAAGACCTAGGTATTGTATATTATGAGGTGGAGGAGAGTCCCGTCAGGGACTATCATCCACTTGAATTAGGAATTTGTTGAGATCTAGGAATTCCAAATCCTACAACACAACTCTGACAGTGGAAAAGTTAGTATAATAGGACCATTAGATGTAGCAAGTAGGGTTTTTTTAAAGCAGTCCATGGTGTCGAGAGTCTGGATTTCCCTAACGAAACAAATGATATTATTCCAAATGTAAAGACTTCCTTACCAATCATGGCTTCGAAGTTGGGTGACAATAATCTGGGTCATACTATTTCTTTAGTGCCTCAAGATAATATACACTCTCTATCTATGCAATGTGATGGCCCCGAGTCCCTTCTTTCAAAGAATGGTCAAAACCTATCTAATCAAGTCACTAATGATGGAGGTGGTTGCATCCAGAAGGGTTTGGATGCTGTAGGATTCACATCTAAGGTTACCCTACAAACATCACAACAAAAAACTGGTCATCAATGAAATAGTATTAGGGCTCAACCAGAGAAGGTCAATATGGTTGTAGGCGAGGATGTCTCACTAGATGAGGTGGAGAACTGTATGACATGTTAAGCCCTAAATGTGGGCACATTACCCCGTATATTGTGGAATATTACATATTATTGATGTCGAATTGGGTCTATTAGTGGTAATTTTCATTAGTATTATTATATTATTAATGTTAGCTTTGGTCCATTAGTTGTAATTGCACCTCTTCATCTCCTATATATATGAAGGAGACCTTTTCATTTGAGTCATTGGGTCTTGTCTTGTCTTGTGTACTCAGTACAATGGTGTAAGGAGGTTTCCCCCTTGAAGAATCTTTCTATCTATATTATTTATTCATTATCAATGCGTGCATTACTTCCTTCTGATCTATTTCTTCTCTTTTTATGCTTTTTTTTCTCGGAATTTGTTGAATAACATTTGGTATCAAAGTCTTGACACTTTAAAAAAGAGTCATCATGAAATTTCATCTATAGCTATTTTTCTAAGAGGTTTCAGACACAAATACTCATAATCCACCTTGAACATAGGTTGATCTATATCAGGACCAATTTGTAGCTCTTAACTCAATACAGGTTTTGAGTTATACCCTCTAAAGTTTAGGATTTTTTGCTAGCTTAAAAATTAGTATAAAACAAGTGTTCTAGGGAAAACAACCATATCTAGAGAATCCGAGATCCAAACTGAGTGAGACCTGTTTCATAAAAAATAAGACAAACCAAAATATCTTGGGTTTCAGTTTCAAAATCAGAATAAAAAAATTAGACATGTGGAAGGTCGTACATTCTCTCTCTTTTGAAAAGGCCAAAAATAACGTGTTGGGAAAATTGTCACAACTTTTTTTGGCTCATTCAAATTCAACAAAAGTTGCGGAAGTTGAAATAGGAAACATTAGGTTTCTTAGATATATAAGTGTATCTTGGTATTTCCTCCATGTGGTTTCTCCTAGCATGGAGGTACATCATCAGTATAAGTGAGAGTGTGGAGTGTGCGAGATACTTTGCTAGGAGTTATGGATTCATGGATTGAATCCATGTAGAGGTTTAGTTACTACTTCCAGTTGGATGTGAGGAGTGCACCAGTGCACAAGTTTCTAATGGGTGAGACACATGATGCATGTGCATGTGCATGGAGGTTGCATGTGCATGTGCATAGAGGTTGCATAATGCATATGCACGAGATCTGCACATTGTAAGTGCATGCATGCAATTTACACTATTTTTAATGCACAGCTTTTAAAACACTAATGTGTTTTGTGCATGCAAAGTCAAATTAGGGTCTCAGAACCCTAATATCGCCAACATATTAGAAAAGGGAATTCAAAAGGAAAAATTCTCTCTTAACTTGTGATTTTTATGTCATTAGAGCTGAGGGGCGAATTAGTGCATACAGGAGAAGCACATTCTTGAGAGGAGAGGGTGAACCTTCTGAGGAGAGAGGGAGTAGATATAGGCAAGAGATCCGACACTTGATCTAGAGATGAGAGAGATCACAAGGGAGGTAGAGATTACTTCAGGCAAAGTGATCTAGCTATAGATTACGATTGATTAAGAGACAGACATATGAGAGCATCCTTGAGAGGAGAGGGCACACCATCTGACTGGTGAAGTGCATAGATCTAAGAAAAATAAGGAACACTTGACCTAAGGTAGGGAATATATACCGAGAGGCATAGATTTATTCAATGGTTGATTGGATTATTCATCAATTATATTAAAGACAGATCTTAGTAGTGGGGGCACATTCTTGAGCAGAGGGGCACAGTTCATTGAAGAGGGAAAATATTGAGTTAGGTTTCATCTAGATTTGAGAGAGGGAAGAGGAAAAGGGGCATGAGGCCTATATCAAATATCGGTGATATAGAGAGAGGAGCAGTGAGGAGGCAGAGAGGTGCATCTAAGTAGTGGGGTGCATTCCCATCTACACCATCTATTCCCGGCTATTCTAGTTATTACAAAAGTTGTGCAAACTTGAGATAAGTTTGCACATGTATCCTTCATATTGTATTGTAAACTACGTATGATATAAAAGCCTCTATATTTATCATTGGTTTTCTTGCAATGAATTTCCAGGGTCTTCAGACCAAAAACAAGTGTCATTTTTCTAATTGCATATTGTGTTAAAGTTGTGGAGAGATTTCATGTGCTTCAGATTATAGGTATATTGTGTAGCTCTTACTTTCTCTAGGATTGAGAAGTTGGGTTTAGTATATGCATGTGGCTTGTTGAGATCTATGGCCACATTGGAATATGAGATTTCCAAAGTGAGCAGTAACCTATGGAAAATATACATTGTATCAGAGCCTTGTTAAGGGTCAGGGGAAATCACACTCAGATCTGTGAGTAATATACCATATCTGTGTGAGGACACAGTAGATATATCAGATTTGTGAGATAGTGACTATATCTACCAGATATGGAGAGTAGGGTTCATATCTATGACAATAGAGGTTAGATATATTAGATTTGTGAGGCTGGAGTCTAGATCTGTGATATATCTAGTAGATATATGTGAGTAGAGTCCAAATTTATGACCGAGGGGCATTCCTCATTAAGTAGGAATATTCTTCCAAGGAGAGGGTGCCTTGACCATTCAGATATTGAGTGACAATCAAAGATCATTTTTATTGAGAAAATAGAGATATAGTCAGAGGGGCACATTCTTTAGTTATTGAGATAGTAGAGGAAGAGAGGGGCACACTTTTCAGAGAGTGAGATGGGGTGCACTTCCCTAGATAGAGATCCTGACTTGATTCTATCAGAGGTCAAAGCATAACATAGGGTTTAGTTGTCATATTGGTCACATGTGCCAGAGGGATGCATGCCTTTTGAGACAATTGAAATTGTTGAGTATTAATGGTTTCTCCTAGAGATGTAGCACGCCTTCCAAGGCACCATATTCTTTTGTTTATATTATAAAGTTGTTAGTGATAATTTCATAATTTCTCTGGCTCAGATTATAGAAATCCCACATTAGATTTGTGAGAGTTAGACATCATATATTTGAGACCGAACCTTATATTTTTGAAAGAGAAGATTATGCATCTAGCCAAATATTGATGGGAATACGAGAAGTGTTCCTTAGTGTTTTAGAGATAGACGTACATATGCAATGAAAGGAGTTGGATGGGTTGGATTTTAATTTGAGCTAGGAAGTTATTTTGAAGGTGACATAAAGGATGCATGGAACAAGGCTAACAGTTTTTTCTTGAGTATCAGCTCTAGTGGATGAGGGATATAGTATGGTGCTCCAAGATGGACATAATCTTCTATATTAAGAGGGAGTGACCTTAGATGCAACCATGAGGCATAACATCAAGGAGGGAGCATTGTACATGTTTTTAGGTCAGCCTGTGGTAAGCTTCAAATAGAGTTTGGAGCAAAGTTCTAGAGGGAGTTTGGAGCATGGATAGATGCCAATGATAGAGAGAGAGTGAGAGCCTTCTCTCAAGATGACATTAATGGAGGAGGCTCACATATATTCATATAAGAGTGCAACATATGTAGTTGGGAAGACTTTTAGTTCATAGGGAGAAACTACAACAATAAATGATGTGCTTGATCATGGTGGATGTTTCTCCAACTGTAGATCCCTCGCTAAGAGGGAGTGTTAGTTTGTAGCTCAGAATGTACTTTTGTTTTGAGGGTGTCTGAAAAAATAGAAGCAGTTGAGATGACACAACAATATAGTGCCCAGGAGAAACATGAGAGATCTCGGAGCACTACAGTTAGGAACAGGTCTATAGATCAGAGTACAAGATCAGTAAAGGGATGGATTCCAGAGACATAGGGAGTTTATATAGCATATAGTGAGGTTGTTGTAATCTCACAGATCACATAAGGTTACCAATAATACATACCAAAATATACATATATAACAGAGACAAGAGATAAGAACAAGTAGGTGAATTAACAGATTATATTACATGAATGGGTCCATACAATATAGAGAACTAAACCGAGTTCTCATCTGGCTCAATAGCCTAATATATATGATTACAAAACAGTTACAAAATAACTACCTGTCTGTTCGGTGAACCGACACGACCTTAGGTGGCCGACCTAATCTCTAGTTTAGTCGGCCGACCGACTTAGTCGGCTGATCGACTAAGACAGCTATCGTTCAAGTCGACTTATCAACTTGCTCCTCCAACATCTCCCCCATGAACAAAACGATTCTTCGTCCCGAAGAAACAAGGAGGTACAAAAATTCTTCTTTGAACTAAATTGGGCTGTGAAGTCTGATGGTCGGTCTTTTCTGTACACAGACTTCGATAATTGCTGGGGCTGTCACTGCTAGGTGATGTTGGAAATATGTCCAACTTTGCAATATTTTTTGGATGTCGATGGTGAGTGTAGTTAGACTTGATAAGATCGACATCTTCTCTGAAATGGAGACTTCAGCTATTCTCTCCATGTCAGGACCCATAAACTGGTCCTTCTCCTCTGCAGCTTCGACAAGTCGTTTCATCTACGGGCAGATGATGTCTACTTTTTCCAAGTTGGGGATAGCTTGGTGCACCCACTGATGTGCTTCCCTCTCAAGTTTCTGTAGCTTGGCTATCTCAAGCACTATTTGTTCTTCTAATGTAGTTTTGAGTGCTTCATTAGTGGTTTTCCTGTTTTCAAGTGCTTGGATCCCTTGTCGAGTCTATCGAGTTTGCTGATAGACTTTCCCGTAGTAAGCGGGCCAGTCTTGCAAAATTTCTTCAGTGATGACGGACTCCTCCATGTGATCTTGCAGCACTTTATAAGCTTCTGAAAAGGCTGTGTGCTACACCATTAGGAGGCGGGCAATTTCTTCTTTTTGTTCCTCCTTTATTTCTTGAATTTGTGCTTGGAGTGCCGACACCATGCTTTCAAATAGCTAATACACTCTTTCAAGTGGTTTGTCAGTGTTGACCTCTATGGGGCCTGGCATTACTGATTGTGCAAGGTGTCTACATTTGTTGAGGAACTCGACCTGTTCTTGGAACTTGATGTCGAGTTCCTTACGTCTCTGCTGGCTCTTTGTATTTGCTTCGACTGCTAGGGTTTTCAGGAGTTGTCCTGGATCTGCATTGGTCAGTGAGGTTGCATCTTTCAATTTGATATGGACCTTTGATGGCTGTCCATGATGATCCTTATTCTGTTTCTCCTTCCTCTTCTTATGCTTTTCCTTCTCTGTTTATGTCGGCACTTGTGTACCTACAAAATTCGAGTCGAGATTTTCGATTTGTGGGATAGTGGTTGATGGTTTCTCTGTTTGGGGAGGTGGGATGACTATTTCCTCTGATTGGTTAGATGCAGGGGGTGTAGAAGTGGATGCAGTTGGATGGTTGTGGTGGGGCTTGTTTTGAGTCGGAGGGTGGTGGTGGTGATGGAGTTGGTGAATGGTCGGGGGTGATTAGGTTTGTGGAAAAAGGTGGGTTGTCAGGCTGGGGAGGTGAGTCCAAGTCAGAGAACATTTGTTTAATTTGTCAATTTATGTCCTCGTCATTTTCTTCTCCTTCGATCGGTGTAGCAGCTGGCAGGTTGGTTTGGGGTATATTCGGGTTGATATTCGCGGTCCGACGTGTGGCCACTTCAGCTTCCTTATCAATATTTCTCTCGACAGTCAAAGAGATAGTTGCAAAGGTTCATGACTAAGATTCATGACCTAGTTGATATCCACCGACCTCGAAGAGAGGTGATTTTGTGGATATCTTCTGTACCGACGTGAATATCTTAGGCAGTTTCTCAATGAATGCCTGTAAATATCTGTCCTTGTCGAACTTTTCTTTGATAGCTTTCGACATAGCATTTTTTCACAAGTCGAGTGGGCTGATTGAATGCGGTTATGGGACTTGCTCCTCTGTCACTTTTGTCTGAGATGGAGGTGGAGGCGTAGACACAAGATCAACAACGTTTTCAGGTGTCGACATGTGGGTGACCTTGGCTTTCTTTGGTCGACCTAGTAGTGCTCCTGCCTCAACAAATCTTTGGAACTGGGTTTCCATCGGCACTTTATTTGCTGCAACATCTTCTGTTATGTCGATGGTCGTAGCTCCCAATTCATCCTTGTCATCTGATGATTCTGTAATGATAAGCTTGCACTTACCTTTTCCTTTTTGTTTTTGTTGTGTCCTTAACTTCTTTCTTGCAGCTACTATCTCTTTCAACAATTTTTTTATAATGCCTTTTGTGATAGCGTACTCTAGGTTTTCTGGTTCTGTCTCTCCCCTTGGCTCCTGGGTCAGAATGAGACTTTCTGCAGCTGGAGTGATTACCTACTGCTCTACCTGTGTTTCTTCTGTTTGTGGTTCTACCCTCTGTGTTGTTGGAGGTTTGATGATGATTTGAATTTGGCCAGTGTGTTCGATCGGTGTCTCCTCTGACACAAAGGTACTGATGTAGAGGTTTAGCTCATAGTCTTCTTCTTTCTCTGGGTCGGTTAACGGCTCCTCGATCGAGAAGTCGATCTTCTTTGTTGTCACTGGTACTGGTATTTTTGTTTTAGCTTGTCGAGACAGCTCCCGAAATATCTGGTCGACCGATGGATAATAGTCTAGGGCTTTTTCATTTGAGTCGGCGCCCTGCATGTACCACATCGAAGTATGGTCGAGCTCTAGCTAGATGTGGGATTTTGTGGGTAGACTTCGTCAGATGTTTTAAGGCACCCTCCATCTAGTCATGTGTACTTTTAGCTATTGGAGCCAGTTCTCCAACAACACTTTTTTGTCTTCAATTTCCTTCAAGGTTCCTTTCTAGGAGAGTGGTTTGAATCTCCACATGTGGAATCTGGTCGGTTCTTGAAAAATTGGGTTTCCTTTGGGGCAGATATGGTACATGACTATCCATAGTATGAGGGAGGGGAACCTGATGATTCCTCCCATCTCTTGGCATCTTTCACAAATGGTCTTGACCATGTCGGCGACATATTCAACCCATCTGTATATCTTTCCATTTGTCGCAATGGTGTCGACAGCTTCTAACATGTCTAATTTGAGGTTGTTGCCTCAACCTGCCAGGGTGAGTGTTATGGCTATTATTTTGGCCACATTCTGTGGCGTTCGGGCTGTGATTTGACTAATCATCAACCCCTTTGAGTTTTTTCCCGAAGCCGACCCAATTAGTTCTTCTACCATTCCTTCTTTAATACTGATTGGTACTGGGTCTCTTGTGTTTGAGAGACCTGTCAGCTTAGAGATGACTTCCCCAGAGATGTCGACCAGTTGGTCGAAGTAGAACCGGTCGTTGTGGTACCGACTTATGATAAATTTTACGGCTGTTTCCTTGGTGCCACCGAAGCTGGGCATTAGCAGTGCATTGACATAGTTGAAGATGGTACAGTATTTTATTTTCTCTGCAGCTTGAGTAGGCTTCTTGTTGACATAAGCCCATTCTTGCATCTCGGTCCATAGTTTTTTCCATGAGCCTTCCTACACCTTAGCATTCTTAATGTTCTTTAGCCTGCGAACTAAAGGTGTTTCTGCAGTCTGTAATTCCTTGGCTATGGCTGAGGCTCTAGTCTATTTGGGTACCATATTGTCAGTTTGGTGGCCTATTTCACTAAGGTATTCTTGGCTTTCAGTCGTCTAGATGCTCTGATGCTCTCTCTGTATGAATTATAGTGAATGATCCTTCAGTGGTCCAGTATTTATAGGCGATGCTGTGGATGTTTTCATCGATGAGTGTATTAATGGAAGACGTGATGTTCTAGCTGGAACACTTGAGTGTGCATTAATGGCGAATTGCTTTCAGCGCTCGAGGTCATGAATGCGTGATGGGACTATCGAGGTCGTCGATCGATGTTGATTATGAAAATGGTCGATGGAATTATGTCGATGGGCATGATGTCGGTTGTCGAAATGGTAATTTCCTGTCATAGTTTTCTGCATGTACGGTATTATTTTGTTTTTTTTTTTTTTGGATTTTTTTAGATTTTTATAGCTTTTGGTTTAACTGTTATGGTCATTATAGGATTTTTTTTTCACTATGTTTATTTCTAGTTTCTGTAGCGCTTTAGTTGGGCTCCATTAATGAGTTTCCAAAATACTATGCCTTGTAATGTCCTTAGTTGGACTGATCCGTTGGTATGTATCTCTTTGACAACATAGGGTCCCATCAATTCTGTATGGATCTTTTTAGGTTTACCTTTTACCTGACTATTGTATAGTAAAGCAAGAGCTCCTACCGACAAGTTTTTGTTCTTAATGTTTCTGTCGTGCCATGCTTTTGTTGTTGTTTCTGGATTTCTTGATGTTGTATTGCCATTAGTCGGTGTTCTTCGAGTTTGCTTAGTTGCAATAGTCGGTCCTTTCTTCCTTGTTCGACGTCGACATGTAGGATCTTTGCGATGATAGGTGTCTATTGTCGGAAGTGTAATGGAACTACTGCTTCTTTTCCATAGACTAGTCGAAAAGGAGTTTGGTCGGTCGAGCATTTATATGCTATTTTGTATGCCCATAATACTGCAGGTATTTTCTCGTCCCACTCGTCCTTATCAGCATTACATATTTTGGTTAGTCCTCTTGTTAATGTTTTATTAAATGCTTCAATTGCTCCATTCGACTAAGGATGGTATGTTGTACTCTGATGATGGTCGATTTGGAACTGGTCGGTTAGGGTTTTGATAGTTCTATTGATGAAGTGTGTTCCCTAGTTGCTAATTAGGGTTAGTGGACATCCAAATCTGGTGATGATATTCTCATAGATAAACTTAGCAGCTATCTCACTAGAACATGTGTCAACTGGTTCGGCCTTGGCCCATTTAGTGACATATTCGACTGCAGTTATGATGTACCTTGCGCCTTTCCTTTTTGCTAGTATAGGGAATGGTCCTATGAAGTTGATGGCCCAGATTTCGAATGTAAAACTTGGGTTTACTGGTATCAAAGGCACTTCCATGCTAGGGAGAGGTCGACCTAGTCGTTGACATCTGTCACATTGACTCACAAAACTTTTTCAATCTTTGTGGAGTGTCGGCCACCATAACCCTGACTGTTGGATTTTCTTTGTAGTTGTGTCTGCTTGGAAATGTCCTCCTACAGGTCCATAATGTGCTTCATGCATAATGTTGTCTCGTTCATGTTCTAGTACACACCTTCTGAGGATGTCATCTAGTCCCATTTTGTATAAGAATCCATTTATAAGACTGTATGGTGTAGCCTTCATAGATAAGATCTACTTTTTCTTTGTAGTCATTCCTTCTGGTGCTTGTCCATCTTCTAAGAACTGGGGTATTTCTTCTAGTTCTGTTGGGACTGCTTCTATCTGAAATAAATGTGCATCAGGTAAGTCATCTTCGACTCATGTCGGCTCTTCTCCTGTGTCAATTCGGGATAAATGGTCGGGACCGACATTTAACTTGCCTGGTTTGACAACAACTTCAAATTCGAATTCTTGGAATAATAGTATCCATCGACAAATCCTTCCATGATGTAGTGGTTTATTGACAAGATATTTAAGTTCTTGATGGTCTTTATAGAATATAAATGGGTTAGCTAGAAGATAATGTCGATATTTTTGTAATGTGAAGACCATTCCTAATGCTTCTCTTTCTGTTGTCGAATAGTTTCTCTCAGCTTTGTTTAATTTTCTGCTACTATAAACTATAGGATAATCCATTCCATCATCTCCTGGTTGAGTTAAGATTGCTCCTATGTCTAGGCCTGATGCATCAATATGAACATGGAATTTGATCGACCAGTTTGAAAACCTTAGGATTGGTGCTTCGACTAGTTTTCTTTTTAATTTTTCAAATGATATGTGGCACTCTTCTGTCCAGTTGAACTCTTTATCTTCCCTTAATAGTTCTTCAAGTGGATAGGTCATATTTGAATAATATCTTATGAATTTTCTGTAATAGCCTGTGTGGCCAAGTAACACCCTGACTTGTTTTAGGTTTATTGGTGGTTTTAGGTCGAGGATAATTTTGACTTTTGCAAAGTCAACCTTAATACCTTCCTTACAGATAATGTTCCCTAACAATATCCCTATAGGGGGGACAAATATACACTTCTTGATATTTAAGGCTAATTGGATTTGTCGACATCTTTCCAACATAAGTCTTAGCCACTTGCAGTGATCCCTTAACATGGAGTATATTGTGCAATCATCAAAGTATACGGCCATGGTCTTGTAAATATATTCTTGAAATGTTTTGACAACAATTCTAGAAAATACTGCAGGTGCATTCTTTAATTCAAAAGGCATAACCTTGTAAGAAAAATGACCCAAATTCACATACAAATGTTGTTTTTTCTGATCCTCTTTAGCTATTGGCACTTGGTTATAACCTGAGAATCCATCTGTAAATGAGTAGCATTCATGTCCTGCAACCTCGTTTAAGATTTCATCGGCATAAGGAGTTGGAAATGGGTATGTTAGTGTCACTTTATTTATTTCTCTGAAGTCGACACAAATTCTTAGTTTGGTTGGATCATGTTTCTTAGGTTGTACAACCATTGGACTTGCCCATTCTGATTGGTCAATAGGATAGATGATTCCTACTGTAAGCATGTTATCAATTTCCTTTTTGACTATCTCTTTGTATTTGTGAGCTAGCTTATATGGCCTTTTCTTCACAGGTCGAACATCAGGTTTAGTGTCAATCTTCATTTCTCCCATTTCATGGACTAAGCCTTTGAGGTATTTATAACCTCTAGCAAATACATCTTGGAACTCTTTTAATAAGTTCACTATCTCTGTGGTCTATTCTTCACTCCAGTCAGTAGTCACCAATCTTTTCCATTTTTGGTCGATCATCATTTGAGATGTCGAATTCTCTAGTTTTGACTTTAGCATCTATCCATTCTAGTGCTTTGGCTTCATTGATTGGTTGACTTCCTTCCTTAAACTGTGAGAATGTGGCAGGGAAGTCAGTTGTAGTCATCCTGTTGGTATCCTGTTTGTCGGTTGTTTCCACTTTAAGGACTGTACAAATAGGTTTGGTCATTTCGACATGGTTTGATTTCCATCTAAAGCTTTTCCCTTCTGTATTTTCATTTTCTAATTGTAGTCTTGTCGACTGTGGTTTTGTCCTAGTCTGTATATTGTTGCATTTCATTGTCTGTCGGTTATCTTTTAAGGGTTTGTTTTCTGTCGGTTGTATAAAGTGTTTAATTTGTTTTGCTGGTTCAACCAAGTTTTCATTTTGTGGGATAAAGTTAAAATCTTTAATGAAATTTTCTTTGAGTTCATGCCATAAGAATGTTTCACCTCTGGATTCTTCCATTTTATACCATTTGTTTGGTAAGCCGGAGAGGGTTGATGGGAAAAGGTGTGGCCATGCTCGTTCATCCTTGTATCCAAGTTCTCTCCATTCTTTTTCACATGTCTTAATATGATCTTTTGGATTCTGTCCTTGAGTAAATATAGGTATCTGAGCTTGTTTGGTTAACTTCTTTCCTCCAAACCTTTCGACAAAGTAAGTCGAAGCTGATTTCCAAGTCTACAATCTTGTCTGATGGGTATCCCACCATTAAGCAGCATGGCCTGTAAAAGTTTCTACTAGGCTTTGAAGTTGGCCATGGTCACCAATATTTTTGGAAACTTGTTCTACATGCATGACTGGTGATTCTCTTTCCTTGTATCTTGGTATTTGTGTAGTATTTACATTGGTAGGTTTTAAAGTAGGGTATTCCCTAATTTTCTTCTCAAATATTTTTGGGACAATGGACACTACGAAGCACTGTTGGGTGGGCTTTTTCTGCACTTTTTGAATAGTCCAACACCCTCTTGCTTGTGTTTCATAGTTCTCGATCTCCCAATCATATAATTATGTGTCTGAATTATAAACAACTGAGTCTTGGTTACCTAAGTGAAGTTCTCCGTAGATATTAGGTTCTGTATAATCTGCATTGTTTTGAATATAGTAGAGTTGTCGGATGTCGACTTCTTCATCAATAGGTGCAGTCCAAGGTTCTCCTTGGGATGGATGAATAGGTACAATGACCTTTTGTCCATTTCCTTTTAATTTGATTCTCTCTTTGTCCAAGGATATCGATGATTTCATCTTTCTACACCAAGATCGACCTACTAACACTCGGAAGGAACCGGATCCTTCATTAAGGTCAATGGTTTCGAAGTCAACTTTGGTCGAGATTCCTTTTATAGTTGTCTCGACGTTTTTCCAGACTCCAATAGGTTCAATTAGGCCCTGGTTGACTAGTTTTAGGTATATTCCTAACTCATATAGTCGAGGTCTTCCCATTTGTTCCCAAGTGTCATGAGTCATGATGTTTACTTGTGATCCAAAGTCGAGCACTACTTGTCGGACATGGTATCCTTCAATTTCCAGGTTGACAAGTGGGTCGGCATCACTTTTGTCTTTTTTATTTAAACCGCAGATATTCTTTGTTTGTTTTTTGACGTTGTTATGTTTTATCTCATATAGTAAGTCGATGAACTAAGATACTGAGTTGTATTTTTGTACAAGCTGTATTAATTCTTTTATTGTGTTATGTCGAGTGTCGTTAGCTTGTTCCTGTCGTGCAAATTCTTTGAATACATTTGTTGCTTCTTTGTATGTTTGTTTTTCTTTAAGTGGATCAGGGTAGACATTTTTCTCTTTTATTTTGCTGATTCTTGGGTTATCACTTCCTGTTTTTGTCCCTTGTCAAGTTACAATATGCAAATTTTTTGTGTTTATTACATCATTTTTTTGCACACACGACAAGACATTAACATTTTTATTTGTATTTATTGTTTCCAACATGGTAGGGGAATCCTCTAGTGAGTGATCCCCTACTCCAAAATGAGTACAAAATTTGAGGTTAGTTCTATCTTTATATCGACAGTCTGCATACCGATGTCCCTCCTTATAACATGTAAAGCATTGGATGGGTCGACGTGGTCGGTTGTCTGGATTTCCAGAGAATCGACCTCGTCCTCCATAGCCTCCACAACGATTATCATACCAGCGCTCGTATCTTCGACCTTCATATCTCTGACTGTTCTGGTCGTTTGGTAAGTTGTTTTGCTCATTATTTTGTGCAACTGTGGTGGTTTGGTAGACTGCATGATAATTCTATTGATTCTTCAGGTTCAAATGGTAGTCGGTTGTGTTATGATTTTTAGTTTCACAGATTGCACACCAATATGCCTTGTCGTTCTTCATGTTGAATGGGCAATCTTTTGTCGAGTGGTCTCCATGCTCCTGGCACATGTTGCAAAAAAATTTCATATGCATGAATCGAACGTCATGTCGGCTATATTCCTGTTGATAGTTGTCTTTGGAATGTCCGGTCGTCGAGCACTTTGTGCACCAAATATCCTGATTTTTGAGGTTTAATTCCTTTAAAGACTTTTGTACACTCTCAAGCTATTCTTCTAGCCTGTGATCGATGGAGTATGCTGGTATGTCCTCATCCATTTCCACTTGGAGAGATTTTGTAAGCACATCTTCGTAAGACTTGAATATTTCCAAACTTATGTGTTGGTGGATTTTCTGAGATAAACCTGCAAGAAACCACTGGATTAATAATTGTTCATCTATAACATAGTCCAGTTGGCTAAGAAGGTATTTCCATCGCTTATCATAATCGCGGACAGTTTCTCCTGGCTTCTGTGATGTTGTTTTTAGTTTTTTCACTGCCAGATGTTTTGCATCTGGAGTTTTGAAAAATGATAGAAATTTCGCTTTGATCTCATCTTTGGTTGCTCGAGGTTGTCTTTCAGAAAATTTCATATACCAAGTTAATGCCCTTTTCCTCAAGGCACCAACGAATTGTGCCATCTTCCTGTCTTCATCCGTAACTTGATTAGCCTCCCAAGTTGACTCGCAGATGAACCAGTGTCATCTGGGGTCCTCATCCCCCTCATATAGAGGAATGTGTGCTGACCTATGACCCATGTCGAAATCACTATCACTGCTTTCAGGAGGTGGCAGTGGTGGAGGTGGGGGTGGGGGTGGTGGGGTTATTTGCTTAATCCTCTCTGTAGAGATATCATCGATGGAACTTTCGTCTCCGTCGGTTGTTTTTGTCGTTTCATCTTCGACCGACAGTCAGTTGAATTCGACTTATTCTGTTGATGTCCAACTGCAGTTACCTGTCCACAATTCTGAATGTTATGTGTCCTCCAAAGCTGTATTTGGTAGGGGGGGTGCTCCTTCATGTGTCAGTAAAAGTAATTGGATACTTCAGTTGGAGGGTACCACTTGAAAGGTAACCCAATTTCCTTCTTCTGGTCGACGGATAATGAGGTGTCTTCCAGTCGACTCCATATACCAAGGTCACCAACTCCTATTCAGAGGTCCTCTTTGATAATAGTTTGTATCCGAGTACGTGGATTCAACGGAGATAGAGTTGTTCCTTCATGGGGAGATCTTAATTGGAGAGCTTCTGGCTGCTCTATCCACAATACTTCTTCCATAGGATACGCCTCGTCTTCCATGCCTTCTTCTTATCGGTCATGACCTGACTCTGGCGGATTTATTTCCTGGTCGGTCGCCCTAGGACACATTCCTCGGTGTAGCGCTAAGCCTCTTTCTCTTCTTTCTTCCCTCCTTTGTTGTCTCTCTTCCCTCTCTATTTTCTGAATGTCCGGCATACCTTTGTGTGATACTATCTTCTTGATTTCCCGTCAACGGAACCAATGTTGTAATCTCATAGATCACATAAGGTTACCAATAATACATACTAAAACATACATATATAACAGAGACAAGAGATAAGAACAAGTAGGTGAATTAACATATTGTATTACATGAATGGGTCCATACAATACAGAGAACTGAACCGAGTTCTCATCTGGCTCAACAGCCTAATATATATGATTACAAAACAGTTACAAAATAACTACCTGTCAGTTCGGTGAACCAACATGACCTTAGGTGGCCGACCTAATCTCTAGTTTAGTCGGCTGATCGACTAAGTCAGCTATCGTTCAAGTCAACTTATCGACTTGCTCCTCCAACAGAGGTGCATCTGGATTATAGTGGAGGACTTGTTAGAAGGACATCCCTTGATAAGAGGGACTATTAGAGATAGAAGTGTATCTCAGGATGTCCTCCATATGGTTCTACCTAACATGGATGTGCATCATTAGTATATGAAGGAGTATGGAGTGTGCAAGACACTCTGCCAGGATTAATGGATTTAGGGATTGAAGCCATCTAGAGGTTTAGTGACTACTTCTAGTTGAATGTGAGGAGTGTAGTGGTGCACAAGTTTTTGATGGGTGAGATGCATGATGCATGTGCATGGAGGTTGCATGATACATGTGCATGAGATTTGCACATTGCATGCACATGCATGTAGTTTACACTATTTTTAATGCATAGTTTTTAGCACACTAATGTGATTCGTGCATCATTAGTATATGAAGGAGTATGGAGTGTGTGAGACACTCTGCCAGGATTACCTACAACAGTGATTTAATTTAATTCACTAGGTAACATACATACTCTCACTCTGTAAAAGCTAAAGTAAGCAACAAAATTGCCCAGGATTTAATTTACAGATATCTTATGCAAATTGCAATCACTGATGCCTCTCAGCTTTATGTGTATTCTCACCCTTTGTGAGTACAACTTGAATTCACTTGTCAAGTGAACATCGGTGAGAGCTGCTAAAATGGTTTCCAAATTGGGTAGAATACCTTAGTTGGCATACCACAACTTGCGAAGAAATATGGGAGGTTTCCATAAATTACAAAGAAAAGCATGATAAGACAGTTAACATTCATACTGCGATAACATGAAAAAGCAAGTGAGCACAGACATTATAGAAATTGTATGCTTTTCTGTAACCTGATTTTTCTCATGTTTATTTTTATGTTTTCTTGATTGGATATAGGTGAGTGGGAGGTGATTCAAGAAAATTGTGCCAATCAGATAAATCTCCTAGTGCTTTCTTTTGCTTTTATAGAGTTAGAGTGAGTTCTTAGTGCTTAGTGCTTATTGCTTACTATTTAGTGAATTTTAACTTGGATAGACTACAATGGTGAAACAAAATAGGACCTGATATGTGTGTTCTTTATAGGATTAATGAAGAAATGGATGATCAAATATTTATTTCTTTTTTCCTTCAATCAATAGGTTTAGTCAAAGGTCAAGTGCCATCTTGATCCAAGAAACCTATGGGATAAAGATTCTTTGAAGGACTGTTTCTTGGGGTTGTTTAATGGTAGGGAACATAAGACATTATAAGCAAATCCATATCTAATCAAATAGGCCATTTGTGTGCCAAGGAATGAGATATTGTTTGAGGAGAAACATGTTTCTACATTCAAGATTACTACACAAACATTGATCGTATGTACTTACTTCTCTCTAACCTATCTACTAAATCCTGGTTGAATTCTTAGAGAGGTAACTATGAAAAAGGATTTTCCACGGAGATTTTTCAATGGGGCATGCATGGGGATAGGGAATACATGTGGCATAGTATTTTTTCTTTACCTTTCACACAATTAATATTTTATGGGTAAGGCCAGTTTAGGTCAGGGACTAATAATGTTGGTGAATTTAATGCACTTTAAGCTATTTCTTTCCAGACACGTGGTTTTAACAGCTAGTTTTTTTTCTCCCTTTAGAAACTTCAAAAAATCCTATATAAAATTTTGAATAGCTTCTCAAAATATTCTCCTTAACAAAATTTGATTTGAATAAATCCTATACAAAAGCTTGAATAGCTTTTCAAAAAATCCTCCTTAACAAAATTTGATTTCAATGTGTGAATGTGTGAGAATTTGAAGGTAATTTGATTTGAATGTGTGAGAGTTCGAAGGTAAGGTGTCGCTTAATTTTTTATTTATTAAAATCTCAATTTAAAAAATTTAAATGTTTGGGAGCTTAAATTTGAGATGTCACTTCCATGTTAGTATAGTTTTAATGTTTTTTTTTCAATCAAGGAGAATAGGTTAGTAGAGTCTCAATTTTTTTTTCAATGAGAATATGTAGACATTAGTGTCTTTCACCGAAGAGACTAGGGTTTGGGTGAGCAAAAAATATCACGATGCTACAACCGCAAGCATGTTGAACATGCTATTCAAGTTTTGAACCTAAAAAAAACTCAATATTTTTTGGCTAAACACCTTCCGGTGCGGGGTGCCTGTCATTCCGTGTTGAACCGATGGAATTATTTGTCACATATTTTGGAGCTAGGAACCGTAGATTTTAAGGAGATACACATGGGTATCAATACAAATGATTAAACATATACCCTTTAAGGCCTTCATTCAAGCTCTCCAATGATTATCAGTTCTCATTGCATGGGAAATATCTTGAAGAAAATCCACTCCAACATCATTGCACAATTCCATGCCATTTAAGTCATGGATATCCCCACCCCATAAATTCACCTTGAATTGCAGTGGGTTTTAACCAAACACCAATCAGTCTTTGACACACCCCATGGCTTACCCCCTTCATGTAGTGAGCATAATCATGGTATTCCCTTGATTCTTGGAAAACAATCCCCAAATTCGTGTCCTTATCTGCACCCATTTTCCTAGAAGAATGAAATTGGATTATTCAATAATTATTGGGGTCATAGTCATTTGTCCTAGTACTAGTCCTTATTCATTGCCAGTGTTCATGGTATTAAAGAAAGAAGGAAATTGGTGCACGTGTTCTAATGTTTGTGCTCTCAATAAATTGATTATTTGAAAGGCAAATTGGGTTGCAAAGGAAATTATGGACGTTCGACAACCCCTCTCTCACACACCCATCTTCTACTCCAAGTTGTGTGTAAGGAGAGATTGATGTGGTGAATGGGAGTAAAGGCAATCATAAAGCTATGCACCTAGAACTTACACATTCAATTAGGTCTGGTATGCAATTGAACTTCTCAGTTTTCTATATTAATTTTGAACTTTCTTGAGAGGTGATATCTCAGTGTTTATTAGAGTGATACAATTTTGGATAAGTGTTTACTCATTGATGTATTAAATTAATAAGCTTCCAAACCAATTCCAATCATGAATATGCAATCTTCCTTGGAAATCTTTCTTTGTTCATGATTTAATTATCCCATTAAATAGCAACAATGTTCATTCATCCTCCCAATCTATGCTCCACTACTTTTAAAAAATGACATTCCAGAGATCTTGCTTTAACTAGATTTCAACTACTTTTAAAAAATGTCATTCCATAAAGCTCTAAGTAGATTTCAATATAATACATAATTAGGCACAGAGTGGTCAAGAAAGTCCTTGGTGTTTAGTTCTTGGGGCATCATTACATTCGTTAGCAAAGTGTTGATGTATGCTCACATTGGACAACTAAGCTCAACGTTTCGTTTCAGGCACATCCTCACATTTTCATTCTAATAAATGTAAAATTTAGTGCTATCAAGTTTCAAAATGTGTCAACATCCAATCATTTAAAGGTTGGTATTGACATTTCAAGTAGGAAATAACAATCCAAACATGAGGACTTTAAATTGAATGATTTTCTTATAATGGGTTACAAGCACATCATGAGCATGCTTCATTTCTAGTGCTCAATAATTGTACTATTGGACCTGTATACACCTTTAAACAAAATAAATGTTCTCTTCCATTTTATGAATGATTCTAGCAATTAATTTATGATTTCCAAATTGTTGTCAATTGGAGGCTATTTTCCAAAGCATCACGCACCATGTCATTTCTCTTAATAGAGACATATGTAATAGAACCAATTATAAAGGTTAAACCATAATAAAAGAAGGGGTTTGTTCATGTTGCATATTAATTTGTAAGTGGAATTGATCTTAGTTTCTATTATGGAAACAAAGATTTGCTTAAACTTACCCTAAATTTTAGACTTCAACATATATTTTTAGATAAGTTGCACTCAAGAAATAAGAAAACGACCATATTCTAGAAGATTGTAATAATTTGCTACCTTGATTTCAAGGATTACAAGAGTAACTATATTTTATATTTAATTTGGATGGTTTGACTTAATGGTTTTTTTTATCATCATCAAACTACTAATACTATCTTATTCTTCTCATAAAACTTGTTCATTTAGTACTACCAAAAAATAAAAGAATTAGTTGGTTGTTGAGTTAAAAACTTGTCTTATTGGTTGGCGTTGATGATCTCACTTGGATGTTTGAAATATAACATTGTTGATTGTTGCAAAGCTAGTAAAATGGAAAGCTTCACAGCTAGTAAAACCTTTTGCAATGATCATATCTAGTATTTGTGAAACCAAGAAGAATGGGAGAGACCCTAATCATCATTGCTATATGAAGGACTAGAGTGCCTAGTAGACCTTATGATAACATCCATAAGAGATATTTCCGGAGGTGGTAGGACAAAGTAATAGATCCGTGATATTTATGTTTCTTCTCATAAAAAAAGGAACAAAAAATTGTCATTACCCTTGATTATAGATTATGCTTTGATTTGATTATATATTATGCAGATAATAGACTATGTATATTGCAAAATTTTCTCTTATGCCACTTGAACATAGCTCCAAAATCCAGTGCATATCCAAGGGAATATATGGGAATGTGTGAAACACTGAAGGTAGTGCTAGGTATGTGGAACATAGAAGGTGATGCATCTAGGATACATGGTTCCAAGATAGGATAACCTGAAATTTTATAGAGGTATACATGAAGAAAGACTATGTCGAATGCATATGAATATGAGTACTACTAAATGTGAATTGAAGTGAAACTAATACTAAACTCAATCATAGCATTATTCCACTTCATAAATTTATGTGGTAATACAATATAGAACAAATACTCAAAACATTTGATTTCATGAAAATCAAAGCGATTGATATAAATTTGCCTTAGTTTGAGTCTAAATAAGAGAAGAAAACACTTGATTGGTGGATATATAGTAGGGAACAATTATTATTTATAGGAGGAATTAATAGTGACTTGGAGCTAGGGTTTTTGAATACTCCATGAACGAGAAGGTACAACTAGTTGACTACTTTGAGGATTCACTCTCGAAGGAACAAATTTCTCCTCACTTTCCTTTTTGAAGGACTTTGTGGAATCCCGTAGCACTGTAGGGGTATTAGTGGACGATAAACCCTCATTTATTGATAGCTTTGGTTTGGGGATTACGGAAAACAATGTCACCTTGTTAAATCCTATTTTAATTGTCTATGGTTTCGTGGGTACAAAGGATCAGATAGACTGTTTTGAAAGTACTAGAAGGGATAACACATCATCGATGGCAAAGTAACTAAAAGTGAAAGGATTTTGTGATCCACCAACTTTAAATTCTCCTAGAGTTACTCTTGGGAGATGAGATTGTGCAACGGTTAAAGAGTTAGGACTTAGTTTCGATGGATCCTCCTTTGAATTTGTGGGTGATATTTAGCAATGAATATTTTTGTAGTTTATTCCCTAATACTATGTCTCAATTGGGGAGAAAGAAGCATATATTTATTTGCACGTGAGATGGTGGTATTTCTTTGGTGGTGGGTGGGGACATTAATGTGAGGAAGATCACGGATATGGAGGGTTGAAAACTCGTGGATAATTTCTATGGGAAAAGGGTTTCTATGGATTAGTTGAATGTTTGGATTCAACAAGAATGGTCTCTAGCATCTACCGACTAAAATTCCTAATCTTTAAACAATTACATGAGTTGTTCTATAATTAACACCCCCTTGCTTATCTCTTGTACAAGTAAAATTATCCATCACTCTTTCTCTATGATCCTAAAGAGGACTAATCTCTTTATGGGGTTTCACAAACTCATTCCATTATATGAGAGAATTTTAATTTGGAAATCACTGATGAGGGTCATGATTCTCTACAATACCAAATCAAAGTTCTCTGTCTTCCTTTAATTATTTATACTTATACTTTATTTTGAGAATGAAAAATATGTGATTTCATGCCTACATTGCCTTTTCCTACCTCTCTCCTACTATAAACTCCTTACCCAAGGCACTAAAGAATATTGGGAACCAATAGGCCCTTTTGACCTAATACAATAGGGGCTTCCTCTTACTTCCTTTGAATTAAAGGACTCATTGACCTTAGATGATGGTCCATTTTTAAAAGTAGACAACTAAGAGGTAGGGATTTACCAATATGTGGTTGACCTACGTCACCAAATCCACCTAAAGAGGGGCATATTATGAGAGATACCTTATTTGGTTCAAGTTCTAAATGCTACAAGTATATGCCAACATTTGCATCCAAAACTAACAAATAACTTCTAGCATTTTCTAAAGACTCTATTGAAAAATAACCAAAAGACAAGGACTTACCTTCTTGAGGACATAATGTGAGGTTGAGACCTTTAGATATCCTTTATTAATATTTTTAATATGAAAGGATTTAGGAATCCCTTCGATTGGAAGAGAGGTATCCTCATGGAAAAAGTATTATACGAAACCTCTTTATTATTAAAAGAATCCTTAAACCTACTATCACCCCATGTTTCTTATGCAAAACCCTCACAGGTCAAGTTATTAGTAGGATGTCGTTGGGACTAGTTTTAGACAAGAATATAGAGTCCAAATATTTCTTTTATTTTGCATTCACAATCATTTCTAAGAGCCGAATTAACTCTCTCCCTCCTTGTGTAATATAAGTTTCCAATGAGTCATCGGTAAGATCAATTGCATCCCTAGAAGCCAATACATGGGCCTCCAATGCAACTCTTCTCTCATACAAAGAAACCACTTCTAAAGTATCTTCCTGAAACGCATCGAGTAGTTTTCCACAACATATCTAAATAAATGACATATCACGCAACAAAAATGAACATTGCATTAATAAAGTAGTTGTGTATATGTCTAGTCTCCCTCTTCTATTTCAATAATTTTTTCTAACCCATTAGCAACATAGATATTCACCAAAATATTGGTGACTGAATGGTGTGCAAATTATTTATATGATGGATCTACCATCATATATTTTACTAGTTGGTTCTTTAAATCCCATAAAAAATTATCATTCCAGAGTTACAATGGAAACCATGGAAACTTAACCCATAATGGAACCAAATATATTAATTCTCACCAAGGATCAAAGTAGGGATTCTAGAATTTTAAGTTGAGGGTGCATGAACAACAAAACTAATGTCTTCTTAAGATAGCATTTCATCCTCTTCCAAAAAAAACACTTTAAACTTATTGAACCCTTAGTTAAGATAGGAAATATCATATGGTACCCCCAAAAAAATTTCAAATCTACTTTTTAATGACCATGCATGAAGAGTGGGTTTAGATAGATAAACTCCAAAAAAAACATATTTGATCATTTCCAATGAACTTCAAGATTTGATTCACTCGCAAATCATCCCCCACAAGCATACTTAATCTAGGAGGATATTGGTGGCCACCCACCTATTCCACTTGGACCCCCACCATTGTTTCTTTCAATTTTCCAGTTTCCTTAATTGTAGCACAATTTACTATTTTTGGCAATTTTTGGGTCCTAAACTTCCGGAGCCGTTTTGAGGCCCTAAACGACGCTTTTTCGGCATCGAATGGTCGGGAAAATATGAGTCCATTCTGGACTCAATATTTGTTGTTTGTGGATGTAGTACTTAAACAAAACTTTCTAACGATGTATCATGCACGTCAAATGGATGTAGTATGCTAAAGTTACGACCCTGGAAAATTGATGTACCAAGTTACCCAACGGGGCCCACATTCTGGTGTTTCACTTCCTATGGTTAGGTTTTTGGATGTGTAGGGTTTCCATTGTTTCTTAATAATATATAGGCCTTCGAGCCTCAATGTAACACAGAGTTCAGAGGCATGTATCCACCACATCTCTTCTCAGAGACAAGCTACCAACACTCTAGCTAGTTTATTACCATTTTGTATGTAAACAATTTTCAGTTATTGATTAATGAAATGAAGTGTTATTTCCGTTGCATATTTGTTTCTATGGTTATTTGTGTATTCTATTGCATTCCTCCATAAATATGGATCAGTGGTATCAGAGCAATCTGCTTTTTCTCGATCCTTCTTTGCATGTCCCCAACAAGGGCGGGGTATAAAGAGTTAGGGCTCGATTCGGTTGAACCTTTGCAAGATCAACCTCGCAAATCTCGACAGCCATAGGGGATGAAAAGAAAGATGAGGGCGCAGAAGATCCTATCAAAATGTTCCCTTGAAAAACAAGGGAATGCAATGATGGATAACTTCTCCCAGATCCTTCAACGACTTCCCACTAGCGACGCATCTGCATCTAGCAGCCACTCTGGAGGCGCAACCCCTTTTAAGGTACAAGTAAACTTCGACATTCCCATATTTGATGGTCGAATAGATGCAGATGCCATAGATAGATGGTTGAATCTATTAGAAGGATATTTCTCGGTTCATGACTTTTTCGACCAGGAAAAGATTACTTTTTCTCTACTCAAAGCCGCCCCCCATGTCAAGGACTGGTGGGAAACCTACTATGAGAGAAAGTACGAGGAGGAACCCTCTCTATTCTCGGTTGTACCCACTTGGAATTCTTTCCGAGATGCGAAAAAGGGACAATATTATCCGGTGGGGAGCTATGAGGACAAGTACATACAATGGACTACGCTACGACAACAAAGAGATCAAGATGTGCATGAGTTGATGAATATGTTCCATACCCTGCGCACCAAGTTGGGTATCAAATATTCAGAGAAAAATTTGGTGTTGAAGTACCGCGGTTGTCTGCACAGATACATTCAGGAGGAAATGGAGTTCCTCAACATCTCTTCTCTTGGTACGACATATCGGTATGCTGCCAAAATTGAGTAAAAATTCAAACAGAAAAAGCGAGACTTTGGATCTGCGAATCAAAATCAAGGGAAAGGTGCCTCAAAACCGTAGAACCAAGGACACATCCAAGGCATGGTGACTCAAGAAAACTTGTCAAAGCCACAAGCAAAGAGAAACACTACAAATCCAAAGAAGGAAGCGAGAAAATGGTGTGAGTTCCATAAGATCCCCACTCACAACACAAGCGAGTGTCAGGCCAAGCAGTCATTGGTGGCTGAGATAAAGGCTTTTGAATCAGATGCATACTCTAACACTAAATCAGAACCTAAGAAGGGGAATGACAGAGGGAAGAAGATTATCGATGTAGAGCCCAATGCCACCGTTGCCACCGTGAAGATCTAAAAGGAAGAACCAAAAGATTCAGAGGAGGAGGAGCGTTTGTTCCACTCCCGGATGTGGGTAAAGGGTTTCTCGCTACAGTTCATTGTCGACAATGGGAACCAAAAGAACCTGATTTTAGTAGAGGTTGTGAAGCGGTTGGGTTTGCCGACCACAGCACACCAGCATCCGTACACCATCGGGTGGCTTCACCAAGGATGGGATCTCTACGTCAGCCAGTGGTGTCACCTTCCCTACAACATCAATCCCTTCACCGATGAGTTATTATGTGATATTGCTCCTCTTGATGTTTGTGATGTATTATTAGGTCAACCATACTTATGGAAGCGACATGTTGTGTATGAGTCCCAGCCTCGCGCTGTTATTATTACGTTGGGAAATAATTTGTATAGGATACCAGAGGTACCACCTCTTGCCGCTATCTCTTTGGTTACTGCAAAACAATGCAGTAAGCTCATTTCCAAAACCTGAAAGTTTGTTTTCTTGATGATCCACCCTTAAGGAAAGAATAAGATCATGGCCATGACCTCCAGACAGATCCCCTCCGCATGACAACAACAAATGGACAAGGTCGTGGAGGAGTACTAGGACACATTCACCTCACCCACTGGGGTGCCTCTCCACTATCAGGTCAAGCACCCCATCGATCTGACCCCAGGTGCACCACTTCCCAATGGACCGATCTATCGATGCTCTATTCTGGTGAATCATGAAATCAAGAGGCAAATTCAGGAGCTACTGCAAAAGGGTCACATCCGCCCAAGTTCATTTCCCTGTGGGAGCCCGATCATGTTGGTACAAAAGAAGGATGGGACTTGGAGACTCTGTATTGACTATCGGGCACTGAACAAGATCACTGTCTGAAATAGGTACCCGATCCCAAGGATTGATGACCTCCTAGACCAGCTTAAAGGGGCGAAATATTTTAGAAAGATCGACTTAAAGTTCGGGTATCACCAGGTACCGATCGAACTGACCGATGTGTGGAAGACTGCCTTCAAAGCCAAGGAGGGCCTTTTTGAATGGTTGGTCATGCCTTTTGGGCTAACGAATGCTCCCGCAACCTTCATGAGACTGATGGACGACATCTTGCGGCAATTCACCAACTCATTTGTAGTAGTGTACTTGGATGACATCCTGATATTCATCTAAACTTGGGAAGAGCACCTCCACCACATCCGACAGGTCCTCCAAACACTGCGGCAGCACAAGCTGTATGCCGATTTGGACAAGTGCACTTTTGGCATGACCCATGTTGAATATCTGGGATACATTATTGATGAGTGTGGGGTACATGTGGATCCAACCAAGATCCAAGTCATTCAGGATTGGCCAGCCCCGACTACTCTAACAGAGCTTCGCAGCTTTCTAGGCCCTGCTAATTTCTACCGCAGGTTCGTGTTGGGATTCTCTCATATCACTTGGCCCTTGAGTCAAGTCACCAAGGGAGGAGCGAAAGCAAAATTCTTTTGGTCGAAAACTCAACAGAAAGCATTTGCAGAATTGAAACATCGCCTCTGCTGTGCCCCAATGCTCACATTACTGAACTTGCAACAACCATTTGAGATCGAGACAGATGCCTCTGACTATGCTATTGGGGCAGTCCTTAATCAACAAGGGCATCCAGTTGCATATCACAGTGAGACACTGTCCAACACAGTCCGCAAATATCCCACTTATGACAAAGAGATGTATTCCATTGTACAGGCTTGCCGACAATGGAAGCATTACATTTTGTGGAAGGAAACGATCATCCACACAGACCACCGATCCCTGCAGTTCATACAAATACAATGGAAGTTACAGAATGATCTCCATCAGAAGTGGTCCACATATCTACAACAGTTTCATTTGAACATCAAGTACAAGAAGGGAAGCACCAATAATGTTGCAGACTGCCTCAGCCAACCACCGATCATGGAGATAACCACCGTGCTCAACTCTTGTGGGCACGAGACTTATGATTGGCCGCTTCTCTACAAGAGTGATACAGAATTCAGCCACACATACTAGACACTCTTGGAGGGAAACCAAGTTCCAAAATTTAACCTCCAAGATGTACTACTATGTCACATGGGACACCTTTGTGTTCCTTCAAGTGAGCATGCCAAGTTGATTTGGGAAGCGCACCACAGCCGGTTTATTGGGCATTTCAGGGTCAAGAAAATAGTGGCAATAATATAGAAGTATTTCTATTGGCAAAACCTTCGACAGGATGTCGGGAAGTACATCCGATCCTGCACTGCCTGCGCCATTTCCAAACCATCCATCAAGAAGCAAGGCCTCTATACTCCGTTTCCTACCCCTAGTTGAGCTTGGGAATCCATCTCCATGGATTACATGTCGAGCCTTCCTTCTACTAAGCACAACAACGACTATGTGTTTGTGGTCATTGATAGATTCTCAAAGATGGCCATAATGGCAGCCTGCAAGAAGAATATCACAGCAGAAGCCACTACTAAACTCTTCTTTGAATGAGTGTGGGTACACTTTGGGATCCCATAGTCTATAATCTCATATCAAGATAGCATATTCCTTAGTACGTTCTGGTCTAGCCTATGGTCAATGATAGACACCAAGCTCACTAAGTCCACAGCTTTCCATCCCCAGACTGATGGCCAGACAGAGGTCATCAATAGGATGATCGTACACATTTTGCGCATGTACAACTCAAAGCATCCATGTACATGGGATGAGATCCTCCCCTATGTACAACACAACTATAACTAGGACCTCCACAGCTCAACCAACCACAGCCCCTTTCAGGTGGGCTTGGGATTCCAGCCACTATGTCCCATTGACATAGCCATGCCATTTGTAGCTACTCATGCTGATTTAGCTTATATCCATCCTGAAGTTTCTAGGGTGAACAACTTCATTAAGCACATTCAGCACATTCGCCAACAGGTTCATGACATATTGGATAGATCCAATGCTAAGTACAAGCAACGACATGATTAGCATCGGGTGCAACACAACTTCCAGGTGGGTGACAAAGTGTGGCTACATTTGCAGAAGGAGCGCCTCACTAGACACCAACGCAAGTTTCTCCCGCTTCGATATGGGCCATACACCATCACTAAGGCTGTCGGGGACAATGCCTTCGAGCTTAGTATTCCACCATTCCTTGGTCTGCACCCATCAGTTGGCCCTACTTTCCACCTCTACTGGACACATCAGTCGTGGCAGACCAACTCACACCAACAGAGTTAAACCCCGACTGCATGGAACAAGCCACAACTAATCGGATTATGTACACACAGATCAAGAACACCCGCCAGCAGAAGATCCAGCTATATCAAGTTGTCAAAACAAGCCAACTCCTTCACCATGGAAAGTGGCTCACCAGGGACAAAGTTCAGCAGAAGTTTCCTCATCTCATGGAGGAACTCAACGCAATGGGGACCATTACTTCCCAAGGCGGGAGGAATGATCCAGGAGGATATTGGTGGCCACCCACCTATTCCACTTGGACCCCCACCATTTTTTCTTTCAGTTTTCCAGTTTCCTTAATTGTAGCACAATTTACTATTTTTGGCAGTTTTTGGGTCCTAAACTTCCGGAGCCGTTTTGAGGCCCTAAACGACGTTTTTTCGGCATCGAACGGACTCAAGAAAATATGAGTCTATTTCAAACTTAATACTTTCTATTAATGGATGTAGTCCTTGAATAGATATTTCTAACGATGTATCATGTACATCAAATGGATGTAGTATGCTAAAGTTACGAGCCCTGGAAATTGATGTACCAAGTTACCCAACAGGACCCACATTCTGGCGTTTCACCTCCTAGTGTTAGGTTTTTGGATGTGTAGGGTTTCCATTGTTTCTCAATAATATATAGGCATTCGAGCCTCAATGCAACATAGAGTTCAGAGGCATGTAGCCACCACATCTCTTCACAGAGACAAGCTACCAGCACTCTAGATAGTTTATTTCAATTCTGTATGTAAACAAGTTTCAGTTATTGATTAATGAAATGAAGTGTTATTTCCATTGCATATTTGTTTCTATGGTTATTTGTGTATTCTATTGCATTCCTGCATAAATCTGGATCAATCCTTAACCTCTCTTCTTTTCTCCTATTAACTTTCTTCTTTCCCTTTGACCCCTTTAGGAATTCCTTATCGCTCGCCTTTCCTAGACTCACACCTTTATAACCCATTAAAGAAACAAAATCCAAATACTTCCCCATGAAACGTTCCCCACCTTCCAACTGGTCTCCCAAAATTTCTTCTCTTTGAAAATCTTCCTCTAAGAATACTATGGAGGATGCATCTGTTGAAACCTTTCATATCCTAATATTAAAAGGGTATCTTGTTGTAACTCTAGGTTGATATAACAAGTCATTCAGAATAAATGTCAAGGGAAGAAAACACCAACTTGCCATAACTTCCATCCTACTGCAAACTATTCACACAAGAATAAATCACTTGAACACAAATAACCTCTTGTCACTTTCACTCCTTTGAAAGAAGTGTATTTGAAAACCTGACCTTTCACATTTCCTATAGAAACTTTTGATGGAAAAAGCACAAGTTATGTGATCGATTGATGTAAACCCCCATGAGCATTTATATTAAAAACCCTAGGTGAATTCGTTGTCTCGACCACCTTTACATATGTTTGGGGCCGTGAAAGTGGATATTCAAAAATATCCTAACTCGATAAAGGTTCCTCCCTAAAATACAATAGTTCTTCTACGACCTCAAAATGATCTAGATTTTCAACAATAGATATAACGTTTTGTAGACCCCATGTCTCCATTGTGTATCATATATACTTAATTGTATTTTCCTGCAATTATTAACAAGAAAGAAGCACCCCTTGGATATGTATAAAAGAATTCCATTTTTTGTTTAACCCTAGAATGGACTGTTATTATTCCCTTCCGTATCAAGAATCAATGTATTAATCTTATCGTCATTTTAAATTATTTTGCACAAAAATAAATAAACAATTAGCCTAATTTTTTCCCAAAATATTTTCAATCATTTTATGTTATCCAATACAACCATTTAGTGAAAACCCTAGGTAATTTTGTTGTCTCCACCACCTTTGCATCTATTAGGAGTCATGAAAGTGAATATTCAAAAATATCCTGATCCGCTAAAGGTTCCACCCTCAAATCCACCAGTTCACCTACGACCTCAAAATGATCTATATTTTTAGTAGCAAATAAGGTTTCATAGACCGCATGTCTCCATTCCATAGCATACATACTTAATTGTATTTTCTTGAAATTGTTAACAAGAATGAAGTGCCCCTTACATATGTATACAATTATTATAGCTTGTGTTTAACCCTAGAATAGACCTTTATTATTCTCGTCCATAGCTGGAACTAATGTATTAAGCTCATTGTCATTTTAATTAGTGTGCACAAAGATCAAAATATTTCCTAAACAATTAGCCTAAGTTTTCTCCCAAAATATTTAAACCACTTTATGTTATCCAATAAAAGGAGTTCACTACTACTTATTTTTATAGGAAAAACAAAAATTATATTATAGTAGGATGGAAAATAGAATCCATAGGTGTCAAGGCACAATTGTTCAAGTTTATTGGATATAATCCCTCATCAGCTAACTACAATGAATTGCTTTATTTCCCTAACGGACAGTAAAAAGGAACATACACACAATACTTGTCAAATGCATATAGACAACATAGGATCCTACAACCATTCCATCACATATCATATCCATCAAATTTCATGAAGTTCACAGGTCCTCAAAGAGACAACGAGTCCCTCACTATACTCATTAATAAATAATTGACCAACCTCTAATAATAATTCTTCTTCAGACAACGAGTCTAAAAATGTGTTCAAATCTTTGTAGACATGAGCAAAATTACCAACTAGAATACAATGCTTATATCCTTTAGATGCATAGAAAGTTGATGAATACCTATGATGTGGACCTAAATCTCATCATTCATACACTGAATAACCATATATGAATCACCAAACACATGCAACTGAGCAATATTCTTCTCAACAACAAAATTCAATAAATATTAAAGTGCATTAAATTCACCAACATTATTAGTCCCCAACCTAAACTAGCCTTACTCATAAAATAGTAATTCTGTGAAAGGTAAAGAACAAATCGCATGCCACATGTATTCCCTATCCCCATGCATGCCCCAATGAAAAAACTCCATGGAAAATCTTTTTTCATAGTTACCTCTCTAAGAATTCAACCATGATTTAGTTGATAGGTCGGAGAGAAGTAAGTAAAGACAAATAATGTTTGTGTAGTACTCTTGAATGTAGAAACATGTTTATCCTCAAACAATATCTCATTCCTTGCAACCAAATGCCCTAGTTGATTAGATATGGAATTGCTTAGAATGTCTTACATTCCCTACTATTAATTAACCCCATGAAGAAGTCCTTCAAAGAATATTTATCCCACAGGTTTCTTGGATCAATATGGAACTTGAACTCTGACTAAACTTGACAGTTGAAGGAAAAAAGAAAGAAAGATTTGATCATACATTTATTCATTACTCCTACAAAGAATACACAAACCAGGTCCTATTTTTTTCATTGTTGTAGTCTATCCAAGTTAAAAATCACTTGTTTAGAACCAACCAAAAATGAAGAACACTTTTAGGTGGAGCTGCAACCTTTCATTAAATTTTCCTCCACCATCTAGGATCCTCTAACACTATAGAACTTAGAGAAATGTATCCTAGATTAGCAATATAATATCCCAAAGACTTGTTATATACCCAAGCAATTTCATCACTATCATCTCTAGTTTTGATGAGATCCCTCTAAGCTCATGTAGACATCATTCCCGTCTCGAATCCCATGCCTAAATCCATCCTTGTTTTGATATATCAGTATTTGAAGTATCAATGAATTTGTCTAAGGTACACATATCTTGTTCTTAAAAGTGCCTAACCAAATCATTAGGGAGAAATATCCCTTCACTGCACCTCATAATAACATAAATCCCCACTTGGACCTAGTCACCTAAGTTCACCCTCCATGACAAAAACCGACCAATATTTGGAAAGCATAAAGTCAAGGATTTTCGCTGACTAGAAACAATTTTAATTGACTTCCTATTCCTTCTGATCCAATCTAACACAATCCCCAAACATATATATTTTCAATTAGTATTCTTATCCATAAACTATCTTTGGTTAAAAAGTTTTAGAGTGACTTTATTTCAAGTGCCAAATTAAATAGGAAAATGTTTTTAACTCACTGTCCACCTTGAGCCTTCGGAGTTGGAAAAACCATCTTGCTAGAAACATGTAAGTGCTTTTACTCATTGTTTCTCTTCCAAAGATAATTGAAATATACCTTTATAATCATTTCAAGGATTCCTTTGGAACATGGGCCAATAAATGCCAATAGATGGGGATGGATTCTAATATAGAATTGAGGAGGATGAGTCTCCCCCTCGAGATAGCCATCAATTGCACCATAAGTGAACACCTTTTTGAATCATAGTAACCAACCACTACCAATCAAATCTCCCATAATTATTGACTTTGAGTGTGTACCCAAAATATTTAACACCATTATTCAAATTGAGTATAGGGAATGTGAAATACCATTCCCATTGCTACCTATTATGAGAATCCTCCTTAAGGAGATATAGGGCATACTTATCAATATTGACTTCCATACTTGTGGCCTAAAAAAGAGTTGTATAATATATTCATATTGTCTACCTTCTTCCTCATAACAAAAAAAAGTAGCACATCATACAAAAAAGTAGACGAGTCAATAGTTCTCTCCTCCCTACAGTAATAATGTACGCCTTCCTTTGCCTTCTTGCATCAAGTATTTCCTTCATGAGCCCTTCCACAACCTATAATAAAATATTAGGAGACAATGGGAACCCCTACCTTAGTCCCTTAGTGGGTCTAAAGGAATCAAGTCTCAAGCCATTAATAAGAACAACATTTGAAGAGGATGCCACACAACCCATGATCTATTTCACCACAAGAATACTAAAACTAGTAAAACAACTAACAACTTAAATATAGCTAGGATACCCAATCAAAGGTTTTATATAGGCCCATTTTAAGTACTTTAGTATGGAGGTAATATGTATTACTGGACTGTAATCCCTCTTAGCCCATACCAATACCCTCATGAATTAATTTACCCATCATAAATCACTCATAAACTTGAATTGCTTAGAGGAAATAATGTTGGATAGTAATGGGTTGATATGAATAAACAATCACTGTAGAGATAATATTATATATGCAATTACAAAGTAAGATCAATTGGAAGTCATTGTAAGAATTTAGACAATCCACTTTGGGAATCAAAGTAATAATGTTGGAATTAATAGTCCCTCAAATCTTCCCATTTAACCTCATTTCCTCAACTGCTTGAAGTAAATCATCTCCAATAATATTATAAAAATAAATAGAGAACTTCACAGTCCACCCATTGGGCCCATGGCTCTTATCTATTTAGAAGTGGTCAAGAACCACCCAGAGTTATTCCTTAGTCATTGGTTTGAAAATTTCATCATTCATTTTCTCATCAACCAACTGTGTAAAATAGGAAATAATTTTCAAATTTTCTTCCAAATTTGCGTGCATCGGTTCTAAGAATATATCCTAGAAATGTTGAACCCCTAGCTTGGAAAGTTCATTGACACCTCAAGCTAGAATATGTCAATGTTTGAGAAATAATGAAATATTCTTGAACTTTAAATTTTTATATAATAAAATCCAGTGCATGTAGATCTCATAAACAATTCAAACATACAAATCATTCAATCCATAAGACATAGGATGTAACCTGGGAAAACCCTCAAAACCCATAAGATGAAAAACCCATCAATCATTTGAGTTTGATAGATAATTGCAAAGAATTATTTACAACACTTGAGTAACACTAGAGAATAGAGATCACCTAAAACACTACCTCAGCCTTTCCAAGTCCATAACACTTTAATAACAAGCTTATTCAGTCATACAATGAGAGGTAGTGAATGGTTGCATTCCTTTAGGCACTATGAACACTATGGGCACTGTGGATATTGTTCATACATTAACCATTGCGCCTTCCTTGACTTGGTAACAAGTTGTCACCTCAGAATTCTGTCCCATACTGAAGATATGTGTCCTCCTTTAATTCACTGAGTGTTAACTGCCTTTAACTGAATGTGAGCCAATTGAACTGAATGTGATATGATTGAACTGAACTCAATCATAAACTAACTGATTGACCATTAGTTAGGAGTTTAACGAAATGTATTTAGTGCTTCACAATTAGTGTCATCCACAAATAAACACTTTGCATAAATCAAGGAGTAGATTCCTTTGTTAACTGGAACTTGTTTTTCCACATTTAAGACTTAACTGATGTATCTGCAATTCAATTTCACTAGAGGTCTGACATGGGAAATTTGAATCCTTACTCTATCTCCATTGTCATCTCATTTAGAATTAATTAAATTCTGCATGGTCCACATGTGTTGAATTATTTAATCATCTTTCTCATATCATACTCAAAAGGATTGTTCCATACAAATGATCACATGTATTACCCTGGGTGGTCATATAGTCATATCCTAAAGTAATCCAGTCTAGGGGTAGCTAATCCCTATAGGAAACATATATCACCTAGTGACCATGACTAGCAATACATCACATAACATATCCACATGAATTGATACAACCCAAGTCCTATCTTGATACAACACAAGCTATATGGTCCTGATACAACAAAAGACCAGTCTTGATACAACACAAGATTTAGACCTTGATAAACCACAATATATTGACCTTGATAAAACACAAGATCCATACCTTGATACAACACAAGATCCTGATCTTGATACAACAAAATATCACAGTACATGCATTTTTCATGGATAGGAATTGATACAACACGATGTACTATCTTGATACAACACAAGCTTGGTTAAATTAATACAACATAAGTTCCTGACTTGATACAACACAAGTTATAGACTTGATACAACACAAGTCTCCTGGAGAATGATTCCTGATGTTGTACATTTAACACTCCCTCTCAACGAGGGGGACATTCTATGTCATACCAAGTTTATCTTGGAAGTGTTTGAACTTATTCATAGATATAGGCTTTGTCATCACATCTACAATCTGCTCATTAGTAACTATGTACTGATTTTTTACAATACCTTTTTTATTATGTCTCGAATGAAGTGATACTTCATTTCTATGTGTTTTTGCTTATCATGAAACACATGATTTTTGGAAATCTTTATATAGCTCTGGTTGTCACACCTTATCACTGTAGGCTCTATATTTTCACTGAACAATCCTCCAAGTGGATTTCTTAGCCACATTGCTTCTCCGCAAGCAGTACTAGCAGCAATGTACTCAGCCTCTGTCATGCTCTAGGAAACTGAACCTTACTTTCTGCTAGATGATGAAATCATAGCAAAACCCAAGCTAAAACAATATTCGGAAGTGCTCTTCTGATCAACAATGCTGCCACCCCAATGAGAATCAGTATATCTAAGAAATAACAATCCTCCATTGAAGGAATACATGAGTCCATAAGCAACTATACTGCGGAGGTATCTCAAAATATGGTTACCTATAACCTAGTGTCTGTTTCTAGGATCTTCCATGAACTGACTCAAAGTAATAATTGCATAGAAAATTTCTGGCCTCGAGTGTATTAGGTACATTGACTAGCCAATCAACAGTGTGTAAAGAGTAGGGTCTATTGGTTCCAATCTAGTCTCACTATCATGAAGTTTCCTTCAATTAGAAACCATTGGAGTACTCATGGATTTACAATCCACCATACCAAATCTCCACAAGATGCCTATAGTGTACTTCCCTTCATCATTTCTCTATCATATCTCAAGGCCGAGAAAGTAGTGCATCAAACCTAAATCTTTCATCTCAAACTCTGAGGTAAGCTCCCTCTTACACTCACCAATCAATATTTCTCCTCCAGTGAGGAATATATCATCAACATACATAACCAATATCAAGGGTTGGTTCTCCATTACTTTGATGTACAAGTTTGAATCTGCTTCACTCTTAGAGAAACCAAGTTTTTGAAGGTAGCTATCTATTTTGGCATACCAAGCTCGAGGATCTTGTTTTAACACATACAGAGATTTCTTCAACTTGCACACATGGGAATACTTTCCATGTATTTCAAAACCCTCAATCTGCTCAATGTAAACCTCTTCCTCAACCTCACCATTGAGGAAGGCAGTCTTCACATCCATCTGGTGAAGCTTCTAGCCCAATACTGATGCAAGTGAAATAATATATCTAATGGTGGTATACCTAGCCATTAGAGCAAAAGTATCCTCATAATCAATGTCCTCTTTCTTAGAAAAGCCACGAGAAACAAATGTGTACTTGTACTTTTCCACACTGACATATGTAACATGCTTTATCTTGTAAAGCCATATGGAAGTTACAACTTACTTCCTCTCAAGTCTAGGAATAATGTCCCAAACATCATTCTTTAGAATATAATGATATTCCTCTATCTTATCATCTTTCCACACTTTCTTCTCTGCATCCTCTTCAGATGATGAAGGATCTGAGCACTGATGCTTCTCATCAATGCAACATATTCTGAATACCTATCAGGTTGCTTGCACTCTCTGGAAGTTCCCACTAGTGCTCCATGCTTCTCAACATCTCTCAATACATCTCGACACAATGTTGACCTCCTCTTTGTAGGAGGTTCATCAACTAGTTCAACCGACTCATCAATGATAAGTTGCCTTGCATGCTTTATTGGATTCTCCCTCTGAACATCAGAAGGGGAAGAATCATCATCATGATCCTCTGAAATAGGAGACTCAACCTCCTCTATCTCTAGATCACATGCAAGCTCTTTTGACCGCTTGAATGTTGCCTCCTCATGGAAATTCATATCCCGACTAACCTCAACATGTCTCTTACCAGGTACATATTTTTTGAATGCCTTGGAGGTCTCACTGTATATCACAAAAGTTCCCTTCTTTCCAGAAGGTTCCATATTGGTTATCTTTTCTTTTGGAATGTGAATATACGTAGGACATCCAAAACTCCGAAGATATGATATGTCTGGTTTCTCACTAGTAAACACCTCTTCATGTGTTTTCTCATAAAGAGTTGCATGCAGACTTCTGGTCTATATGTACACTGTTGTACTAGTGGCTTATTCCCACAAATAATAAGATAGATCTTGATCATGTAACATGGATTTTGCAGCCTCGCAATCAATTATGTTCTTTCTCTTTGCAATCCCATACTGTTGTGGATTGTAAGGAACTATTAATTGTCTAAATATCCTTGCATCACTACAAAACTCATTGAAAACATTTGATTCAAATTCTCCACCATTACCAGACCTTAGGGTGTGGATATGCCTACTTTTATGATTCTCAACTAAGGCTTTAAATTCTTGAAATTTACTGAAGGTTTCACTTTTGGATTTCATGAAGTAAATCCAATCCTTACGGGAGAAATTATCAATGAATAAAACATAATAAATATGTCCACTAAGGGAACGGGATGACATGGGTCCACATACATCTAAGTGCACTAAATATGAAATTTCTTTAGATATAGTATGTCTTCCAAGAAACTTCTTTTTAACATTCATTTCTAAAGCACAACCCCGATAAATAGTATCATGCGCAAAATTAAAACTAGGCATACCTTTCACCATTCATTGGAAACCAGGGGGTGCTCTGAAGTGAAGGTTTCCAAACCTCCTTTTCCATAGCTCACATGGGGTGATAATATGACGCGTCATGTCTAGAATATACTTTCCTGCTACCTTGTAAATTCCTCCCTCTCGAACTCCAATAACAGTAGTAGCATTAATGTTCTATTTTTTCGGCCACAAGTATGCTTAATTCTCCATGAAGATGACTCGGAAGCCCTTATCTTCAAGAAAAAAAATAGAGAGTAGGTTCTTCTTTAATCCATGGACATAACAAATTTCCTCCACATATAGTGTGTCTCTTGAGATCAGCTGGAAGGATGTGGATCCAACTCCTTGGATCGAATATGTTGAGTTGTCTCCCAATTCTACCATGCATGCAAAATGTTTCTCTTTTATGTCGGAGATTGCGCCATTGAACCCTGACATGTACTTGGAAGTACCATTGTTAGTCAACCATGTATCTTCTCCCATGATAAGATATCCAAACAAAGTAGAGACAAGGTAATACTCCCTTCTTGTCTCTTTCTCTTCGAGTACATCTTCTTTCATATCATGGTATTCCCTTGATTCTTGGAAATCAACCCCCAAATTTGTGTCCTTATTGACACCCATTTTCCCATAAGAATGAAATTGGATTATTCAATAATTATTGGGGTCAGAGTCATTTGTCCTAGTACTAGTCCTTATTCATTTCCAGTGTTCATGATATTAAAGAAAGAAGGCAATTGGTGCATGTGTTCTAATTTGTGTGCTCTCAATAAATTGGCTATTTGAAAGACAAATTGGGTTGTGAAGGAAATGTTGGATGTTGGACTACCTCTCTCTCACTCACCCATATTCAACTCCAAGTTGTGTGTAAAGGTAGATTGATGTGGTGAATGAGAGTAAAGGAAATCTCAAAGCTATGCACCTAGAACTTACACATTCAATTAGGTATGGGATGCAATTGAACTTCTCAGTTTTCTATATTAATTTTGACCTTGCTTGAGAGGTGAGATTTGGGTGTTTATTAGAGTGATGTTACAATTTTGGATAAGTGTTTACTCATTTATGTATTAAATTAATCAGCTTCCAAGCCAATTCCAATCATGAATATTCAATCTTCCTTGGAAATCCTTCTTTGTTCGTGATTTCATTATTCCATTAAATAGCAACAATGTTCATTCACCCCCCAATAGCAATATCTTAAGATTTATGAATCCAAATCAAGACCGAGATAGCTCGTTGGAAAGATGGAAGGATGAGGAATGGAATGATCTAGGAATATTATGTTTTCCATTTGAATAGCTTAAACACCCTGAAAATCTGCCTGAACATTCAATTTTGGATTTGCATAAGATTTGTTCATTTTCATTATTTTTTATTTGTAAATGAATTGTTGTTTGTTTTAGATTTCTTTCTTAGATTTGGAATCATATTTTAATTTCTATTTTGAATTGAACATGTGTGGATTTGGGTTTTGAGGAATCAAATTGAACAATTTATATCCCAACTTCGTAGTGATCAAAACATGCCAAGTGGAAAGCAACGATCTTTGGATGTGATTTTTGGAGCGATGGAGGTGAATCTAGAAAATCCGAGACATGAGTTTTGTGTAGAAGATGCCCAATTAGTTTGGTAATGACAAGAATCTGTTGAAAGTTCTTCATTTAAGAGATCTGACTAGTTTTTCAAAACGAAATTTCCTATATTTTTCTCATGGACGGATCTGGAAGATGGAACAACTCAGCTAGTTAGCTCAGCTATTGGGGGAATGGATCTTATCTTTTCCTATAATTTTCTCTATATGAATACCTACCTTCTCTGAGTTGAGAGGGGTGGAATTTTTGGGAGAGAGGAATCAGCACGAAGGATTGAAGATACTCTGTTTAATCCAAAGTTTGTAATTTCTTGCAGACCTTTATTAATATAACTATGTTATTCTTGAATCTATCTCTGTTTATTTAGTCAAGTTTATTTGATAAAAATTTATTTCTCCTTTGCATATTATTCATTGTCATTGTCTAACTCATTTGCAAATCATAAGCACTGATCTAGAGTTCTGGTTTTCTGCACTTATGATCTATGTATTATTTTAAAATGAATTTCTTTAATTAAAACTTTTATCTATTTCTGTAAATGATTCTACAGCAAATACTATAATAAATGTTAATTTTTCAATTAACATTTTAGTCACAAATTAATCTTGAATGTTCTGAATACTTAACTTATTGTTAATCAATTTTAATTTATCAATGCTAATTTGAGTGCACAAGTTATTAAATCTCTTTCTTGTTTCTGTTAAATTGATGGACATACTTATCTGTTTTTCCAAATCAAGTTAATTTGTAATCAAACAACACATATCATTAGTATAGATTCAATTTAGGTTAAGTTTCTTTTCTAGGTAGATCTTTAGTTTTCTAGACATCCAATACCTCATTTTCCTTCTTAGGAAGAGTGATCCCTTTGGATCAAAACATTCACTTACTCAAAGAGTGCCAGCGAAGGACGAATATCTGTGGGTGTTAACCACATCAAACAGCTCAAGGATAGGGTAATGCTTGCGTAGAATTATTTGAAGCCTTTGGCTGGGTTTTCATCCCCCGTTGTTTTCCTTGGACACCATTCTGTCACCTACACATCTGGGGCTTCAACAAATGGCGCTAGAAGGGGGGATACCGAACATGTAAGGTCATTTGAGCTATTTTCATTAGATTATCTTAAAATGTCTCTAGCCCAAAAAACTATATATAGTTCATTTTCTACTTATGAATCTGCATTTAGTTGTTTTTTCTAGACAAATTACTTTTCATTTTGAAATAGAGTTGTTGAAGCAACTAACATAAGTAAAATTCGATAGTGAGGGAGAAATTTTAGCACAAGAACATGTTTTTCAATTTACTTATAATTGTTTTGTTAACAAAATTTTGGATCAAGATGTTTTGTGCAGATTTTTAGCCTTCACATTCGAAGGACAAGTTAAAGAATGGTTTGTAACTTTCCCTTTTTCTTCTGTCCACTCTTTTGAACATTTTGTGGATATATTTACGCTTTCTTTTGGACATTATCACTTTTTTAGATTATGTAATGAATGGAAACAACTCACTATAAAGAAGGGTGAATCATTAGAAGATTTTGCAATTAGAATTTTTAATCTCTATTGTAGATTCCCTCTAACATATCATCCTATGATACATGAATGGTTTCAGCACAATAGTTCTCTTTTACATCAATATGATCAATTAGTAGATGATAAATCTGAATTATACATTGATAATCATCCACCTCTTGGTTTAGATTTGAATGAAGAATCTAAGGATTTAAATTTTTTAGAAATGACTTCCTTCTCTTTCTTAGAAATGGATCATAATTAATATGATGGTTCAGATGAATTAAATGTTGATATTCCCATGTCTATTTCACATGAAATTCTAACTGATCATGGAGGAGATCATTTTTCTATAGCAGATTCTTCTAAAGTACGAGAGAATAGTTCTAATCATAATATCGAACCATCTTCTTCTAGCATAAGTAAAGAGCTTCAAGATCCTCATATTAATTATTCTGTTAATACTTTAATAGATCTTGAATCAACTGATTGTTCTGAAATTTGTGATATGTTTTCCTAATTACAATTTTCTGACCTAAGTAATTATGTAGGAGAGCATACTTCACAAAATGATGATATTACATTACAAGAAGAAGAAGATTTGGATTTGAAACCTTTCATACATATCTCTTTTGAAGAGAAAATTCCTCTTAAGAAATCTCCATCTGAAAATATTCTACAAAGAGATGAATTTCATGCACTTATTTCCTCTTCATATTTTTCTATGTACCATGATATATTTGATAACAATGGCATTCAGTCATATATTTCAGATTCTAATTCTCCATTGTTAAGTCTTAAAGAGGTACAAGTTGATTATGAAATGCATGAAGAGGACCAGGAAGACTCTTATCCTTGTCATCAATCTATGTCTTCTTGTCATTCTTCTTTGCTGGAAATGAATACTATTTCTAATGATTATTTTCAGAGTTTTTCCTTTTATGATCCATCATTCAATAAAGAAACATTTTATTCTTATAATCAATTACTTGATTGAGAAGATTCTTATGAGAAAGTTAATGATACTAGTTCTAAATTTATAACTTCTCATATCTTTAGTTCTTCTCAAGTAAATACTCAAAGGCAATTTGATCTCTTTGAAGATTTCCAATTTAATCAACCAATTTATGATGATTGTTATGATAATGAATTAGAACAAATTGGATCTAATTTTCCTGATCTTATTTGAGAAAATGTTTCTAGGGAGAAAATTGTTCATAAGGAGGATTTGAATTCTTATAATACTGATGTTGATTTTCTTTCAAACAATTCATTTCATTGCATAAGTCTTTCAAACTCTTTTTGTCATTTTTTTTATTTTCATTGTACATGCCATGATTGGGTTTCTGACTGGATTGAGAAATCTTTCTTAGCAAGATTTCATCATTATGGTGAAACTCTGTNTTTTTTTTTTTTTTTTTTTTTTAGAGTAGTGTAGGAGTAGGTATAGAATAGATTAGTTTTATCTTTTTTTTTTAAATAATTTAGTTTACTCTTTTGGTTTTCTTCAATAAAATATTTGCGACAACAAGCCAAGTCAAAGTTGGAAACGACGCTTCTTCAGATCCATTCAGGGAAGTATTTCTTATCCTCTTTCACTTTATTCATGCTCTCACTTATTATTAGTTCAAGGCATTCATGTTTGAGTTATCTCTTTAGTTTTATATCATAATGATCTTGTCATGAAAAGTTTTGAATTGATTATTTTCCAAGTTTTAAGAGCAAGAACATCTTGACATGAGACAAAGTAATTAAATTTATAATATCTTCATATTGATATTTCCTATACATGCACTTGAAAATGAAGGTTTTTACATATTTTTGTCGCAAATTGAACACAATTTAGTTTGGTTTCTTTTTGTACATAGTTTTTAATAAGGGAAACCTTATTGTCCTACACAACTTTATGTGACAAATAACAATGTTGATCATGATTCCTCAACTGAAGGATAATAAATTTATTTTAAAAGTTTTTATTATTATAATAAATTTAATTTACAGATTCAATACATTTTCATATGTGAATTGAATAGTTATTCCCTTCATAATAACAAATTCTTTCGATTCTACAAACATGACAAACAAATCTCTCTTTTGTTCGCATGAGACAATTTCTTAAGGCCCAGTTTTACAATTATGTTACATTTATTTGAATTTAGGTTTATAAATAAAAGGGCTTCAATTGACTCAATATCTCATGTGGTGAATAATACTATTAATTGAATCTCTAAAGAATCTATAATTACATTTAAGGGGTTCTTTTTCGAATACAACTGTAATCAATTTAAATAATTATGTACAATTTATGAATTGATACAATCCACTATTTATCACCCCTATTACGATCAAAATATTTTTCTACGACAAAACTTTAAACACATATTCTTCCACATGAGATGTTAGTCGTAATCATAACTCCTTGTTTGCTTTATATTTGTTTTTATTAGATCACGTTTTGTTTCATTTTCAAATTGTTTGATTAGGATTGGATTTCTTAGTTTGATAATCATTTGCATTGGGGAGGAAAGTTGAAATGCTAATCATCGAAAAATTGATTCCAATTATTCTATAATTCTTTATTTTGAATCATGTTTTATTTATCAATATTTTCTAAAATATGATTGATAAGGGATTGTTGATCCTTAGTTAATGATATTGTGGGGAAAGTTAGTCATTCCAAGCCTACATCTTCTGAATTCTTGTATATAAAGAGATATTTTCAAGCTGATTTTCTAAGAATAAGCTATCCATTTATCCGTGGTGGAACACTTTCTAAGTCTTACCTTCATACATAAACTTAGTTGCATTGATTATTCTTCTCCTTTTTATTATCACAAATCTATTTTAACTAATTTCTGCATTATGTTCTACTTGGATCCTTCTTCACGAGCAAATGACTGGGGCTTGCATTGTTATCATCTCAAACCTCTTAACGCCATCCCACTCTCTTAAGGAGTACAGTGGCTTCCCCATCCATTAAGTAATCGTTTATGAGATTAACATTAAACGTAGCCCAATCCTCTTCTTTAACATCTCTAGGAGGAAGTTGAGAAACGGGAGGTCTTATTACAAGTCATCCTGTTCATGACCATACCTTCTTATGGAATGAATTTATTAATATCTAGTCATCATGCCAGGGTATTGGCTTGTAGCCGCAAAACAGTTGCAAGACGGGGGGTCTGATCATGAGCCAGCCCGCTCATTATCTGTAAGTTTGTGTGAATAACACTGCCACCAAGTCGGGACAGTGATTTCCAACTTCCTTCTAAGGATACAAATATTTAACAAGGATCGATAAGATTCGCATTTTTAACTAGTGGATGGGATAAAAGTAACTTATTGGGTTAAAAAGTAACCCAGTCGAGGCTATAGATGCCTACTAGAAACAGTGCCATGCATGTGGTATTACAGGTAAAACATTAATACAACATCATCTAGTCATCACGAATTGTTTGTTTAGAGCATGTTTCAATGAAGAACATATTTTGTTGGAAATTTAATCAATCAGTGTTTGTCTTTACATTTACAGTGATAGTTAGAAGGGAATTATTAAAATATCAATTGCAGCTGGGTAAATCTTTAAAAGGTTGACTTGTTAATGGTACACATGTTTTAGGGGAAGTTTTCTTCTTGGTAAAAGCCTCATCTTTCACCCCTTTATACACATATAAATACTATATTTCTAATTCAGAGATAACTGGTTCTTCCTAGCTAGTCGCCATTTGTTGTAGCTACAACAGATCCCATGTTTTATCCAAAACATGGGAGCCCCAGATTTTATATGAAAGGGGAACTTAGTCAATTTTTGGGGTTGTTCATCCTATCTAAATGCATCCTCTCCTTTGACATGATTTGATTTATTTTTCAATTTTCCATGCCTAGAATCATAATGTAAATATTTTAAATAATTTTAGTCTTTGGGTTTGTTTGCTTATGTTACTTTAATATTTTTTAAAGTTTGGATTATGTTTATTGAGATCTTTTAAATATTCATATTCATGCTTTGACTTTCATTAACTTAATTTGTGTTAAATCTATATATTAAATTTATACACAATTTGATGTTATGAAAATAAGAAGAACACATGTTTAAGTTTGATTGAGTTCTAATTTCCCTAATTTCTATCAGATTTGGTTTTGTGATTATTTAGAAATTAGTGGAATTAAAGTTCAATATCTACAAATGTAAAGTTAGTTTGATTATGAATAAGTTTTTCCTTCTTAATAAACTAATTTGATTTTGAAAATACAAATTTATTTTCCCTTTTTGTTATTTAAAAGGATTTTCATTATTCTTTTCTTGGTATTCTATTCTTGGTTAGAAACCTATTTATGGAATTCATTAACTCTCCTATATTATGGGAGTGATTCTTTCCTTATATATGATAACTTCTTTCCAACATTTATTTTATTAGGAATTAACTTGTAAGTAATTTTAGTTTTTACTTCTAGGTTTAGGGTTTCGATATTGGATTTTCTTTCACTTTGTAAATATTTCTAGATTTTTAATATTTTCTCTATTATTGTTTTATTTTAATCTAATTCATACAACCTTAAAGAAAATTTACAATTTTTTTTTCAAAGTTTTTAAATCATTGTTATGTGTTCAAACCTTTCCGAGATTCCTTCCCGAAATGGGGGATGTGGATTTCGGAAAGGTTTCATTTTTCATTTTTAAAAACATTATTCCTGAAACCCCAAATGCGGGATGTGGATTTCAGAAATCACTTTTTCACATTTTCATCCCTTCATTTTTCCCTAAGTTTATCTTAGGTTATATTTTAATTTTCTTTAGCTGTAAATTTTGGTCATTTCATTTTTCACTTAGGGTTTTAATTTAGTTTTGATCTTTGGTTTGTTGGGAATATTGATTTTGAATATTTTTTGTTTTTTTTATTCGTTTGGGAAACAACATGGATAATAGATTTACTTCATTAAGAACAATGGTCATGATTCACCCAACCATAAAATCAACGGTTGTTGAGCCTTAACTTCCAATAGCAATATCTTGAGATTTATGAATCCAAATCAAGCCCGAGATAGCTCGTCAGAAAGATGGAAGGATAAGGTATGATCTGGGAATATTATGTTTTCCATTTGAATAGATTAAACACCCTAAAAAAATTCGTGAACATTCAATTTCGGATTTGCATAAGATTTGTTCATTTTCATTATTTTTTATTTGTAAATGAATTCTTGTTTGTTTTAGATTTATTTCTTTAGATTTGGAATCATATTTTAATTTATCTTTTGAATTGAATAGGTGTGGATTTGGGTTTTGAGGAATCAAATTGAACAATTTATATCCCAACTTAGAAGTGATCAAAACGTTCCAAGTGGAAAGCAGCGATCTTTGGACATGATTTTTGGGGCGATGGAGGTGAATCTGCAAAATTTGAGGCATGGGTTTTGTGCAAAAGATGCCCAATTAGTTTGTTGCTGAGAAGAATCCACATAAAGTTCTTCATTTAAGAGATCCGACTGGTTTTTCAAAACGAAATTTCCTAGATTTTTCTCATGGACGGATCTGGAAGATGGAACAACTCAGCTAGTTAGCTCACGTGTTGGGCGAATGGATCTTATCGTTTCCTGTAATTTTCTCTGTATAAATACCTACCTTCTCCGAGTTGAGAGGGGGGGGATTTTCAAGAGAGAGAAATCAACACGAAGGATTGAAGATACTTTGTTTAATCCAGAGTTTGTAATTTCGTACAGACCTTTGTTAATATAGCTATGTTATTCTTGAATCTCTTTCTGTTTATTTAGTCAAGTTTATTTGATAAATATTGATTTCTCATTTGCATATTATTCACTGTCACCATCTAACTCATTTGAAAATCATAAGCATTGATTTACAGTTTTGGTTTTTCTACACTTATGATCTGTATATTAGTTTTAAATGAATTTCTTTAATTAAAACTTTTATCTATTTCTACAAATGAATTCTACAGCAAATGCTATAATAAATGTTAATTCTTCAATTAACATTTTAATCACAAGTTAATATTGAATGTTCTGAATACTTAACTTATTGTTAATCAATTTTAATTGATCAATGGTAATTTAAGTGGATAAGTTATTAAATCTCTTTCACGTTTCTGTTAAATTGATTGGCATACTTATCTGTTTTTCCAAATCAAATTAATTTGCAATCAAACAACTCATATCCTCAGTACAGCTTCAATTTAGCTTAAGTTTATTTTCTAGATAGATCTGTAGTTTTCCAGACATCCAATACATTGTTTTCCTTCATAGGAAGACAGATCCCTTTGGATCAAAACATTCACCAACTCAAAGAGTGCCAGCGGAGGCCGAGTATTTGTGGGTGTTAACCACACCAAACAGCTCAAGGATAGGGTAATATTTGCGTAGAATTGTATCAAGCCTTTGGTTGGGTATTCATCCTGTGTTGTTTGCCTTGGACACCATTCCAACACCTACACATCTGGGGCTTCAACATGACCATGTTCTAGAAGATTGTGCCAATTTGATACCTTGATTTCAAGGATTACAAGAGTACTTATATTTTATATTTAATTTAGTTGGTTTGATTTAATGTTTTTTTATCATCATCAAACTATTAATATTGTCTTCTTCTTCTCATAAAACTTGTTCGTTTAGTATTACCAAAAAATAAAAGAGTTAGTTGGTTGTGGAGTTAAAAACTAGTCTTATTGGTTGGTGTTTATGATCTCACCTGGATGTTTGAAATATAACATTGTTTATTGTTGCAAATATAGTAAAATATCAAGCCTCAAAGCTAGTAAAATCTTTTGGAATGATCATATACAGTATTTGTGAAAGCAAGAAGAATGGGAGAGACCCTAGTCATCATTGGTATATGAAGGACTAGAGTGCCTAGTAGACCTTATGATAACATCCATAAGATATATTTCTGGAGGTGGTAGGACAAAGTAATAGATCCTTGATATTTTTATTTCTTCTCTTAATAAAAGGAACTAAAATTTGTCATTTCCCTTGATTACTGATTATGCTTTGATTTGATTGTATATTATGTAGATAATAGACTATGCAGATTGAAAAAATTGCTCATAAGCCACTTGAACATAGCTCCAAAATCCAGTGAAAATCCAAGGGAATACATGGGAATATGTGAAACACTGAAGTAAGTGTTAGGTATGTGGAATATAGAAGGCAACGCATATAGGATACATGGTGCCAACATAGGATAACCTGAAATTTTATAGAGGTATACATGAAGAGTGACTATGTCGACTGCATATGAATATGAGTCCTACTAAATGTGAAGTGAAGTGAAACTAATACTAAACTCAATCATCGCATTAGTTCACTTCATAAATTATGTGGTAATACAATATAGAAGGCATGCTCAAAACATTTAATTTCATGAAAATCAAAGCTATTGATATAAACTTGACTTAGTTTGAGTCCAAATAAGAGAAGAAAACACTTGATTTGTGTATATATAGTCAAGAACAACTATGATTTATAGGAGGAATTATTAGTGACTTGGAGCTCAGGTTTTTGAATACTCCATGAACAAGAAGGTACAACTAGTTTACTACTTTGAGAATTCATTCTCGAAGGAACAAATTTATCCTCACCTCCATTGTTTAACAACTTTGTGGAATCCCGTAGCACTATGGGGGGGGTTAGTGGATGGTAAACCCTAATTTATTAATAGCTTTGGTTTGGGGATTATGGAAAACAATGTCACCTTGTCAAATCCTAATTTAATTGTTTATGGTTTCTTTGGTACAAAAGATCAGGTAGACCCTTTTGAAAGTACTAGAATGGATAACACATAACCAATGACAAAGTAACTAAAAGGAAAATGAGTTTGTGATCCACCAACTTTCAAGTCTCCTGGAGTTAATCCTATGAGATGACACTATGCAACAACTATAGAGTTAGTACTTAGTTTCGACGGGTCCTCCTTTGGATTTGTAGGTGAGGTTTAGCACTGAATATTTTTGTAGTTTATTCCCTAATACTATGTCTCATTTAGGGAGAAAGAATCATATAGTTCTTTTCTCGTGGGATGGTGGTACTTCTTTGGTGGTGGGTGAGGACATTAGTGTGACGCATATCATGGATCTGAAGGGTTGAAAACTCATGGATAAGTTCTATGGGAAAACAGTTTCTATGGTTTCGTTGAATATTTGGATTCAACAAGAATGGTCTCTAGTGGTGGGATATGGTCCTATTGTTCATTTTCTGGGAAGGGGTTTGTTGGTTTTACTTTTAGAGTTACGGAGGATGCACTCTGTATTATTAAAAACTATTGGTTCATGGACAAGAGTGTCTCAACACTCAAGTGGTGGCACCCACTATTCGATTCTTGAGAAGAGTTTGTTGGCATTATATCAATTTGGGTTAAGTTGTCAAGGTTTCCCCTTGATTTTTGGACTACTTGATGTTTGAAGGACATTGATGAAACTATGGACATTGAGGAACAATGGATGATATATTTCATAATAGTCTTCATGATAAGTGGCTCACATTTAGGTTCTATGAATCAATGTAGTTGGTGGTTGACGATAGGTCATGTACTTAGTGATTGGTTTAATGTAATTTACCCTTTCAATGTGTTTAGTGTTATCAATATGGCGATGTCCTAGTTGATCATGAGAAGTCAATTTAGAATAAATCAATGTGGCCTAAAACGACTGAGGTGGAGGAGGGGATGAAATGTACACAAGAGGGGGTTGAGGTACCTTTAGGGGTAGCCAAGCCCTAGAGGATACTTATATCACCTAGTGACTATGACTATTAATACATCACATAGCATATCCACCTGAATTGATACAACAGAAGTCCTAGTTTGATACAACACGAGCTATATGGTACTGATACAACAAAAGGCCAATCTTGATACAACACAAGATTCCGACCTTGATACAATGTAAGATCTCAAAATTGATACAACACAAGATCCAAGACTTGATACAACAAAATATCTCGACCATGATACAACACAAGATCTTGATCTTAATACAACACAAGATCACAGTACATGCATATTTCATGGATAGGACTTGATACAACATAATGTCCTAGATTGATACAACACAAGCTTCCTTAAATTAATACAACATAAGTTCATGAATTCATACAACACAAGCCCCTTAACTTGATACAACACAAGTTTCTAAACCTGATACAACACAAGTTCCAGACTTGATACAACACAAGTCTCCTGGAGAATGACTCCCGATGTTGTGTATTTAACACTCCTTATCAGCGAGGGAGACATTCTATTCCATACCAAGCTTATCTCAGAAGTGTTTGAACTTTGTCATAGATAGAGGATTTGTCATCACATCTACAATCTGCTCATTAGTAACTATGTACTAAAGTTTTACAATACCTTTCTGAACCATGTCTCGAATGAAGTGATACTTCATTTCTGCGTTTCGACTTGTCATGAAACACATGATTTTTAGAAAGATTTATACAACTCTGGTTGTCACACTTGATCACTGTAGGCTCCATTTTTTCATCGAACAATCCTCCAAGTAGATTTCCTAGCCGCACTACTTCTCTGCAAGAAGTACTAGAATAAATTTACTCAGTCTCTGTGGTGCTCCAGGAAACTAACCCTACTTTATGCTAGACCATGAAATCATAGCAGAACCTAAGTTGAAACAATATTTGGAAGTGCTCTTCCGATCAACAATGCTTCCACCCCAATGAGAATTAGTATATCCAAGAAATAAAAATCTTCCATTGGAGTCATACCCGAGTCCCTAAGCAACTGTACCGCAGAGGTATCTCAAAATATGCTTACTTGCAACCTAGTGTTTGTGTCTAGGATATTCCATGAACTAAGTCAAAATTCTAACTGCATATCAAATGTCTGGTGTAGAGTGTATCAGGTACATCAATGAGCCAATCAAATGTCTGTAAAGAGTGGGGTCTATTGGATCTGTTCCAGTATCAGCCTCATGAAGTTTCCTTAAATTATAAATCATTGGAATACTCATGAATTTACAATCCACCATGCCAAATATCCACAAGGTGTCTACAATGTACTTCCCTTGAGATAGAAATATCTCATCATTTCTCTGTCATATCTCAAATCCTAGAAAGTAGTGCATCAGACCAAAGTCTTTCATCTCAATCTCTGAGGTAATATCCCTCTTACACTCAGCAATAAATCTTTCCTCTCCATTGAGGAATAGATCATCAAAATGCAGATTCAGTATCAAGGGTTGGTTCTTTACTACTTTGAGATACAAGTTTGAATATTCTTCACTCTTCGAGAAACCCAGTTTCTAATAGTAGCTATCTATTCTAGCATATCGCTAGTACATGCGAACAATTTTCCCATAGAAAATCATCGCTATACCCACACTATTGTGTTCCTATAGCTACGAATACGAACTCATACTTTCATGGAAAAATTATCATCGCAGTAGCCACACTTCAAACTTTCCATCTCTATAGCGACATGATAGAGATGACACGTGATAAGTGTGTCCTTTGCTTCAAAAACCTATGTGCATCGCTATAGAAACATATTGTCATCGAAATAGCAATGTCAATCCATCACTCTAGTCACGAACGCATGTTACAAATAAGAAACTTCTAAGTCAATTTCCATCGTTGGAGCGACGGTCAGCTGTCGTTATAGAGATGTCAATGTGTCGCTATAACAACAACAATACGGTGGTATTGTGACATACATACTGACAAATTTTCCAATCAAGGGAAATATGAGCG
>LPNX010372946.1:675897-731648 GCA_001517045.1 Pseudotsuga menziesii | reverse complement strand
TATATATAATTTGCATCAAAGATTGTACTAGCTTCTCTAGAGTTGTGCGCTAGCTATAATGTGGTCTCAAGATACTCCAAGGGTATTCATCGACAAGGGAATAAGGTAGTCGATGAACTAGTGAACTGGGGTACAAAAGCCCGTCAATGTGTCAAATCTCGGGAGTGGGATGAGGCGACGGACATGACAACCTCACAACCCAAGACATTCAGGGCAATCATTAGACGAGTCGGACGGGACATCTGTTGGGCCCAAAAATCTAATATGGGCACATGATTTAAAAGTGAAAGGGCAAGAGGCCATGTGAATAGCCAGTTGTATTTAATTTCACCCAAATCTAACACTCGCTTACCATATTTTCGAAATATTAGTAGCATGAAAGATCGACTTGGTAATCTTGGAGCTCTGTGTGAGAATTATGAGGCTCGAACCAAGGAATGTACTGGAAGCATTATGGTTCTTGGTGATGCAATGATGCTTTTGATGGGGAAGATTTTATTTAGGATGACGGGCTATGCAGGTAGTTGCAACACTAACTGCTTGAACTGTGTGTTTTCTAGTAGCATATTCTCAGGAATAAGGAAGGTGTTTATCTCAGTGATGTTGCTGAGTATGAGGATGGAAGGCCGAAATGGGAATGGGAAACGCATGGCCAGTTATGAGGTCAATGAATCTGGGAGGGGTACACGAGCTTAATGAAAGGAATTATGGGAAGCCCTCCTGTATGAGCTCGAGCTTCCTAGTGAGATTCAACAATGTTTCAATGACTCTGAGAGGCAGTTGTGGGCTGAATTCAATAAGGAGCTTCTGCAACAGGAATATCGAAAGTTGGAGGAATGGATTCTCTACCCAAGTCATTCGGTTGGAAGAGCGAGTTAGTATGAGAAGACAATGTACTTGTTCTGGGTCATGAAGAATCTTATTGGTCGCGCTGCTTGGGAAAAGGATGCAACAGAAGATCAGGCAAGTCAGAGGGACCATTGGCATGATGCTGTTACGGTTGACATTAAGCAGTTGAATTTTAAGGTCAACCTGCTTCTAAAGAGGTCCGGAGTGTTTATTCCACCAGATTTTCCTTTGATGCAAACCACATAGTCTTCGGAGGAGGAGTCTGATCGGGATGGAAATACAGATCTTCCTTATGTCAAGCACTGATCGGTCAAGTTCCTGGGTTCTCTAGTATGCTCTGTGTCAACATTGGCCTACACAATGTTTTCAAATTTGAAGTTTATTATGGTTTTAGTAAAATGCAGAAGTTGTACTATTTCAAGAAAAGTGGATTTATTTTTGTATACCCGACTATGACAGTGGATACTATTAGGATTTTTGGGGTGACCTTTTGGTTTTTAAAATGGGATGGGATGGTTAAATACTGTGGCTTTGGTCCTGCCTAAGGGTTTATGATTGTAATTTTCTTTTTACTGTTAATATAAGGATCACAATCTTACTTACAAAAAAACAAAATATCAACCATTCACAAATGTAGATTTCTACAATAATATTTTAGCTAATTTATTTCTGCATTTTACTTCATCTATTGCTATGGCTGCCTACGGGCATTTTGCAATATTTTGTCCATTTTTGTGGGAATTTGTCTGGAACTATATGCATATGTTTGAGGCATGCGGGCATTTTATCAGTCCAACGGGAATTTTCAAATTGACTGCAGGGATTTCTCAACAAGTTGCGGACATTTTTCCAAATCATCTGCTTACCCAATTTGAAGAATCGTAGTAAATGTATTTTGCAACTTAAATGAATTTACTTGTAGACTGTGTGTATGTAAGTGAATATGCAAATCATCTCCTACGTCCTCATAACTAGAACACTCTAAACAATAAAGGTATTAATTAAACATAATTAGGTTCGGTGAACACATCCTTTAAGCCCAGATGAACAGGATATTCCTCATTTGCAACAATTATGTTGTCTTTAGTGTTGGGAAGTTCCCTTGCCTTTAGACTCTTGGCCAATCTAGCAGTCAAGGTGGATAGCTACATGCCGATTGTATTACTTGTATTTGTTGCGTCCTTATCCCTTTTATCATAACTATTTTCCTTTTAGATCCCAACTCAGAAAAAGGTGGAAGCAATAAGTTAACTAATAGCATGTCTATGTCTCCATTAAAACACATAATAAAATAAACTCAATAACAATATCATGAACATTTACAACATATTTTAGACTTTAAAATATATCTTACCTTGTGGAAAACCACCTCCTTTGACATTAGTGTCAGCTTAAGAAACAAGATTTCCTCGGAATTATCCCCCTTGGAATTCTCAAATAATATTTCAGAAAAATGGAAGAGAAGTGTGTTGCATAGTATGGCCTTTGAATAAACTTCCCAAATCCCAGGTGTTGCAGCAATTGCATCATGCAGGAACCATATCAAGTGGATCAAAATCTTGGCAAGATGTCTTGTGTGACAGTTATTATGAGCTGCTTATACACACAAAAAAGAAATGCACCGGAATCAATCACGACATTTGAAAAACAGGATGCTTGGAATATAAATAGATTGCAAGACTGAAAAATACAACAAAACAACACTACACATAACCAAAGCCTAAAAAATAATAGGCTCATACCATAAGTTATTCAATGCTACTATATTAACTTGCAATGCTCTTCCACATCCATTAACAAATAAATTTTGCACAGAAACAAGCTTTGTTATTGGTATGACACAAATCTCCATTCAATTTAAAGAAAAAATTTCAACTTAGTCATTCTCAGAACCTTGTTGCTACTTGTAATAACCCAAAATTTCCTAAAAATTTAAAAATTTTAGTGTGACATTAAATGTCTTAAATCATAGCTTAGTAACTGCTAGCGGTTAGCGGAAAATGAAACAGATTAACAAAATTTAAGGATTAGTTTCAAATACAGAAAAACTAATACAACTTTAATTTTCATAGGTGATAGAAAGAGGACTTGCATTTAGTGATGCTAGCTATATTGATGATTTACTTTTGTCAAGTAGGTGAGAAACCTTGCTTGAAAACGGGGCTTACTTAGCGTTCTGCTAACTCAAATGGATTGCTGGTTCTTACAGGTTCAGCAGGTAAGTGTATGATCAAGTAGGTGTTTATTTTAAATTAAGTCAAGAAAGTACTTCTCTAGCATGTTAAGATGCTAGTATATAAATTGGTTATTAGGCTGCAAGTCTCCGATGAGGTAAAGTAAATTTCTTTCATTGTTTTGGATCTATGACAGTTTTATTTTTAAGCCATAATGACCTTTTATCCTTGACATAATCAATGTTATTTACAAGAATGAGTTCTTCCAAAGTTTCATCTGCGTAAGATAATTATCTTTTATAAATTATAGAACCTAGTCAACTATAGATTTCCATAGTGAGCATAGAGCTCGTGATATTGGTATATAATTGCTTCGACTGTTTCGTGATCTTACTGCTATTTTATGTTTATAACTTAAGTGTACTGCTCTTTAAGGATGAACATGTTCTTCTGTTTTTCGTTGGTAAAGTTTACAATGAGTTACTAGCTCCTTATGAGAAATTCTTTCAAAAAGGTTAGTCTTCAGACTTCTTGAAGACTCCTTCGTTTATCGGTATCAAAAATTTATGTGGATAAGTTTAGAGCTTTTCCAGTTTATAAAATAAATCATAATTAACATTATATCTATACTCTATTTTTCCTTTACTAGCCATGAAACAATACCCAACTTGTTTGATTTGTTTGCAATTACGATTATCTTCATGAACAGCTAGTAGACAAGCTATGTACATAATCATGAGTTTATAATCATGATACGAATGTTATTGCAAGATTATACTACTATGTTGATTTATAATTTATCAATATTAGGATTTTAACAAAATACTAACTTGTAACCTAAGGTAGTTTTACTACCTATCAACTACTATAATGTAGTCGAAACTCATGGAAATATACATTATAAGTTTGGTTCCTATATTATACTAGTTTCCATGGTATAATAATATCTATAGCATGAATTTCATTATTGGTAATGATATGAAACTATTATAATATAGTCGATAGCATGATTTGTATTATTGGCAATGATATGTTTTATAATCGAATGTGCAGATTTGACAATAGAACTCGAACCACACTTGATTAAAAATTTGTAAGGGCACGTGGACAAGCCCCCTCCATGCGTTGGTTGACTTAAAACGAATGAAACCCTACTCCTTTTCATTTTTCTCTGAGGGTTTATCCTCCTGCAGGCTGCACTGTGATTCCTTGCGGCCATGAGAGGCCTTCTCTTCCTTAAACTTTGGCGTTGTAGCCTGCATTAATGTGCAAAGTGGTTTATGGTATCATGGTTTGTGTTTCGGTTTCTTTTGTGAGTTAAGGGAAACACATTGTGAGTGGTTTAAGGCTTCTTCATGTGGGTCGAATCCTGTAACTGGTTTTACCCTTGTGTCTATTCGTTCTTTGCCTTGGCATCATGGAGCTTGAGACTGTCTCTTTGTTGTCTCTGTCGTAGAGTTGGCTTAAGGGTTTCCTTGGTTTAGTGCATTCGAGTTGGGTGACTATTTCTTCTCAGCTCCAATTTCTTCTTGTTCACAGGTATACACTTTTACCTTGCCCAAAATTCCTTTTGTCAAATTATTTACTAAGTTAGGGTTTAAGTAATTTATGACTCAGAGTTTTTAAATATTGTTTGGATTATAAACTTGCGGGCTTTCGCTGACAGCTCTAGGCTTTGTGTGGAATGCAAGCTCATGCATTTGATAACTTCGTGGGCTTCCAACTGGTAATCCCCAATCTCGTCATGGGTTCTCCCTACTTGCGGTTTGGGTTGTTGGATAAAGGTTCCCTAGGTTGGAAACATGGCTTCGGATTCTCTGTTGGTTAAGATATTTAGTTTGTTGATTATTACCCATGTTTTAATTGAAAACCCTTGCGATACTTCGCTAGGTAACACAGGCTCTTGAAGCGGTGATGTATATGTGTTTTTGGTTAAGCAGTTTCAACCTTACGGCTTAAGTGAGTGCTTTTAAAATTATAAAGATCCTCCTCTGTGCTCAGAGATGTTAAGTGACCTCTGTCTCGTTGCTTGAGTTTTTCTTCTACATTTGAACTTCAAGAAAATGAAGACTGTGAACGGGGTTTTACTTATCCTGTCAGTAATGTATTTTATTTACAGTTAATATAAAATACTTATGTATATTTGGTTTATTTAGCAGGCTTGGGTTTCGACCCATCGATTCTACAGGCTATAAGCCTACCTTTGATTAAGGATTTATATTGCAAATCGTTAATAAATACTGGTTTATTTTGCTCAGGATTTACATATGTATTGTATTTATTAATACTCTGTAATTATAATTATTTTAAAGCACTATTGTGAAATAATAATTTAAATTCTAGGACACTGCTTTAAACATGTTGTTTAACCCTATGGTTTAAAATAAATCCTTGTTTATATTTACAGCATTAATAACTCTGTTTTCAAAATAGGATAAGGAAAGATTATATGACTTATAGTTATAATTATGATGCTAACTCTGTAAGAAAATAAGAAATCCTAAACATTTCTGCTTCTAAATCTTAATTAATAAATACTTAGGGTTTAGTACAGCATACTCGAAACTAGGGTAATGTTGACTCTCAGTAATTTTTGTAAAATAAAAGGATTATAAAAGTATCCTTAGGTCCTGGATAAGACAAACTCTGGTCTGTAAAGTTAATATTTTTAAACTTTTTTATTATTTTTTTTCACATGTTTTCTTAAATATTAGTTGCTTACTTTACTTCTGTTAACTATAATATCTTATATTTTACCGAACCTAACATTACACAGTTATCTTTCATTCATAAACCCCAAACACTAACATTCCTGTAGTAGATAAACTAAGAATTATTTAACTGAAGACATATAAAGAAAACAGAACCTGTTGAGGACAAGACATCAACATCTTAAGGAGGTTGTTCCTCCCAACCAAAATCCTGGAGAGCGCTCAAACAACGCTTCCTCGGGACCCCCGAGCTTGTTCCTGGTCTTCTTGGCTGAGAACTAGGTGGAGAATACAACTGTAAGACCTCTGTCACTTGACTGGTCCAATTACCTCAATAATAAAAATCTGCTCTCAGTAGTATGATCTTCAGCTTAGAAGTTGGAACTAGATCAATCTCAGCAGTTATCCCCTCAAACACACTCCAGAATCCCCTCCATTGAATCTCTCTTGAGTAAATTCATTCACCCTGAATGATCACTTCTCTAGAATGAGCAGCCTCAGCTCTCTTCAATGGGAAATTTTATAGAGATTCCTAGGTCTTATGGGTCAGTTTTCATTAAATGAGCCACCTACTCTGATTCCACTTTCTTGGGGAATCATGACCACAAATATAGGGAAATTGCCACCTACAACAGTTGGAAGTGGTTTGAGGATGCTTCCACTTGTCAGTTTGCTCTCCACCCAGTCTCCTCCACCAATTAACCAGTAAACACTCTTTTAACAACTTCCCTAAGCTGTTGTCTCCTCATTTATTTATTTATAAATAAAATATTATGAATTTACATTAAATATTCTTGACCCCACTGGGTCATCAATTACAACTTAGCATAAAATTTAACACAATGTTCCTCAAATATTATAAAATTGTTTTTGCAAATTGGGGCATGTGACATACACACCCCCTTAAATTATAACATCGTCCTCGATGTTATTTATTCCTCGTCCTCAGAGTTCCCCTGAAATAGAATTGGATATGCATCCCGCATATGACTTTCCAATTCCCAGGTGGCTTCCTCTGGACTAAGGTGCTTCCATTGCACCTTCACTTGACCAACGGTACGGTTCCTAAGTGAGATCTCCCTCTGCTTGAGGATATAGTCCGGTTACACCAGAAAATCTCCTTCAGGTTCCACCTGCACATCATTCCAGTTAATAACATGAGTAGCATCATGCACATATTTCTTTAATACAAAAATGTGAAAAACATTGTGAACTCTTAAATTCGGTGGTAAAGCTAACTGATAGGCTACCTGTCCGATCCTGGATAGTATTTCAAAATGACCACAATAACGAGGTGCTAGTTTGGCACAACTACTCAACCTCAGAGAACTCTTTTTGGGTCTCACCTTGATGAAAACATGTTCACCTACCTGGAACTCCTTTGGAGTTCGTTTAAGATCTGCTTGACTTTTCTGTCGATCTTGCTCAATTTTTAGATTACTTATACCTAATTTACAATTACTTCCAGTTCTTTCAATAATTCAGGTCCTAATACTAACCTGTCCACCTAATTACTTCAAGAGATGGGAGTGTTACATTTCCTTCCATACAGAATTTCGAAAGGACTATATCTAGCTGAAGCTTGATAATTATTATTGTAAGCAAATTCTACCAGGTGTAAATATTCTTCTCATTTACCTAGTTGTTCCTTTACATACATTCTTAGTAGATCTTCTAGTATCTGATTTACTCTTTCAGTCTGTCCATCAGTTTGAGGATGGAAGGAGGTACTAAAATTTAACGTGGTATTTAATCCTTTAAACAGAGATCTCCAAAAATTACTTGTAAATTTAGGGTCTCGGTCTGAAATTATGACCTTCATTATCCCATGCAGTCGAAAATTTTGTTTTAAGAAAATATCAGCTATATTTGCACCTTTATAAGTAGTTTTTATAGGTATAAAACGGGCTGCTTTACTCAATTTGTCAACCACTACCATTATGGAGTCATTTAAGTTCTGATTTTTAGGTAGTCTAGTAACAAAATCAAAGCTAATTATCTCCCATTTCCAGCTAGGAATGGGCAAAGGCTGAAGTAGCCCAGCTGGATGCTGATGTTCAGTTTTTACTTGCTGACATTCAATGCATCTAGCAATATATTCTGCCAGTTCAGTCTTCATGTTTGGCCAGAAATAATATTTTCTTAGCATGGTTATAGTTTTCTAATAACCTGGATGCCCTGAATAAGGAGTTTTATGGATTTTGTCTAAAATTAATAACTTAATTTTAGGTACATTAGGTACATGTATTTTGTCTTTATACAGTAATAATCCTTTTTCATTCAAGCTGTACCCTCTACTTAGACTTTCTATTGGATTTTCTTTTGATTTTGCTTGTAACTTTAGGTAATTTTCATCTTGTTCTGTCCCTGCTTTAAGCTGTTCTTCCAAATATGTTGTATAAGTGCTGATAGCTGCTATAAAATTCAGCTTTGCATTTCTACTTAATGCATCAGCAACTTTATTTTCTTTCCCTTTGATGTGTTGAATTTTGAAATCATATTCACTTAGAAAAGCTAGACACCTATCTTGCCTAGCATTCAGGTTAGGTTGATCTAATAGATATTTTAATCCCTTATTATCCATCATTAAGATAAATTTTCTTCCAATTAGATGATGACGCCACATCTTTAAAGCATGTATGACAGCAGCTAATTCCAAGTCATAGGTTGCTTAATTATTTTCATGAATCTTCAATTTCCTAGACTCATAAGCAATGACATGTCCTTCCTAAGTCAATACTCCACCTAAGTCGTCATTGCAGGTGTCAGTACATACTATAAAATCTTTATTTGGATCAGCAATTCTTAAAATTGGTGCGCTAGTTAATAAGGTTTTTAACTTTTTAAAACTATCTTCGCACTTCTGATTCCAATCAAATTTCTTTCCCTTTTTCTGCAAAGAGGTTATCGGATTTGCGATTCTAGAAAACCCTTAGATGAACCTCCGGTAATAACTGGTAATCCCCATGAATGATCGGACATTAGTTACGTCTTTAGGAACTGGCCAATCTTCGATTACCTTTATCTTTTTGGGATCCACCGAAATTCCTTATTTAGTCACCACATGACCTAAGTACTGGGCTTTATCCTTAAAGAAGTCGCATTTACTAAACTTCGCAAAGAGTTGATGTTCTCACAACTCTTGCAAGACAATTTTTAAATGTTCTTTATGTTCTTCTTCAGATTTCGAATAAATTAATATGTCGTCGATAAACATGACCACAAATTTATCCAGATATTTGTGCATTACATTATTCATTAGGCACATAAAAACAATTGGAGCGTTAGTAAGCCCGAATGGCATGACGACAAACTCATAATGTCCATATCGAGTCCTAAAATTTGTTTTAAAGATGTCTTCATCTTTAATTCTAACTTGGTGATATCCAGACTGTAAGTCAATCTTTGAAAATACTGTGGATCCACATAGTTGATCAAACAGATCATCTATGTGAGGTAACGGGTATCTGTTCTTGATAGTCATCTTATTTAATTGGCTATAATCTATGCATAGTCATAGAGTTCCGTCCTTTTTCTTCACAAAGATGACAGGTGCCCCCTATGGAGACACACTGGGTCGAATATAATTCTTGTCATTAAGTTATTTTAACTGTGACTTAATTTCATTTAATTCGATTATATTCATTCGATAAGGGGCTTTTGAGCTGGGCACTGCACCAGGTACCAGCTCAATGGTAAAATCTAATTCCCTCTTTGAAGGCAGTCCTGGAATTTCTTCCGAAAATACATCTGCATATTCCTTTAGAACTGGCATATCCTCCAATTTTAATTTATCTATGTTGTTTATATTTTCTTCATCGGTTACTGTTACTACATAAGCCTTACAACCTTTCCTAATAGCTCTCTTAAGCTACAGAGCAGAAATATGCCTTACGGTTGTTTTCCTAGGGATTCCCTTAGCGCTTATTAATTTTCCATCATTATTTATACAAGTAAAGGTTTTATCAAAGCAATTCAAGACCACCCTATGCTGCTCTAACCAATCCATACCAATTAATATGTCGTATGAACCTAAAGGTAGTACATTGAGCTTAACAAAAGTTTCAAATTGATCCACAGTTATTGCACAATTCTTTACAAATCTAATTACCTTTCTCTTTGCACCAGTAGCTAACTGAACTAACCAAGAACTTGCAAACTTTTCAACTAGAAGTTTACACTTTTCTACCAAGTTAGGAGAAATATATCTTAAACTAGCTCCTGGATCAATTAAAATAGATATGGGTGTTTGATTTATCTTACCTTCTACTTCCACCATGGAAGTTTGATAGTCTGCTTGCCGATTCTCCAAAGCTGCATTGATCCTGGGCATAGTCCTCACTAAATCACCAACAGTCATATCCTCCTGTATTGTGTGGATATTGCTGACAGTCTTTTTCTGATTGGGACAGACTGAGGCATAATGTGGACCATTGCATTCCCAACACTTTATGGGTTCTTTTCGTTCAAATTTCTTTGTGTAATTATAGTGATTGTTAGCAGACTCTTTATTCTTTTGATTGTTATGATTGGTCTATGAATTTCTCTTCTTTCCCTGGAAATTCTTATTAGAAAAATTTCTAGCGTTATTATTTCTAGAATTCCGATTAGGCACAAACTCTTTCTTCTTTTGATAAAAATTATTATTCCTTTTGGCCTTCCAGTTGGCCATACTCTCCTTTTTACGATTCTGTTCATAACAAAAATTTGCTTTCCTCATGGCTTCTTCCAAGGTTTTCGGATTGTCATACTCAATCCTATCCTTTATGTGATAAGGTAAACAGCTGAGAAACCGTTGTACCTTTGGTTTCTCATCCACAATGTATGGCACATACCTAAGCAGACTTAGAAACTTACTATTCAATTCTTTCATATTCATTGTACCTAATTTTAGCTCATAGAATTCTTTAGCCCTTTCTTCATAGTATTGTTCAAATAAAAATTTATTTTTGAAGTATTTTTTGAATGTATTCCAATTTATGTTCTTCTCTCTTATACCTTTCACTATTTTTAATTCTTGCCACCATATATCAGTTTTCCCTGTAAGATTATAAATAGCCATCCTAGCCTTTAATTGGTTAGAATAGTTATAAATATGGAAGTACTTCTTCATCCCGAATAACCAGGATTCCTCTTCCTCCCCCTTTTCAGTTTCTCCATTAAATGTTGGCGGCTTGATCTTCTTAAACTCCCCAAAGATTTCTTCATAAGGTTTATATTTTCTTTTCCTAGTATGGTGCTTATCCTCACTACTGTCACTAGTATAATGAGAGTTACGTTGATCACCATATACTTCGGAAGATGAGCTACTTTCATTTTTAATCTGTTTAGTATTTTTATACTTATGTTTATAACTTATATGTTCAGAATCAACTCTTTTACCCTTTCCCTCAGCATGAAATCTTTCTATTAAGATCTGATTCAGAGCTCATTTTCTTTCTTATCAGATTCCATTTCTGATTTTAATTCTTTTACTGTTTGTAATAGTTCGAAAGAATTAGTGGTTATATCTTCTTGTATAGGTTCTCTTTGTAGATGATCTTGTTCAGTATAAGGAGATTCCTCTTCCACATATTCTTCCAATCATTCCATACCTGTCATTAACTCAGAAACAATTTTCTCAGTGTATATCATTCAAGAAAACAGCATCAACATAATGATTTAAATTTATTGTTCCATATAAGCAAGTTGAGCTTCATCAAGGCCTAGTGTTTGAACCTTGTGCTCTGATACCACATGTAATAACCCAAAATTTCATAAAAATTAAAAAAAAATTAGTGTGACATAAAATTTCTTAAATCGCAGCTTAGTAACTGCTAGCAGTTAGTGGAAGATGAAACAGTTTAACAAAATTTAAGGATTAGTTTCAAATACAGAAAAACTAATACAACTTTAATTTTCATAGGTGATAGAAAGAGGACTTGCATTTAGTGCTGCTAGGTATATTGATGATTTACTTTTGTCAAGTAGGTGAGAAACCTTGCTTGAAATCGGGGCTTACTTAGCGTTCTGCTAACTCAAATGGATTGTTGGTTCTTAGAGGTTCAGCAAGTAAGCGTATGATCAAGTAGGTGTTTATTTTAAATTAAGTCGAGAAATTACTTCTCTAGCATGTTAAGATGCTAGTATATAAATTGGTTATTAGGATGCAAGTCTCCGATGAGGTAAAGTAAATTTCTTTCATTGTTTTGGATCTATGACAGTTTTATATTTAATCCATAATGACCTTTTATCCTTGACATAATCAATGCTATTTACAAGAATGAGTTCTTCCAAAGTTTCATCTGTCATAAGATAATTATCTTTTATAAATTATAGAACCTTGTCAACTATAGATTTCCACAGTGAGCATAGAGCTCGTGATCTTGGTATATAATTGCTTCGACTGTTTCGTGATCTTACTGCTATTTTATATTTATAACTCAAGTGTACTACTCTTTAAGGATGAACATATTCTTTTGTTTTTCGTTGGTAAAGTTTACAATGAGTTACTAGCTCCTTATGAGAAATTCTTTCAAAAAGGTTAGTCTTCAGACTTCTTGAAGACTCCTTCATTTATCGGTATTCAAACCTTTATGTGGAGAAGTTTAGAGCTTTTCCAGTTTATAAAATAAATCATAATTAACATTATATCTATACTCTATTTTTCCTTTACTAGCCATGAAACAATACCCAACTTGTTTGATTTGTTTGCAATTACAATTATCTTCATGAACAGCTAGTAGACAAGCTGTGTACATAATCATGAGTTTATAATCATGATACAAATGTTATTGCAAGATTATACTACTATGTTGATTTATAATTTATCAATATTAGGCTTTTAACAAAATACTAACTTGTAACCTAAGGTAGTTTAACTACCTATCAACTACTATAATGTAGTCGAAACTCGTGGCAATATACATTATAAGTTTGGTTCCTATATTATACTAGTTTCCATGGTATAATAATATCGATAGCATGAATTTCATTATTGGTAATGATATCAAACTATTACAATATAGTCGATAACATGATTTGTATTATTGGCAATGATATGTTGTATAATCAAATGTGCAGCGTTGACAATAGAACTTGACCCACACTTGGTTAAATATTTGGAAGGGCATGTGGACAAGCCCCCTCCATGCATTGGTTGGCTTAAAACAAATGAAACCCTACTCCTTTTCATTTTGCTCTGAGGGTTTATCCTCTTGCAGGCTGCACTGTGAGTCCTTGTGGCCATGAGAGGCCTACTCTTCCTTAAACTTTGGTGTTGTAGCCTGCATTACTGTGCAAAGTGGTTTATGGTATCGTGGTCTGTGTTTTGTTTTTTTTGTGAGTTAAGGGAAACACAGTGTGAGTGGTTCAAGGCTTCTTCACGTGGCTCGAATCCTGTAACTGGTTTTACCCTTGTGTCTGTTCATTCTTTGCCTTGGCATCGTGGAGCTTGAGACTGTCTGTTTGTTGTCTCTGTCGCAGAGTTGGATTAAGGGTTTCCTTGGTTTAGTGCATTCGAGTTGGGTGGCTATTTCTTCTCGGCTCCAATTTCTTCTTGTTCACAGGTATACACTTTTACCTTTCCCGAAATTCCTTTTGTCAAATTATTTACTAAGTTAGGGTTTTAGTAATTTATAACTCATAGTTTTTAAATATTGTTTGGATTATAAACTTGAAGGCTCCCGCTGACATCTCCAAGCTTTGTGTGGAATGCAAGCTCGTGCATTTGACAACTTCGTGGGCTTCCAACTTGTAAGCCCTGGTGTCGTCGTGGGTTCTCTCTGCTTGCAGTTTGGGTTGTTGGATAAAGGTTCCTGTGGTTGGAAACATGGCTTCAGATTCTTTGTTGGCTAAGATATTTAGTTTGTTGATTATTACCCATGTTTTAATTGAAAACCCTTGTGATACTTCGTTGGGTAACACAGGCTCTTGAAGCCGTGATGTATATGTGGTTTTGGTTAAGTAGTTTCAGCCTTACGGCTTAAGTGATGTACTGCTATGGTTTTAAGATTATAAAGATCCTCCTCTGTGCTCAGAGATGTTAAGTGACCGCTGTCTCATTGCTTCAATTTTTCTTTTACATTTGAACTTCAAGAAAATGAAGACTGTGAACGAGGTTTTGCTTATCCTGTCAATAATGTATTTTATTTACAGTTAATATAAAAGACTTATGTATATTTGGTTTATTTAGCAGGCTTGGGTTTCGACCCATCGATTCTACAGGCTATGAGCCTACCTTTGATTAAGGATTTATATTGCAAATGGTTAATAAATACTGGTTTATTTTGCTCAGGATTTACATATGTATTGTATTTATTAATACTCTGTAATTATAATTATTTTAAGGCACTATTGTGAAATAATAATTTAAATTCTAGGACTCTACTTTGAACATGTTGTTTAACCCTATGGTTTAAAATAAATCCTTGTTTATATTTACAACATTAATAACTCTGTTTTCAAAATAGGATAAGGAAAGATTATATGACTTACAGTTATAAGTATGATGCTAACTTTGTAAGAAAATAAGAAATCCTAGACAGTTATGCTTCTAAATCTTAATTAATAAATACTTAGGGTTTAGTACAGCATACTCGAAACTAGGGTAATGTTGACTCTCAGTAATTTTTGTAAATTAAAAGGATTATAAAAGAATCCTTAGGTCCTGGATAAGACACACTCTAGTCTGTAAAGTTAATATTTATAAACTATTTTATTATTTCCTTTTTCACATGTTTTCTTAAATATTAGCTACTTACTTTAATTATGTTAACTATAATATCTTATATTTTACTGAACCTAACATTACACAGTTATCTTTCATTCATAAACCCTAAACACTAACATGCCTATACTAGATAAACTAAGAATTATTTAAATGAAGACAAATAAAGAAAATAGAACCTGTTGAGGACAAGACGACAACAGCTTAAGGAGGTTGTTCCTCCTAACCAAACTCCTAGAGAGCACTCAAACAACACTTCCTCAGGACCCCTGTGCTTGTTCCTGGTCTTCTTGGTTGAGAACTGGGTGGAGAATGCAACTGTAAGATCTCTATCACCTGACTGGTCCAATTACCTCAATAATAAAAATATGCTCTCAGCAGTATGATCTTCAGCTTAGAAGCTGCAACTAAATCAATCTCAGTAGTTATCCCCTCAAACACACTCCAGACTCCCCTTCATTGAATTTCTCTTGAGTAAATTCATTCACCCTGAATGATCACTTCTCTAGAATGAGCAGCCTCAGCTCTCTTCAATGGGAAATTTTATAGAGATGCCTAGGTCTTCTAGGTCAGTTTTCATTAAATGAGCCACCTGCTCTGATTCCACTTTCTTGGGGAATCATGACCACAAATATAGGGAAGTTGCCACCTACAACAGTTGGAAGTGGTTTGAGGATGATGCCACTTGTCAGATTGCTCTCCACCCAGTCTCCTCCACCAATTAACCAGTAAACACTCTTTTAACAGCTTCCCTAAGCTGTTGTCTCCTCATTTATTTATTTATAAATAAAATATTCTGAATTTACATTAAATATTCTTGACCCCATTGGGTCATCAATTACAACTTAGCATAAAATTTAACACAATGTTCCTCAAATATTATAAAATTGTTTTTGCAAATTGGGGCATGTGACACTACTTTTATTCACACATTTGTAACCCAATCTTAGATTTTTTTGGGGGGACCTAGCTTAGTTTTGTATTTTGGAAGAGATTGTTCTTAGCAAAATTAATAAACAGCGGCAACAGAATGTATGCTAAGTGCTATTTGAAGATTACCTCCAGTTGTTTGGCACTTGAAAAAAACTTACTCTTTCACTAAGTCAATGATCTCGAATTATTTTCTGAGGTCATTATCTAGAACATATTTCAAAAATGATCTCAACAAATGATGTTCAATTTCCAAGAATATATGTATCGTTATTATGCTTGAAATGGAATTTAGAATTCTCAAGTAGACATTATCTTTTTTATGTCCTCAATAATTTTTTTTATCATAGTAGTTATTAAGCTTAAGCAATAAATAGCTTTTGTCGTAGCATCTTCTTTATCAGTCTCATAATGTTTATGCTTGAACATTATCTTATGTTACACTCTCATATGGTGGAAATTGATAGTTCTCATGGAGTATTTCAAAGCTTATGCATGCTTACTTTTAGCTCTTGAGATGTTCTTAGTTGCAAGAGGAACTATGCCAAGCACATCTTAATTGATAATATTGTTCGAAAATGATAGTTCTTAGCAGAATTGTCTATCACTTAGAAATTAGATATGCATTGCAGGCTTATCCAATGTATCTTATGGATCAAAGGATAAGAAACCTGCTATTAGAAAATTCAATTGGTATAATCAGAGGTAGAAGAATAGGGAAATGGAAAATATAAGTGTCTAGGATAAAGAACATTCACAAACATAAATATTTTTCTGATAGTAAACAAAACTATTTGAATAATATACATGAACAATAGACAGACACAATATAGCTATACTTTGCAAGAATTATATCATTCAAAGACAATGGATCTGAACCTTCACCTTCGTTTTATTCAAATAAAAAGAAATGCATATGGTATACAGACATAAATACAACTGAAAATGAGGTTTCCAATAATTCACTGATGACAAAATGTTCTCAGAAGAAGTGTTTGCTAGAATGCAGAAGATGGTTTCAAGGTTTTGAAGGAGAAAAGCAAAAAATTGAAGAATATATTGTTTTTGCTACATTCTATAGATCAACAATGTTGCAAAAAATAAATTATGTCTTGCAAACCAATAAATCCATAAACTTTTAAAATTACAATCCACCCTACAAGATACAGTCTACGATCTCATTCACCACATATATTATTCTTTAGGTGGTGGATATCTTAATTTATATTTATTCATATGAAGTGCACAATCAACCGATGTTTGTTGACATGATCTTGTCCTAAAAGTCATAACATAGTAGATGTTGAGTTTTAAAATAGAAAAATCCATGATTGTAAGCTACACCCTTACAACCATGTATAAATGTTGAGCCACCAGATTCATGACAAAATAAACACATAATTTATGACCTATTGCTCACATATTTGACTAGTTCATTTGAGTAGTTCAATCTTTCCCAATCAAAATTTAATTATATAACCTTTCTCCCCAATTTGTTCGATCAACATTAACCCCAAAAAAATCAATGAATAAAATAGTTTTTGTTATATCGCGTAATCTTTTGACTCTAATATGAGGACAATTTTATTCCTCAAAAAAAAAGGGACCATTAGTCCATTGTTGCATACCCTTAAGGAGGGGGCAGACCCTACTCACATGTAATAGTGAAATTCTAGTTTGGCATTGGACAGTTTACACTTCCACTCCCACATTCACAACACCACATTAGGTTATATAGTTCATTGCATAGCTCCATTTACAGACACGAAATTGGAATTAATAATAACTAATAACATACCCTTGTATGATTAACATAACTTAGCTGGTATATCCCAGATAAATATAATTTCCCAACAAGAGAGAGGCCAAAGAAGAGCCACTCTATATTAGAAAACTACTCGAAATTGGGGAGCTTTGGGATCCCGTATTGGGAAGATTTCCCATCAACAAGGCTTTATATCATTGGAAACTGGACAATACTCAACCTGTGTGATTCCATTCTCTGGCTTAGCAGCTAACCAAAATTCAAAGATAGATGTTTTTGTTTTCCTTGGGACCTCCAAATAATATCCATTGTATGACATCGTGGACTGTTAAGTAGATGGTGTCGGTGAAGCAATTGAAGGTGAAAAAGGATCTTTGAGATGTTTGCCAAATATCTTCTTGTTGCACCTCCATAATAGAAAACCCATATTATTCTTATGATCTCAATAATTGTAGATGTAGGGCCCAAATGAGACAATGTTTTATCTCAACAACAAATAAGCTTAGATATTTAGTATTTTATAGCAAACCAAAAAATATGAAAAATATGAAAATTTTGGAACATCCCCCCAAATAATGAGACATTGTCCAAATTACCCTAGATTAGGTGGATATCTTAATGGATTGAGTGAAAGGGTAAAAACTGAATTGAGTAGGTCTTTCACCCTGTCTCTCACTATTGGTAGTGTAACATCTCCCCCATACTGGGTTGTATAGCACCTTGCTGCTCTCGGTACACCAAGACCTATAATTTACAACATGATAACTAATTTATGACTCATCTAGGAAACTTAACATGAGGTGGTCAAGACCCTATCGAATTATAGAGATTCTAAATAGCGGGAATGTACTTAGTTCAAATTCCCATCTCATGGGAGTATGCTGATCACTTCTTTTAGGAATCAAACCCTGGTGGGGGCTAGAGAACTACATGACTTTCACCGACCCAACTATACACTTGTGGCTAAAATATATTATGTCTAATTTTTCTCTTAATAACGACAATAAAAGGTTCATGAATATGAACTGCATTGAATTCCTATGATGATGGGTTTGGTAGCTATTATTTTAAGGTAGTGGTAGTGTTATCACTTGATTGTCCCCTGAGAAATATGAGGGATCCCAAATGGACAGTTTACAAAAGGTTCCCCTGTCACCAACATGATTTATCTCATTTTTGTATTAGTGCTTCTCTAAACCGAGGGGGGTATCTTTAAAATATCTAGTCTTGGATATCCAATGTTAAATACTTAACCACTTCAGATCTACGTAAAATTATAATTAGTTCTCATTCTACAAAGAAAATAATCAGTGAGATTCCAACAAAGAACTATAGATTATAATGAGATAATGAGCTAACCATACACTTATAAAAAAATACAAACGTTGAATATCATTATCGTTCCTCACATCACTTGGTTATCTTCAAATACGTTTCACTTTTCAAAATACGTAAAGATAGTGGTTCCTTAGCTGCTCACTTCTCTCATTATGTATTCAAATGCATTGGTCATCAGCAAAACACCGAGCTTCTCCATTATTGACCACCACCATTAAAACATTAAGCTTAGAATTAGTTTAACTATTTATCCATTATTTCGAAGCTCAGTGTTTCGCTGATGTCTAAGAAAAATGCATTATTGAACACCATTGCAATAGTGTTAGCTTAACTAGTGAGAGTGAATAGGTTTAGGTGCATGATCCAATATTCTTCTAGGTGATGTCCATTGGAATCCTAGTAACAAGGAATTTTATGTGTGGATTGTTACAAGGCCTTCAACCTTTGAAACTATCATGACATAACAATGTTTTAAGAAGTATACTCCTATCCAAATTAACCCCTTAAACATGCCTTGTTTTGTTTCTCTATGTTACTTGATCAAAGGGGATCATAAAGAGTTTATTAGTCACAAAGCACTCCTAGATATTTATGGAACATTCATCCTAAAATCACAAATGGAATTTACAATAAAAAGATATTTACAATGACACAACTTCCATATTAGTTCTATTTAATTTTACTCTTTGACGGTAATGCACAGTTAGTGTTAGAAAAAACTAATCATAGTTTTCAAACTAAATCTCAAGTCATTGATTGCTTCCTTTGTTCTTCATAACTAACCACTACCTAACGACGGGCAGGAAAGTTGTCTTCTCAAGATTCAAATAAACATATGCATGGTCCTGGGGGTCATCAGTAAACCATTGATGATGCATAAATTTCCTATTTGGCATATATTATGAAAGCCAACAATGCGGTAATCAAAACTAAGAATATGCCTGCTATATCAAAACCCAGTTTTTTAGAAAGTTTATTATATCCACTAAATTGAATTTCAACAATAACTATTTCACTTGATTGAAGACACATAAATTTCCCATTTGGCATACATTATGAAAAACAACAAAGGAGTAACCACAACTAAGGATAGGACTACTATGTCAAAAACCTAGAAAAATCCAGGTCTTGAGTGATATGGACAAGTATTGCTTCTCAAACGATATAAGCAAAAACAATACTAAGATTGCAAAATAGAATGTCCATTGCGTTTGGGGATTGTCCTTATAATGTGGTCTAAGTATACATGTTATAATTTCATTTGGAAATCTTTATCATTCCCTAATTTCAATGGTGGAAGGTTTGACACAATCTTTGCAATGCACAGTATGTCCTCGTTGTTCCCCACCTACAAAATACAATAAAAGAAATTAGAATTATTTTGTCTACGCAAAAGGTCTCACATTCCAATAACTTGGTATTCTTGGGTCTACACATTAAAATCATGATAATCAACTTTACATTCTCACCATTTTACCATTGTGTATAAATACAGAATGGTGAAAATCTTCTTTTAGCTCCAATTGTTCTCTAACTTCAAATAGTGTCTAATCCTCCTCCATTGACACTGTTAGTAAATAATTCACCATTTTTCAAAACATCAAGGGAAACTATTGGCAAATGTGTTCCATCCTCATCATTCTGTTCCTTTGGAACCCTGACCCATTTCCCCATTTGTCGAACATGTATCCACCTACATAATTTAAATGAGATATATAGTATCTATCTTGAAATCTAGTGCCTAAAAGAATCAAACGAAAATATTTAGTGTATCATCATATGATTTGTTTCTTTGGTATGAAACTCCTTTTCCTCTTCCAGCCTCTAAAAATGAAGAAGAGTGATACAATTAAAAGTAAATAGTATTGAAAATGCATACTTGAAAGACAAGGTAGCATGACTCAATCTGCACTCTATTTCTTCTCCACTTTGGTCATGTAGTCTTCTATCCCACTGGGTGAAAAACAAAATTGTGAGTAGCTCATGAGAAGGTTTTGAAGTAGAATACATTTTACCAATTTGCCTAATTGACTCGTCCTTTCCAAGAAGATGAACAAATATAGAGAATGGCATGAAAATGCCACTATGTGCATGGATGCCACCTTTTCCTTCATTCCAAGTTGCATTTCTGAAAATAACTTGTAACGAAATGAACTTACTGAAGAATCATATACACTTGGCCATTCCAATAAGTTGAGAGAAGGTAAAGGAATCTCTTTGATATATCCACTTGATCCAATTGTTTTCGGAAGAATGTATTCATATTTGTAAAAGAAAATACCTTCCTTCTTTAACCATGTAGGATCCTTACCAATGTAGAGTAGTTTTCCTATTTTTGAATGAATGGCTTGGAAAACACTCATTATGCATTCCAATGGCTCCCATTCCTTCCAATTTGATATGCATAAACCCACTAGTACATATGGCTCAAAATTTCCATGAAATATTGCCATGACGATTTTCCTGAAACCTAGGAGCATTGAGTCAGTGAGTAGATGGAGAATAGTCATTAGACCTAGAATAGACGTAGAAGAACATTAGTATGGATGGATGGCATGATAGGAACCCCATACCCTTGTACCAAATCTTTACATTCAAGAGCCCCATCCCTTAAGTACAGTCTTGTTATTAGCTTAGATATACTTTAGTTTCGATTAACTTCTTATAGTTACTTACGGTACGGTTCAAATAACCTACAGTTCTTTAGCTTCGCTTAGGCTCCACCACACAAACGGTACGGTTTGTAATAGGGCTCATTAAATTCAGTAAGTATGAGGCTTAGATCCTAGAAAAGTTGTAGCATAGGATCCAAGGGTTGAGTTAAATATTTTTCCAATGAGGTAATATATATAGGTTTCAATGTATAGTTCTAAGGTTAGTAAAAGGCTGGGTTTTATAGTTCAAAGTATAGTTCCAAGGTTATTAAATCCCAACATGGTTTATCTGAAAAGGATTCAGAATGGGATGCAAGAAGCTGGGATGTTTAGTTGTTAAATTGTGGTGAATGGGAAAAGGGTTCCTCATATTTGGACTTTGTGAGGAGGCAATACAAAGTGTTACAATATACCAAAGTTTCAGTTCAAAAACCTCGGAGGGATTCTAAGAGAGTTGATTAGCTTGCACTCAAGTATGTTCTTAGATGGAAAAGGCGGGCTTGTAAGGTGTCTGTTACCAACGAGTTCTCAACATTTGAACAGAGTTCCTGGGTATCTGAGTTAGTTTTGAGTGCATGTTCCCGGTCTATAAGATTAGAGATGTGTGGCTTAATTAGTGTGTTGTGTGTTCAGAGTTCAGCAAGGTGGTCCAGATTCTTTAACTTTCTGATGAATTTGCTCCCTATAGCACAATATGCAGGTGAAAGTGCTACATAATTGTTTGAGTTACTCTTCAAGATGGCAGAGTATGAAGATGCACGGCTGTATTTGATAGTAAAGGGATTCTTAACTAAAATATGCAGATTAATAAAATATGAGGTGGTCTGAAGAGAGGCATAGAAGAGAAGCTTCCACATTTACATAACACAGGGATTTATACTGCATAAATTGATTGAGCTCCTTAGCAACTTCCTGGAGGTTCCCAACATATGTTCGAGATTCATGCAAGATGGACTGCTATTTGAAGAGTTGGAGGCACTTCTAGTGATAAGAGGTGTGATCGTAAAAAAGACAAAGCTAATCAATGACTGCAATCACCTCTTAAGAGAGCTACTGGATTCTCTTCTACATGAGAGTAATACGAACAAGTGCCATTTCCTATGGGCATGTATATCAGGTCAACAAAGTCATGGTCGGGAGAGAAAGGGGAGGGCATCGTTATTTATTTTGGGGCAACTATGTAATATAATCTGCCTGTTGAAGCCTGAGCTAGTTTACTTTTTGATTTTGAGAAAATATCACACATAAGAAGAGTTCGTCAAGGGTTCAATGACTAAAAATTTGTATTCGGGTGCAGAAATTGGTCCATTTATGTGCAATGTTAAAAATAAAATTTATCACCAGTTGGATTTATTGGGTATATTGGAGCTACTAGTAGCCGGTAACATCATCTCTCTGGATCTCAACATTGCTCAAGTTTATGAACGGGTTTGGAGAAAGACACACAGTCAGGCTACAAATAGTGCAACTGCTACTGGGGTTTTATATGCTTTAGGAGCAGTGCCCAATAGGGATTTCCCACTAATGACAGTGACATACAGACTCCAGGGACTTGATGGAGAAGCCATTGAGCTGGTGACTAAATAATTGGAGGAGGATAGGAAGGAAACCCAGGATCCAAAAGATGAATTTGCAATTGTTGGTGCAATGACAGAATGTGGTGGTTTAAATCTTATTTCGAGCATGGTTCAACACTTGAAGGATGGTGAATTAAAATATAATCAAGAGGATTTGGTCTTAGTGCTCAAGATTCTCTTATACTGCTGCAAGATACGAGATAATAGAAGGGAATTCTTGTGCCTAGGTGCATTGGCATTGCTCTTGGAGACAGCTAGGAGGGAATTTTCTGTAGATTTTGTTGAACCGGTTGAAGGCATTCTCCTGATTGTTGAAAGTCTAGTTACAAAAGATAATGAAACTGGAATTGGGATCATAGAGAGTGTCTTACCCATGTTAGATGACTGTAATGCTGCTGGTGAGTAAGCTGCAAAAGTAGTTTTGATGTTTTTAGAGAGGCTAAGTCATCCTTCTGGTCCCAAAATGTCTAACAAACAATAGCGTAACAATGAGATGGTGGCACATATTTTTCCATACTTGACCTATGGAGAACAAGCAACCATGGAAGTTCTCGTTGAGCACTTCAATCCTTATTTGAAGGATTGGGGTGAATTTGATGAGTTACAAAAGAGGCACTAAGAAAATATGAAAGATGAAAGTTTAGCTAAGAAAGCAGTTGAACATAGGCTTGCAATTGAGAACTTTGTCAAGGTTTCAAAATCAATCTAGATAAATTAATTTGGTGAGAGGCTAAAAGATATGCTCATAAAAAAATGAATTGCAAGAGTGGTAAGTCAACACTTAAAAGGAGTATTTGTTGTCGTTGAGAGAGGTGACTAAGTCTTACCCAGAATGGATGCATGGCGTAAAATTTCCATTAGTACCTATGATTTTATCCATGTTGAGGGGCCTTGACATGGGACATATTTCCATGCAATAGTGCATTTATGAAGGAGGAATTACGTCTGCTCCATGCACTAGAAGGTGTTTCTAGAGAAAGTGAGATTGGTTCAAGGGCTGGAAATATGTTGGATACTCTTTCACACAAGGATAGCAAAGGGGAAGGATTTCTTGCAGATAAGGTACACCAGCTGAGGCATACAACCAGGGATGAGATGTAGCATTGATCCTTAAGGAGGAGGGATGAGTTACTTCAAGGCTTCAGGGCCTTGGTATGCAACGGGAACTTTATTCTCATGGGGATGAACGAATAGTAGTTTAACAAGTTGTTATTGAAGGCTTATAAGAAGTTGAAGAAGAGGCAGTTGGGTTAGCATGGATGTTGTGTAGAGAAGGATATAGCTTAAGTCCCACATATATGCTTGGATCTTACTCTTTTAGTAAACATGTAAATCTGCCTCTTGGAACCACAATCCATGGTCATGGGGAATGGGTGTATACAACTGTTTGTCATTTTAATAAGCGAGGTTAATTTTCAGGGTATGTAGTAGCAGGGTTTATAGGAAGTAGATGAAGTATTTTTTTTATAAAAACATCCATCCTAATTAATCGATGGAGGGAAGATAGGATCAAACCAAGACTGTATATATCAATAAAAATCTAATTGTAATTTATTGACTGTATCTATCAATAAAACCCTGACTAGAAAACGAGTTAATGGATTAAATGAAAGAAGTTGACTTACCGAAGACATCTCTGGAGGAAAAAAATATACTTATACTAGATCTTGGTCCTAAATCTATCTTAGCCTATGATTTTCATCATGCCTTAGTGACCTTCACATTTGCTTATGGGTCTCGATCTCAATCTGTCAATGTCACTTTGCATAGATTTTGGAGATGAAGGGGGTGGACAGCCTTGAGGATTAAAAACCACCAAAGCTGGGATACCATTAAAATTGAGTTGAAGCCCAATTCCCACCCAATAAAAAGCGGCCTGTAGGAAGAACCCGTACTATAAAAATTGAGTCAAACAAGAAATTTATCTGTGTTTGGTGCAACTTAAGGGGTTCATCATGCTCACAAGCTAGCTTTCTGGTTGTGTCAAGGAAGGGGTTAGCTGAACGAACAAGAGTTGGATCCTCTTCAACCTTGGAACCTCCTCTGCAACCTCCAGCCTAGTTCATGGGTGAGGTAAGTGAAAAACCTACTCTGCAACCTTGGAGCCTCCTCTATGACCTCAAGCCTAGTTCGTGGGTGAGGTAAGTGAAAGATGTATATTTTCTTTTCCGCCACAGAGGGGAGGTAAGATGGATAACTTTAAATGTTTGTTCTTTTTTTAAATGTTTATTATTTATGTTTATTATTTTTAATGTTTATTATTATTTTAATGTTTATTTTTTTATTGTGATTTATTTACCTTTCCTTGAATTCAATAAATCTCCTACAACTCTTCAAGAAATGATAAATCCAAGGACTTATTCCAGCAACACGGAGGCAAGGTAGCAAAACAACCAGGTTAAACTTAAGATGAGAGATGTTTATTTGGGATATAAGGTACTATATTAAAAATTTAATGAAAATGTCAATGATGATGAAACTGACGATATCAATACATATGATCATCATCATCATCACCATCACCACCATCACCACCATATTGATCATCATCATCATCACGAGCACCACCATCTTGATCGTCATCATCATCACCAACATCTTGATCGTCATCGTGATCATGATAATCAATGTTATCATTATCATCATCATCATTAAGAAGATGACGATGACCAAGACGATGATGATGATGATGATGCTAATGAGGAATATGGTGAGGATGAAGATGACGATGATTATGATGATACCATTGATGATGATGATGATTATGATACAATTGATGATCATAACGATGAAGATAATGATGGTTGTGATTATTCTAATGAGGATGAGCATGGTGATGATGATGATTATAACATTGATGATGTTGAGGATTATAACATCGATAATCATGACTCATAATCAATATCATCATCATCATATTCTTCATATGTATCATCATCTGGTCGATAATCGTTATCGTTGAAAGGATCGATCATATCAGCATCATCATCAACGTCATTTTTTGTTATATATTCATCATCAATATCATCACCGAGTACAAAATCATATGCTACGTCATTTGGATTATCAACTTATTGATTAGATTCTTCATCTGACACATAAGGGTCGGCCAACTGCTCTTGATCTGCATCACCTTCTTCTTCAACATTGTCTTCTTCCTCTGGATTATACTTGACCAGTCTTCCTCTTGGATCATATCTAACAATGTATGACCAACATGCTTTACTTGGAACCTCTGAGTAAAAGACCTGCTCACATTGACTTGGAAGAACAAGGCTATGTACCTGGTTCAAGTTCCCTTATATTAACCATGGTAAATCCATAGACATGCTCAATAACCATTCTTTCAGGATCACGTTCATTAATTTGTAGCATGTACCATTTGACCTTAAACATAGCTATTTTAAAGGAATTAAAGTCACACTCAATTATATCTTCCAAATAACCATATTATCTATTTTCAAATACTTTTGGATGCTTGTCACTTCTAAAGGAAACATTAGTGACTTGAAAACTGCAGTTATCCCACAATCGGAATTTTCTTCTTGTCATCCATCTTTATGACCGTTATTGTGATGATGGTTGATTTGTAAGTGTTTAAGGTTACATCGCTAGAGAGATGAACATCTGTCTTCATCGCAATAGAGATGAACTTTTGTCTCTATAGAGACAAACATTCATGTGCGTCGCAGTAGCCATGATGATCGATGGCTAGAACAATTTCTTTTCAAAATATGTATCAATTTATCCATGAAAAATTACCATTTTAACTTATTTGTGGCAATATTTCTTGGAACTTTAAAGCCATATGTACTAGTGTACCAAGCTCGAGGATCTTGTTTTAACCCATACAGAGCTTTCTTCAACTTGCACACATGGGACTACTTCCCACGTATTTCAAAACCCTCATGCTGCTTAATGTAAACCTCTTCCTTAACCTCACCATTGAGGAAGGAAGTATTCACATTCATCTGGTGAAGCTTCCAGCCAAATACTGATGCAAGTGAAATAATAGATCAAATGGTCATTTACCTGGCCATTAGAGAAAAAGTCTCATCATAATCAATGCTCTCTTTCTTAGAAAATCCACGGGAAACAAACTTGGATTTGTACTTTTCCACACTACCATCTGCAACATGCTTTATTTTGTAAAGCCATCTGGAAGTTAAAAATGACTTCCTCTCAGGTCTGGGAACAATATCTAAAACATCATTCTTTAAAATAGAATTATATTCCTCTGTCATAACATATTTCCACACTTGCTTCTCTACATCCTCTTCATATGATGAAGGATCTGAGTCACTGATGTTTCTCATCAATACAACATATACTAAATACCTATCAAGATGCTTGTGCTCTCTTGAAGTGTCCACTAGTGCTCCATGCTCCTCAACATCTCTCAATACATCTCAACACCATGCTGACCTCTTCTTTGTAGGAGGTTCATTAACTAGTTCAACCGGTTCATCAATGATAGGTAGCTCTGCATGATTTATTGGATTCTCCCTCTGAACATCAGAAGGGGAAGAATCATCATCATGATCTTTTGAAAAAGGAGCCTCAACCTCCTCAGTCTCTGGATCACATTCAATCTCTTTTGACCGCTTGAATGTTTCCTCCTCATGGAAATTCACATCCCGACTAACCTCAACATGTCTCTTACTAGGTACATATATTATGAACGCCTTGGAGGTCTCATTGTATACCAAAAAAGTTCCCTTATTTCCAGAAGGTTCCATCTTGGTTCTCTTTTCTTTTGGAATGTGAATATACACAGGACATCCAAAGATGTGATATGTCTAGTTTCTCACCAGTGAACACCTATTCATGTGTTTTCTCATCAAGAGGTGCATGCAGACTTATTTTTTGTATGCACAATGTTGTAATAGTGGCTTATTCCCACAAATAAGAAGATAAATCCTGATCATGTAACATAGATTTTGCAGCCTCATAAACAATTATGTTCTTTCTCTTTGAAACCCCATTGTGTTGTGGGTTGTAAGGAATTGTTAATTGTGTACATATCCCTGCATCACTACAAAACTCATTAAAAAAAATTGATTCAAATTATCCACCTTTATCAGACCTTAGGGCACGTATATGCCTACTTGTTTGATTCTTGACTAAGGCTTTAAATTCTTGAAATTTATAGAAGGTTTTACTTTTAAATTCATGAAGTAAATCCAGGCCTTACGGGATAAATTATGAATGAATAAAACATAGTAAAGATGTCCACTGAGGGAAGGGGATGACATGGGTCCACATACATATGAGTGCACTAAATCTAGAATTCCTTTAGATCTAGTATGGCTTATAGAAAACTTCTTTTTAACATTATTTCCTAAATCAAAACCCCGAAAAATAGTACCGTGCACAAAATTAAAACTAGGCATGCCTTTTACCATTCACTACAAACCAGGGAGTGTTATGAAGTGAAGGTGTCCAAGCCTTCTATGCCACAACACGCATGGGCTGATAATATGATGCGTCATGGCTAAAATATGCTTTATTGGGACCTTGTAAATTCCTCCCTATCAAACTCCCCTAACAGTAGCAGTATCAATGTTTTGGTTCTTCGACCACAAGTATGCTTGATTCTCCATGAAGATAAATCAAAATCCCTTATCTTCAAGAACATAAATAGAGAGTAGGTTCTTCTTTAATATATGGACATAAAGAATGTACTCCACATGTAGTTTGTCTCCTGAGCTCAGCTAGAAGGATGTGGATCCAACTCCTTGGATCGAATATGTGCAGTTGCCTCCCAATTCTAGCATGCATGCAAAATGTTTATCTTTTATATTGGAGATTGCGCCCTTGAACCCTAACATGTGCTTGGAAGAACCATTGTTAATCATCCATGTATCTTCTCCCATGATGAGAGATCTAGAAAAAGTAGAAACGAGGTAATACTCCATCCTTGTCTCTTTCTCTTCGGGTACATATTTTTTGGAAGTTTCTTCTACCACGGAAGAAGCATGAAATCTTCATTCTTTTCTTCTCCTCGTACCACAATCCCATGTAAAGTGTCCCGGATTTTGACAATAATAGCTTAGAATATTTGATTTTTCAAAACATTTATCAATCTCTTTCTTCTTTGCACGAAAGAACTTATTGGGAGCAAATGAGGGAGGGATTATCCTCCTTAGTGCTCACAACCTTGTTCTGGATGCACCCTTCTTCTTGGATGCAATCATGCCACAATATTTTGAAGTAGGGATTCTCTTCTCTTCCATTTATCACAACAAGAAAGGTATCCCATGAGGAGGGGAGTCCTTCGATGGCGGTTTGAAGAAGGTCATCCTCATCTATCTCCACACTGATGTTTGCAAGTTAGTCCTTCACCTGTGAAATATTTGTGAAGAAGAAATCTACGGTCTCATCTCTTTCCATCTTCATGTTGCACAACTTGTAATTCAAATCCCTCTTTTGAGTAGGGGCCTTCTTCTCATAAAGATTTGTGAGTGTGTCAAAAAATTCATTTTTCATCTTCAATGGTGTGATCACCAACATGAGGTTGTCCTTCACGAATTCATATATGATCATCTTTTATTTTGCTTGATTCTTCATGTAATTAATTCTTCCTGCATTTGTAGTGTATTATTCAATCACAATGGTCACAAAAGAATCAAGATCATGTTGTTCAATAATGTTGATCACCCTAGCCTTCCAAGAGTTGAAGTTTGATGTGCCTTCAAGTCGATCTTCCAGTTGGACAGATATTGATGCCATTACTTCAAGCTCTTTTCTCAATCCTTCAAGATCTGCATAGGTTTAGAATGTTTGCACAAAACTAATCTCTTGCACGTCCTTTTCCCGATACCATGAAAATGTTTGAGCAATAATGAAAGATTCTTGAACTTTGAAACATTTGATAATCAAATCCAGTGTATGTAGATCTCATAAACAATTCAAACACACAAATCATTCAATCCACAAGACACAAGATGTACCTTGGGAAAACCCTCCAAATCCGGAGGATGAAAAACCAAAAAATTCTTTGAGTATGATAGATAATTGTAGAGAATGATTTACAACACTTGAGCAGATTTCCTGATAAGAGATATCAAAGCAGCACTAGAGAATAGAGATCACTCAGAACATTTGCTCGGCCTTCCCAAGTGTATAATACTTTAATAGCAAGATTATTCAGTCATACAATGAGAGTTACTGAATGGTTGCATGCCTTTAGGTACTATGAACACTATGGGCATTTTTAATACATTAAACATTTGCACCTTCCTTAACTTGGTGCCAAGTTGTCACCTCAAATTTCTCTCCCATACTGAAGATATGCACCCTCCTTCAATTCACTGAGTGCTAACTGCCTTTAACTAAATGTGAACTTATTGAACTGAACTCAATCATCAAATAACTACTTGACCATTAGTTAGGAGTTTAATTGGAATGTCCTTAGTGCTTCACAACCAGTGTCATCCAGAAGCAAATACTTTGCATAAATCAAGGAGTAGATTCCTTAATTAACTGAAACTTGTTTTTCTGCAACTGAAACTTAATCGATTTCTATGCAATTCGAGTTCACTGAATGTATGACATGGGAAATTCGAATCCTTACTCTATCTATGTGCTCATCTCATTTATCATTAATTAAATTATGCACAGTTTATATGTGTTTAATTAATTAATCATCTTTATCATGTCATACTCAAAAGGATTGTTCCATACTAATGATCATATGTATCACCCTGGGTCATATAGTCATATGCTAAAGTAATTCACTCTAGGGGTAGCTAATCCCTAGAGGAGACTTATAGCACCTAGTGACCATGAATAGAAATACATCACATAGAATGTCCACATGACTTTATACAACACAATTCCAATCTTAATACAACACAAGATCCAAACCTTGATACAACACAAGATCTTGATCTTGATACAACACAAGATCACAATACATGCATCTTTCATGAATATGACTTGATACAACACAATGTCCTAGCATGATACAACATAATATTCCTTAACTTAATGCACCATAAGTTCCTGACTTGATACAACACAAATCCCTTAACTTTATACAACACAAGTTTCTGAACTTGATACAACAAAAGTTCCATTCTTGATACAACACAAGTCTCCTAGAGAATGAATATTAATGTTGTACATTTAACATAATACCATCCTTGTCTTTCAACTGACAAATAGTATATTATGATTCTTCCTCTATTTATAAAACTTTTGAAAATAATTAGTGTTATGATCTCTAAACAAAGTCAATAGTGCCCAACACTTGATATGCCATCCATTTTCCAAGTCAATTAATAACTTGTTTATCTCCTTCTCAAGGCTGGTAATCCAATCTTGTGCATCCTAATTCCCACACTCTCACATTATCTTTAAGATACCTCAATGAATGAGCAAACTGAGAATACATACTATCTTCTATTGTTGAATCAATGCGCTTTTAAGTTGTCTTAACTATTTGTTGAAGTTACACCTTAGAATACCAACATGGTGTGTACAAGAATGGCACACCGGGTTTTTCCTTTTCGATTCCAAATTCAAAAAACACTAAAAAGTGATCCAAGCACGAAATCTTGCCTATCCATGTCTAATACCTCTACACTTGTTGAAAAATATTTTTATGTACAAGGAAATGATTGAGTCTTTTGGAAACCCTATCAAAATCAAATCGATTGTTACTCTACATCATCGAAAGTTGGTAGGATCCACGTCTACCCAACCTACCACTTCAAACTTATCAACAAAATATGAATCAAGTCAATTTTCCATGGCATAAGTACCCCTGATTTTTTCATGATTTAAGGTCAATTTCAAATCCCCAGGCCGATCTTCCCTAGCATAAGTTCCCTAGATTTATTCATGATTTAAGGTCAAGTTCAAATCCTCACCAGTAAAAAGATTTTCCACCCTAAAACAATGCAAATAAAACAAACTACCCCATAAAACTTGCTTACCCTTGAAGGGACCATACAAGTTGTTGAGGGTCATTGTGTGGTCTAGATTTTTACTATGGACAATAGGGTAATGAATCCACTTGAAAAACCCTAGGAATATAAAGCAATGAAGTCCTAACCAAAAAAATTTCTTAAGATCAACAACCAAGGGATTCCCTTTCCATATTGTCTCTTATAACAATATGTCCATCTTATTCACTTCCAAAAGTAATTTGAGGGATATTGTTTTATCCTTCCCTCACAGGCCCCTTATATTGACAAACATGAACTTCATTAGGAACCCACCCAAGGGGTTGTTCTTGCTATAAGAATCCCAAATACTAGTCTCTACCTACAATGACAAACTTCCCTAACCGCTTCTCTTCTACATGTTTTAGTGTGAACTTTTGGCCTACCTTATAAGTACCTAGCTCCAAATAATTATCAAATCCCAACCCCCCAAATACCCCAAACTCTTTGGAAGAAGTTCTAGGTAGTAGATGCTAACTTATTCATCTATGTATGGTCATATTGTGATCACTAAACAAGGAATTAGGAGGAATGGTGTTATGCATTATAGTGTCATAGTTTGTTGGCAATCCCATACTGAAATTTTCATCACCTCCATCTCACAAGGTGGACAAAGAATGGAGTCTTCAGAATTTATAGACATAGTTTGACTAGAATCAGTAGTGGGTTGACAAGAATCCTCAAATGAAGTCTTGAGTGGAGTAAAAATAGAAAAAATGGTATTATGAATAGTATGCTTACTTGATTATTTGTTGTCTTTTGCACTAGCTAAACCATCATACCCCAGAGTCTCCCTTTGTGTCGACGAAAACTCAAGGTTACCATCCATTTTGTCCTTTTTCTTCGACCTAACCTTATGTTGTCGATCTTCCTCAATCAAAAGAATCAAAATGTCACCCACCACAAAATCTTGTGGAAAATACCTAATAATATCACTTCCATGAACACCTTGGATCTCATTATATGGTAGGCCAATTGAATCATTATATGCCATGCCATTCCTATGAGGTACCTGAAACCCTTCTTGTGTGTAATGTCCCCATTTTAAAATAATTGCATAGTGGGAAAATTCCGTCAATCCTACTAGTTCCCCAGGTTGGGTGGAAACATTGGGAAGTTAATAAGGGAGCTAATAAATGATGTTTCAACATTAGAAGGAATAAAATATTTATTTAATAAGGTCAATTAAATGAATGCAAATGAAAAATGAAATGGCTAGTGTTATAACTAGATTTTGTTCTTAATATTATCTGTCTTATTTTTCAAAGTTGGTTTTTCTATTACCTTTCAATTTTTAGTTGGTTTTGAGGTTTTTTGGTAATAAATACATTTTTGTTTGATTTTATGCTTTAAATGATTTGGTTATTTCATTTTTGTTGGTTTTTAAAGTTTTTCTTTGGGATTATTAGTAAATATATATTCTTTAAGGTTTGAAAAGCTTATGATAAAGTTTATTCCAAGTTTTGCTTTATAATCTAACCCTCATTTTTTAGTCCTTTGTCAAATATTTTCATGAGGAGATTCCTGTAGCAGCTCTGTTTTTCATGTTTTTGTCATTATCATTGGGAGTAGATTACGAGGTGATGGAAACGAATTCTGGAAAACCAAAAGAGGTTTTTGTCTACAACAGAATCATTCAAAAAAACATCTCTCAGTTTTCCAACAGCTATTATTGTTTGAGAGATTCGAATTCATCTTTGTGTCCTATTTTTTAGGGTTTGAATTATTTAATAATTTCCTGTTTTAGTCACAATTTTCCAGCACGTATTCCGATCAATTGAAGAGGAATTTTTAAAAACCAAGATATATTTTTGTTCATAATGGACTCATTTAAAAAAACCTCTCTCAGATTTTTCATAGGTATCCCAGATCGAGAGATATGGAGGCGTCTTTGAGACCCATTTTTCAGAAATTTGCCAAATTTCTCAGAAATCCGATTTTGCTATTTTTAGCCAATTAGTTTTGAATATTTGAAAGTTTTTTAATGTAACTGCTGAGTATTTTCAAATTCGACCTAAAGAAGTGAATATGGAACTAGTTCATATTATATCTTTGTAATAATATAAGGAGGAGAGGCATACAGTGTAAGGGTTCGAATTTTTCACTCAAGGGGAGGTTTTTTGTGCTATGATATCTCAAGCTAGCACTCACAACTCTTATGTAAGTGGATGACTATTTTTTTATTATATATGAACTGATAAGTCTTTTTACATGTCATGTTGTTTCATTTCTATTCAGGTTGATTACTCAATCTACAATTTCATTTCGTATTTAAAGGTTTTATTCATGTAAATGCTTGTAGCATGTGGGTGAAATTAGTGTTTCATGTGTAATGTTTATGGTTTATTGGGATGTGTTTGATCCCTAGTTTATCTACTTGTGCATAATTTAGTTTTGTATTAGCTTGTTGTTGTTTCTCCTCCTTGTTAATGAAAATTTAAACCAAAACCCTAAAAACCAATTTTATTTTATTTTTGTTTGAGATTGTGTTAACATGTCCTTGTTTTAGTCTAGGAACAATTTCTAGCACAAACAGCTAGGAAAAATGGAGACATATGGAGACTATGGGGCCCACTCAAACTAGAATTCCTATGTTAAATGGCATCCACCTCTTGCAATCTCAAATCTATGGAAATCGTAATGTTTTTGATGGATTATAAGGTCAATATACTTGTCCATATACTTCATATGTCGAATTTGGGATGAAGTGTAACTTACATGAGCAAGGAAGAGCCAAATGGGGACTTTCATGGACACTTGGCTAGATTCTCCTTACACTTATGACATCTATGACACCAATGATGGAGAGTCTATGACAGTTATGACACAAGTCAGATCTGAAGGATGACATCTAACATATCTGACATATCAGGTCAAAATAGAGAATCCAATAGAGATATCATGTGATTTGGAGAATCCCAATGGGTTCCTACTCAATTTGGGAGAAGATGGAAGGTGAAGAAAGAGGCCACGTGGCATAGCATGAGAAGTCACACCAATTCGACTTGGCTTTGGTTTATGGATGTATTTGGAAGCTGAGGAGACCATTAATGTTTATAAAATACAGGGATCAGCCATGAGAAGGAGTTTTTTTATCAATTGTGTAATTTGTTGTTGTGTTGAGAGAGAGCTAGTGAGTGACTAGTTCATGCTTGAGCCAATTTCGATGGTGAAAGATTCCCATCATAATTGGTGATTGGAGAGGTCAATAAGGTATTTCAAGGATCTTAAATGGATTTATAATATACAGGTGCAGCTATAGAATCTCATGGACACTTTAGGATTCAGCACATTCCCCCTCCCATCTCACATTCCTTCACCATATTTAAGCTCGGTGGAGTGAGGTGCACTTGGTTAGCCATTTATCTTTTTGAGGGAGCTCCTCTTGCTTCATAATTTTTTATTCTTATGTAAATACTCTGCTCTCTCTATTCATAAAGTTATCAGTCTGAAAGGCCAATATATTTTATGTATTATTGATCAGTAATAAAGAAACAGTGTCATTTGCCACTTCTTTGTTGCAAACTCTTATAATATTGGTAGATTTGAATGGTTGTGTAAACTATTGATTTTTCATGCATGAATGGAATTTCACTGAAGAATATTTTAGGTTTCATATTCATTAACTGAGAGTTTTTGTCCATTGGGTCAAATTCCATAACCATTGGATTAAATTGCATCTCATTTCCCTAAGGGTTCAAAACTAGTTTTTATATATCTGATTGAAGGAAGTGATAATAACTATGAGAGTTCGATTGGTTCAGAATATGAGTCCCTGTTGATGTCCTCTAAACATCCCATACCTCAATTTAATAATTTGAGTGGGTTTCTGTACATTTGGGAGGCCATTTCGGCAATTGCCCGAGGGGGATTTGAGCCCCAAAATTGCTAATAAAATCATCTATCTTGTTCATAATTTAGTACAAACTTGAAAAAGTGATTAGAGGGCCATAATACATCCCTATAAATAATAATTTATTTATTATATCATTCATACACCTTCTATGAATATTTGGGAGCAATTGGGCCAATTTGGAGACCAAGACACTAAGACTAGTCAAGAGAAAAAATTGTGAAAAATTGGAAAATTGGGCATTTTAGTAAAAATTTAAAAAAGGGACATTACATTGTGTACATTTGATCCCCTCCTCCACTTCATTTATTTTAGGCCTCAATGATTTCTTCTAAAAGTACTTCTCATGATCAACTAGGACATCGCCATATTGATGAAACTGAACACATTGAATTGGTACATTACATTAAACCGATGGCTAAGTGCATGGCCTATCCTCGACCACCAACTACATTGATTCATAGAACCTAAATGTGAGCCAATGATAGTGAATACTATTATGAAATATATCATCCAGTGTTCCTCTATGTCATTTAAACATCCAGTAGTCCAAAACTCAAGGGGAAACCGCCACAACTTAACCCAAATTGATATACCGTCGACAAACTCTTCTCAAGAGTCAAATAGGGGGTTCCACCACTTGAGTTTTCAGACACTCTTTTCAAGGAACCAATAGGTTTTAATAATCTAGAGTGCATCCTCCATAACTCTAAAAGTAAAACCAACAAACCCCTTCCCGAAAAATGAACAATAGGACCATATCCCACCACTAGAGACCATTCAACGAAGCCATAGAAACCCTTTTCCCATATAACTTATCCACGAGTTTTCAACCCTTCAGATCTATGATATGCCTCACACTAATGTCCCCACCACCACCAAAGAAGTACCACTATCTCACGAGCAAAGAACTATATGCTTATTTCTCCCTAATTGAGACATAGTATTATGGAATAAACTACAAAAATATTAACTGCTAAGCCTCACCTACAAATTCGAAGGAGGATCCATCGAAACTAAGTCCTAACTCTGTAGTTGTTTCACAATTTCATCTCCCAAGTTTTACTCTGGGAGGCTTTAAAGTTGGTGGATCACAAACTCCTTTCCCTTTTAGTTACTTTGTCATTGGTTTTGTGTTATCCCTTCTACTACTTTCAAAAGGGTCTACCTAATCCTTTGTACCCACGAAACCATAAAAAATTAAATTAGGATTTGACAAGGTGACATTGTTTTCCGTAATCCCCAAACCAAAGCTACCAATAAATGAGGGTTTACCATCCAATAACCCCCCCACAGTGCTACGAGATTCCACAAAGTCCTTCAATAAGGGAGGTGAAGAGAAATATGTTCCTTCGAGAGTGAATCCTAAAAGTAGTCAACTAATTGTAACTTGTCCTTCATGGAGTATTTGAAAACCATAGCTCCAAGTCACTACTAATTCCTCCTATAAATCATAGTTGTTCCCGACTATATGTCCACAAATCAAGTGTTTTCTTCTCTTATTTGGACTCAAACTAAGGCAAATTTATATCAATAGCTTTGATTTTCATGAAATCAAATGTTTTGAGTATGCCTTCTATATTGTATTACCACATAAATTTATGTAGTGAACTAATGCTATGGTTGATTTTAGTATTAGTTTCACTTCAATTCACATTTAGTAATACTCATATTCACATGCATTTGACATAGTCACTCTTCATGTATACCTCTATATAATTTCAGGTTATCCTATCTTGTCACCACGTATCCTATATGCATCACCTTTTATGTTCCACATACCTAGTACTACCTTCAGTGTTCCACATATTCCCATGTATTCACTTGGCTTTTCACTGGCTTTTGGAGCTATGTTCAAGTGGCATAAGAGCAATTTCTGCAATCTGCATAGTCTGTTATCTGCATAATATACAATCAAATCAAAGCATAATCTTTAATCAAGGGAAATGATAATTTTTTTTCCTTTTTTTATGAGAAGAAACATAAATATCGAGGATCTATTACTTTGTCCTACCACCTCCAGAAATATCTCTTATGGATGTTATCATAAGGTCTACTAGGCACTCTAGTTCTTCATATACCAATTATTATTAGGGTCTCTCCCATTCTTCTTGCTTTCACAAATATTGGTTATGATCATTGAAAAATGTTTTACTAGTTGTGGAGCTTGATATTTTACTAGCTTTGTAACAATCAACAATGTTATATTTCAAACATCCAGGCGAGATCATCGACACCAACCAATAAGACTAGTTTTTAACTCAACAACCAACTAATTCTTTTATTTTTTGGTAATACTAAACAAACAAGTTTTATGAGAAGAAGGAGATAGTATTAGTAGTTTGGTGATGATAAAAAAAAAAANTTTTTAACTCAACAACCAACTAATTCTTTTATTTTTTGGTAATACTAAACAAACAAGTTTTATGAGAAGAAGGAGATAGTATTAGTAGTTTGGTGATGATAAAAAAAAAAAAACATTAAGTCAAACTAGCAAAATTAAATATAAAATATATGTACTCTTGTAATCCTTGAAATCAAGGTAGCAAAGCATTACAATCTTCTAGAATATGGTCGTTTTCTTATGTCATGATGCAACTTATCTAGAAATATTTGTTGAAGTCTAACATTTAGTGTAAATATAAGAAACTCTTTGTTTCCATAATAGAAACTAAGATCAATTCCACTTACAAATTAATATGCACCATGAACAAACCCATACTTTTATTATGGTTTAACCTTTCTAATTGGTTTTATTACATATATTTCTATTAAGAGAAATTACATTGTGCTTGATGCTTCAGAAAATAGATTTCAAATGACAACAATTTGGAAATTCATAAATTAATTGCTAGAAGCAATCGTAAAAAGGAAGAGAACATTTATTGTGTTTAAAGGTGTGTCCAGGTCCAATAGTACAATTATTGAGCACTAGAAATGAAGCATGCTCATGATGTGCGTGTAACCCATTATGAAAAAATCAATCAATTTAAATTCCTTATGTTTGGATTGTTATTTCCTACTTGAAATCTCAATACCGACCATTAAATGATTGTATGCGGACACATTTTGAAACTTGGTAGCACTAAATTTTACATTTATTATAATGAAAATGTTGAGCTTAGTTTTCGAATGTGAGCATACATCCACACTTTGCTAACAAATGTAATGATGCCCCAAGAACTAAACACCAAGGCCTTTCTTGACCACTTTGTTCCTAGTTATGTATTCTATTGAAATCTAGTTAGAGCAAGCTTTACGGAATGAAATTTTTTAAAAGTAGTTGAAATCTAGTTAAAGCAAGCTTTCTGGAATGACATTTTTTAAACGTAGTGGAGCATAGATTGGGGGGATGAATGAACATTGTTGTTATTTAATGGGATAATTGAATAAAGAAAGATTTCCAAGGAAGATTGCATTTTCATGAATGGAATTGGTTTGGTAGCTCATTAATTTAATACAACAATGAGTAAACACTTATCCAAAATTGTATAATAAACAACCAAATATTACCTCTCAAGCAAGTTCAAAATTAATATAGAAAACTGAGAAGTTCAATTGCATCCCATACTTAATTGAATGTGTAAGTTCTAGGTGCAGAGATTTATGATTGCCTTTACTCCCATTCACCACATCAATATCCCCTTACACACAACTTGGAGTAGAAGCTGCGTGTGAGAAAGAGAGGTAGTCCAACATCCATCATTTCCTTCGCAACCCAATTTGCCTTCAAATAGTCAATTTATTGAGAGCACAAAAATTAGAATGCGTGCACCAATTTCCTTCTTTCTTTAATACCATGAACACTAGGAATGAATAAGGACTAGTACTAGGACAAATGACTCTAACCCCAATAATTATTGAATAATCCAATTTCACTCTTCTGGGAAAATGTGTGTCGATTATCAAAATTTGGGAGTTGATTTCCAAGAATCAAGGGAATACCATCACCTGGAAGAAGATGTACCCGAAGAGAAAGTGACAAGGAGGGAGTATTACCTCGTCTCTACTTTGTATTGATCTCTCATCATGGGAGAAGATACATGGTTGATTGACAGTGGTGCTTCCAAGCACATGTCAGGGTTGAAGGGTGCAATCTCCCACATAAAAGAGAAATAGTTTGCATGCATAGTAGAATTGGGAGACAACTCCACATATTCAATCCAAGGAGTTGGATCCACATCCTTCAAGCTAAGATCGGGAGACACACTACATGTAGAAAACATTCCTTATGTCCCTAGATTAAATAAGAACCTACTCTTTGTTTTTGTTCTTGAAGATAAGGGATTTCGAGTCATCTTCATGGAGAATCAAGCATACTTGTGGCCGAAGAACAAGAACATTGATACTGATACTGTTATTGGAGTGCGAGAGGGAGGACTTTACAAGTTCCTAGGAAAGTATATTTCAGCCATGACACATCATATTATCATCCTATGCAAGCTGTGGCATAGGAGGCTTGGACACCTTCACTTCAAAGCACTCCCCGGTTTGCAGCGAATGGTGAAAGGTATGCGTAGTTTTAATTTTATGCATGATACTATTTGTCGGGTTTGTGATTTAGGAAAGAATGTTAAAAAGAAGTTTCTTAGCAGCCATACTAGATCTAAAGGAATTTTAGATTAAGTGCAGTCAAATGTATGTGGACCCATGGCATCTTCTTCCCTTAAGTGGACATCTTTACTATGTTTTATTCATTGATAATTTCTCCCGTAAGGCCTATATTTACTTCATGAAATCCCAAAGTGAAACATTTGGTAAATTTCAAGAATTTAAAGCCTTAGTTGAGAATTAGACAAATAGGCATATTTGTGCCCTAATGTCTGGTAATGGTGGAGAATTTGAATCAAATGCTTTAAATGAGTTTTGTAGTGATGTAGGGATATGTACACAATTAACATCTCCTTACAACCCACAACAGAATGGGGTTACAAAGAGAAAGAACATAATTGGTTGTGAGGTTTCAAAAGACATGTTACATGATGAGGATCTATCTTCTTATTTGTAGGAATAAGTCACTAGTACAAAGTGTACATACAGAACATAATTCTGCATGCAACTCTTGATGAGAAAACACATGAAGAGGTGCTCACTGGTGAGAAACTAGACATATCACATCTTTGGATTTTTGGATGTCCTATGTATATTCACATTCAAAAAGAAAATAGAACCAAGATGGAACCTTCTAGAAAGAAGTGAACTTTTGTGGTATACAATGAGACCTCCAAGGCATTTAGAATATATGTACATGGTGAGAGACATGTTGAGGTTAGTCGGGATGTGAGTTTCCATGAGGAGGCAACATTCATGTGGTCAAAAGAGCTTGAATGTGATCCAGAGACAGAGAAAGTTGAGGCTCCTATTTCATAGGATCATGATGATGATTCTTCCCCTTATGATGTTTAGAGGGAGAATCCAACAAAGCATGAAGAGCTGCATGTCATTGATGAACCGGTTGAATTGGTTGATGAACCTCCTACAAAGAGGAGGTCAACATGGTGTCGAGATGTATTGAGAGATGTTGAGAAGCATGGAGCACCAGTGGGTACTTCTAGAGAGCACAAGCAGCCTGATAGGTATACAAGATATGTTGCATTGATGAGAACATCAGTGACTCAGAGCCTTCATCATATGAAGAGGATGCAAAGAAGAAAGTGTGGAAAGATGCTATGATAGAGGAATATCATTCTATTCTGAAGAATGATGTTTGGGATATTGTTCCCAAACCTGAGAGGAAGTCAGTTGTAACTTCCAAATGGATTTACAAGATAAAGCATGTTGCAGATGGTAGTGTGGAAAAGTAAAAATCCAGGTTTGTTGCATGTGGCTTTTCTAAGAAAGAGGGCACTGATTATGAGGAGAATTTTTCTCTAATGTCTCGGTATACCACCATTAGATCTATTATTTCACTTGCATCGGTATTGGGTTGGAAGCTTCACCAGATGGATGTGAAGACTATCTTCCTCAATGGTGAGGTTGAGGAAGAGGCTTACATTGAGCACCCCGAGGGTTTTGAAATACATGGGAAGTAATCCCATGTGTGCAAGTTGAAGAAAGCTCTGTATGGGTTAAAACAATATCCTCAATCTTGGTATGCCATAATAGATAGCTACCTTCATAAACTGGGTTTCTCGAAGAGTGAAGCATATTCAAACGTGTACTTCAAAGTATTGGAGAACCAACCCTTGATATTGGTTATGTATGTTGATGATATATTCCTCATTGGAGAGGAAAGATTGATTACTAAGTGTAAGAGGGATCTTACCTCAGAGTTTGAGATGAAAGACTTAGGTCTGATGCACTACTTTCAAGGCCTTGAAATATGGCATATAAATGATGAGATATTTCTATCTCAAGGGAAGAACATTGTAGACATCTTGTGGAGATTTGGCATGGTGGATTGTAAATCCATGAGTACTCCAATGGTTTCTAATTTAAGGAAAATTCATGAGACTAAGACTAGATCAGATCCAGTAGACCCCACTCTTTACAGATGGTTGATTGGCTCATCGATGTACTTGATGCACTCGATGCCAAACATTTTCTATCTAGTTAGCATTTTGAGTCAGTTCATAGAAGATCCTAGACATGGACACTAGGTTGCAGGTAAGCATATTTTGAGATACCTATGCGGTACAATTTCTTATGGACTCAAGTATGCCTCAAATGGAGGAGTGTTATTGCTTGAATATATTGATTCTCCTTGGGGTGGCAACATTGTTGATTGGAAGAGCACTTCTAGATATTGTTTCAACTTGGGTTATGCTATGATTTCATGGTCTAGCAAAAAGTAGGGTTCAGTTTCCTAGAGCATCGTATATGTTAAGTACATTGTTGCTACTACTACTTGCAAAGAAGCAGCGTGGACAAGAAAGCTACTTGGAGGATTGTTCAGTGAAAATCTAGATCCTACCGTGATCAGGTGTGAGAACCAGAGTTGTATAAAGATTTTTGAAAATTATGTGTTTCACGACAAGTCGAAACACATAGAAATGAAGTATCACTTCATTCGAGACATGGTCCAGAAAGGTATTATAAAACTTCAATACATAGTTATTGATAAGCAGATTGTATATGTGATGACAAATCCCCTATCTATGATGAAGTTCAAACACTTCTGAGATAATCTTGGTATGGCATAGAATGTCTCCCTTGCTGAGAGGGAGTATTAAATGTACAACATTGGGAATCATTCTCCAGGGGACTTGTCTTATATCAAGTATGGAACTTGTGTTGTATCAAGTTCAAAAACCTGTGTTGTATCAAGTTAAGGGACTTGTGTTGTATCAATTTAGGAACTTATGCTATATTAATTTAAGGAAGCTTGTGTTGTATCAAGATAGGACATTGTGTTGTATCAAGTCCTGTACATGAAAGATGCATGTACTGTGATCTTGTGTTGTATCAAGGTCGATATCTTGTGTTGCATCAAGGTCTGAATATTGTGTTGTATTAAGGTCAAGAGCTTGTGTTGTATCAAGGTTGGAATCTTGTGTTCTATCAAGACTGGTCTTTTGTTGTATCAATACCATATAGCTTGTGTTGTATCAAGCTAAGACTTGTGTTGTATCAAGTCACGTGGATACGCTATGTGATGTATTGCTAGTCATGGTCACTAGATGATATAATTCTCCTCTAGGGATTAGTTACCCCTAGAGTGAAATAATTTAAAATATGACTATATGACATGGGGTAATACATGTGATAACTTGTATGGAAAAATCATTCTGAGTATGATATGATAAAGATGATTAATTAATTAAACACATATGGACCATGCATAATTTAATTAATGATAAATGATATGAGCACAAAGATAGAGTAAGGATTCGAATTTCCCATGTCAGACCTCCGATGAACTTGAATTGCAGAGACATCAGTTAAGTCCCAGTTGTGGAATAACAAGCTTTAGTTAATAAAGGAATCTACTCCTTGATTTATGCAAAGTGTTTGTTTGTGGATGAAACTGATTGTGAAGCACTAAAGGCATTCAATTAAGCTCCTAACTAATGGTCAAGCAGTTAGTTGATGGTTGAGTTTAGTTCAATCCATTCACATTTAGTTAAAGGCAGTTAACACTCGGTGAATTGAAGGATGGTGCATATCTTTAGTATGGGAGAGAATTCCAAGGTGACAAATTGTCACCAAGTCAAGGAAGGCACAAAGGTTAATGTATGAACAATACCCACAATGCCCACAGTGTTCATAGCACCTAAAGGCATGCAACCATTCACTACCTCTCATTGTATGACTGACTACGCTTGTTATTAAAGCATTATGCACTTGGAAAGGCTCAAGGTGGATGGGGATTTAAAAACATTTTCCTATTTAATTTGGCATTTTCAATAAAATCACTCTAGAACTTTTTAACAAAAGATAGTTTATGGAGAAGAATCCTAATTAAAAATATAAATGTTTGGGGATTGTGTTAGATTGGACCAGAAGGAACAGGAATTCAATTAAAAAAGTTTCTAGTCAGTGGAAATACTTGACTTAGGATTTGTTCATGTGGCATAGGATTTGTTCTTTACCTTTCACACAATTACTATTTTATGGTTAATGCCAGCTTAGGACGGGGACTAATAATGTTGGTGAATTTAATGCACTTTACTATTTATTGAAATTTTTTGTTGAGAAGATTATTGGTCAGTTGAAGGTATTTGGTGATTTGGATATGGTTATTCAGTATATAAATGACAAGATTTAGTCCCAAATCATATATATTCATCAACTTGCAATGCATCTAAAGGATACTAGCGGCGTATTCTAGTTGGTCAATTTTGCTCATGTCTACAAAGATTTGAACACATTTTTAGACTCCTTGTCTAAAGAAGCATTACTGTTGGAGGTTGGTCAATTATTTATTAATGAGCATAGTGAGTGACTCGTGGTGTCTTTGAGGAACTGTGAACTTCATGAAATTTGATGGATGTGATATGTGATGGAATGGTTGTAGGATCCTATGTTGTCTAGATGCAATTGACAAGTATTGTGTGTATGTTCCATTTGACTGTCCCTTAGGGAAATAAAGCAATTTATTGTAGTTAGTTGATGAGGGATTATATCCAATAAAGTTGCACAATTTTCGAAGTTTATGCCTTGACACCCATGGATTGTATTTTCCATCATACTTGAATATAATTTTTTTTCCTAGAAAAATAAGTAGTAGTGAACTCTTTTTATTGGATAACATAAAGTGGTTTAAATATTTTTGGAGAATACTTAAGCTAATTGTTTAGGAAATATTTTGATTTTTGTGCACAATAATTAAAATCACTGCAAGCTTAATACATTAGTTCCTGCTATGCACTAGAATAATAAGGGTCCATTCTAGGGTTAAACACAAGATATAATTATTTTATACATATTTAAGGGGCACTTCATTATTGTTATTAATTTAAATTTTTTTTAAATATATATGCTATGGAATCGAGACACGGGGTCTATGAAACCTTATCTGTTGCTAAAAATATAGATCACTTTGAGGTCAAAGGTGAACTAGTGGATTTTAAGGTGGAACCTTCAGCGGATTAGGATATTTTTTAATATTCACTTTCACGGCCCCTAATAAATGCAAAGGTGGTGGAAACAATGAATTCACCTTGTGTTTTCACTAAAGGGTTTGATTAGATAACATAAAGTGGTTGAAATATTTTGGGAAAAAATTAGGCTAATTGTTTATTGATTTTTGTGCAAAATAATTTAAAATGATGACAAGATTAATACATTGATTCTTGTTATGGAAGGGATAATAACAGTCCATTCTAGGGTTAAACAAAATCTGGAATTATTCTATAGATGTCCAAGGGCCACTTCATTCTTGTTAATAATTACAGGAAAATACAATTAAGTATATATGCTACATAATAGAGACATGGGGTCTACATAAACGTTATATCTATTGTTGAAAATATAGATCATTTTGAGGTCGTAGATGAACTACTGGATTTTAGGGAGGAACTTTTAGCAAGTTAGGATATTTTTGAAAATCCACTTTCACGACCCCAAACATATATAAGGTGGTCGAGACAACAAATTCACCTAAGGTTTTCAATATAAATGATCATGGGGGCTTACATCAACCAATTACATAACTTGTGCTTTTTCCATCAAGAGTGTCTATAGGCAATGTGACAAGTGAGGTTTTCAAAGACACTTCTTTCAAAGGAGTGAAAGGACAAGAGATTATTTATGTTCAAGTGACTTATTCTGGTGTGAATAGTTTGCAATAGGATGGGAGTTATGGAAAGTTGGTGTTTTCTTCCCTTGAAATTTATTCCGAATGACTTGTTATGTCACCCCTAGAGTTACAACAAGATACCCTTTTAATATTAGGATCTCAAAGGTTTTGGCAAATCCTTCCTCCATAGTATTCTTAAAGCCAAATTTTCAAGGAGAAGGAATTTTGGGAGACCAATTGGCAGGTGGGGAAGGTTTCATGGGGAAGTATTTGGATTTTGTTTCTTTAATGGGATCTAAAGATGTGAGTCTAGGCAACGTGAATGATAAGGAAGTCCTAAAGGGGTCAAAGGGAAAGAAGAAAGTTAATAGGATAAAACAAGAGAGTTTAAGGATGATTGTGAAGAATGATTTGTGAGTGAATCAAATCTTTGAGTTCATTGGTAAGGCTCAAATAGGAATTTTTTGGGAGTTTATCTATCTAAAACCACTCTTCATGCATGGTCTCTAAAAAGTAGCTAGGAAATTTGTTGGGGGTACCATATGATATTTCCTATCTTAATGAAGGGTTCAATACGTTTAAAGTTTTTTTGGGAAGAGGATGCAATGTTGTTTTTAAGTGGACCTTAATTTTGTTGTACATGCACCCTCAACTTAAGATTCTAGAATCCCTCCTTTGATCATTGGTGAGAAGCAATAAAGGTGATTCCAATATGGGTTTAGCTTCCATGGTTTCGATTGTAACTCTGGAATGATAATTTTTATGGGATTTAAAGATTAAAGAACCAACTAGTAAAATATATGATGGTAGATCCATCATGTAAATAATGTGCACACCATTCAGTCACCGAGATTTTGGTGAATATCTATGTTACTAACGGGTTAGCAAAAAGTATTGAAATATAAGTGGGAGAGTAGACATATACACAAATACTTTATTAATGCAATGCTCCTTTTTGTTACGTGAGATGTCATTTATTTAGATATGTTGTGGAAAACTGCTCGATGCCTTTTAGGAAGAAAATTTGGAACAATAAATGTGGTTACTCCCCAAGGAGTTATAATTCCTAAAGTTATAGATCTGAGCCAAAGTATGAAGATACTTTAGAATTGGTTTCTTTGTATGAGAGAAGAGTTTCCTTGGAGGCCCATGTATTGGCTTCTAGGGATGCAATTGATCCTACCTATGACTCATTGGACACTTGTATTGCACAAGAAGTGAGATAGTTAATTCGTCTCTTAGAAATGGTTGTGACTGCAAAATAAAAGAAAATTTTGGACTCTACATTCTTGTCTAAAACTAGTCCCAAGGACATCCTAAATAGCTTGATCTGTGAGGGTTTTGCAGAAGAAATATGGGGTGATAGTCGGTTTGAGGATTCTTTTAATAATAAGGAGGTTTTGTATAACCCTTTGTCCATGAGGAGACAACATGAGGAGACCTCTCTTCTAATCGAAGGGACTCCTAAATCCTGTCATATTAAAATTATTAATAAAGGAGATATGAAGATCTCAACTTCACATTTTGTCCTTAGCAAGGTAAGCCTTTGTATTTTGGTTCTTTTCCAATAGCGTCTTTAGAAAATGATGGAAGTTATTTGTTATGCAAATGTTGGCATATCCTTCTAGCATTTAGAACTTGAACCAAATAAGGTGTCTCTCGCAATATGCCCCTCTTTAGGTGGATTTGGTGATGTAGGTCAACAACATATTGGTAAATCCCTACCTCTTTGTTGCCTAATTTTAAATATGGACCATCATCTAAGGTCAAGGAGTCCTTTAATTCAAAGGAATTAAGAGGAAACCCCTATTGTATTAGGTCAAAAGGGCCTATTGGTTCTCAAGATCCTTTAGTGCCTTGGGTAAGGACTTGATAGTAGGAGAGAGGTAGGAAAAGGCAGTGTAGGCAGGAAATCACATATTTTTCATTCTCAAAATAAGGTAGAAGTATAAATAATTCAAGCAAAATAGAGAATTTTGGTTTGGTATCTTAGAGAATCACAACCCTCATCGGTGATTTCTAAATGAAAGTTCTCTCATTTAATGCAATGATTTTGGGAAACCCCATAAAGAGATTAGTCCTCTTTAGGATCATAGAGAAAGAGCGATCGAGCATTTACTTGTATAAGAGACAAGCAAGGGGGAGTTAATTATAGAACAACTCATGTAATTGTTTAAAGATTGGGAATTTTAGTGGGTAGATGCTAGAGACCATTATTTTGAATCCAAACATTCAACGAATCCATAGAAACCCTTTTCTAATAGAACTTATCCATGAGTTTTCAACCCTCCTAATCCATGATCTGCCTCACACTAATGTCCCCACCTACCACCAAAGAAGTACCACCATATCACGAGCAAATAATTATATGCTTCTTTCTCCCCATTTGAGACATAGTATTAGGGAATAAAATACATAAATATTCAGTGTTAAACCTCACCTACAAATATAAAGGAGGATTCATCGAAACTAAGTCCTAACTATGTAACCGTTGCACAGTGTCATCTCCCAGGAGACTTGAAATCACCTTGAAAGTTGGTGGATTACAAAATCCTTTCACTTTTAGTTACTTTGTCATCGGTGATGTGTTATCCCTTCTAGTACTTTCAAAAGGGTTTACCTGATCCTTTGTACCCACGAAACCATAGACACTTAAATTAGGATTTAACAAGGTGACATTGTTTTCCGTAATCCCCAAACCAAAGCTATCAATAAATGAGGGATTACCATCCACTAATCCCCCTATAGTGCTATGGGATTCCACAAAGTCCTTCAACAAGGGAAGTGAGGATAAATTGTTCCTTCGAGAGTAAATCCTCAAAGTAGCCAACTAGTTGTACCTTCTCGTTCATGGAGTGTTAAAAAACCCTATCTCCAAGTCATTACTAATTCCTCCTATAAATCATAGTCGTTATCTACTATATATCCACCAATCAAGTGTTTTCTTCTCTTATTTAGACTCAAACTAAGGCAAATTATATCAATAGCTTTGATTTTCATGAAATCAAATGTTTTGAGTATGCCTTCTATATTGTAATACCACATAAATTTATGAAGTGAACTAATGCTATGATTGAGTTTAGTATTAGTTTCACTTCACTTCACATTTAGTAGTACTCATATTCATGTGCATTTGACATAGTCATTCTTCATGTATACCTCTATAAAATTTTAGGTTATCCTATCTTGGCACCACGTATCCTATATGCATCGCCTTCTATGTTCCACATACCTAGCACTTCATTCAGTGTTTCACATATTCCCATGTATTCGTTTGGCTTTGCAATGGATTTTGGCGCTGGTTCAAGTGGCATAAAGAGCAATTTTTGCAATCTGCATTTATCTACATAACATACAATCAAATCAAAGCATAATCTATAACCAAGGGAAAAGGACAACTTTTTGTTCCTTTTTTGAAGAGAAGAAACTGAAATATCGAGGATCATGATTAATTTCTCCTACCACCTCCAGAAATATCTCTTATGGATGTTATCATAAGGTCTACTAGGCACTCTAGTCCTTCATATACCAACGATGATTAGGGTCTCTCCCATTCTTCCCGCTTTCACAAATACTGGATATGATCATTGCAAAAGGTTTTACTAGCTATGAAGCTTGATATTTAACTAGCTTTGCAACAATCAATAATGTTATATTTCAAACATCCAAGTGAGTTCATCTACACCGACCAATAAGACTAGTTTTTAACTCAACAACCAACCAATTCTTTTATTTTTTGGTAATACTAAACAAACAATTTTTATGAGGAGAAGAGGATAGCATTAGTAGTTTGATGATGAAAAAAAAACATTAAGTCAAACCGGCCAAATAAAATATAAAATATAGGTACTATTGTAATCCTTGAAATCAAGGTAGCAAATCATTACAATCTTCTAGAATATGGTCATTTTCTCATGTCATGAGTGCAACTTATCTAGAAACATATGTTGAAGTCTAACATTTAGTATAAATCTAAGCAACTCTGTGTTTCCATAATAGAAACTAAGATCAATTCCACTTACAAATTAATATTCAACATGAACAAACCCCTACTTTTATTATGGGTTAACCTTTCTAATTGGTTTTATTGCATGTCTCTATCAAGAGAAAGAGAAATGACATTGTGATGCTTTGGAAAATAGCTTCCAAATGACAACAATTTGGGAATTCATATATTAATTGCTAGAAGCATTCATAAAATGGAAGAGAACATTTATTTTGTTTAAAGGTGTGTCCATGTCCAATAGTACAATTATTGAGCACTAGAAATGAAGCATGCTCATGATGTGCATGTAACCCATTATGAGAAAAACATTCAATTTAAAGTCCTTATGTTTGGATTGATATTTCTTGCTTGAAATGTCAATACCAACCATTAAATGATTAGATGTGGACACATTTTGAAACTTGGTAGAACTAAATTTTACATTTATTAGATGAAAATGTGAGAATGTGTGTGAAGCAAAAAGTTGAGCTTAGTTGTCCAATGTGAGCATACATCCACGCTTTGCTAATGAATGTAACAATGTCCCAAGAACTAAACACCAAGGCCTTTCTTGACCACTCTATGCCCAGTTATGTATTGTATTGAAATCTAGTTAAAGCAAGCTTTATGGAATGCCATTTTTTAAAAGTAGTTGAAATCTAGTTAAAGCAAGCTTTCTAGAATGACATTTTTTTAAAGTAGTGGAGCATAGATTGGGGGGCGAATGAACATTGTTTCTATTTAATGGGATAATTAAATCATGACCAAAGAAAGATTTCCAAGGAAGATTGCATATTCATGATTTGATTTGGTTTGGAAGTTGATTAATTTAATACATTAATGAGTAAACACTTATCCAAAATTGTAACATCACTCTAATAAACACCCAAATCTCACCTCTCAAGCAAGTTCAAATTAATATAGAAGACTGAGAAGTTCAATTGCATCCCATACCTAATTGAATGTGTAAGTTCTAGGTGCATAGCTTTATGATTGCCTTTACTCCCATTCACCACATCAATATCCCCTTACACACAACTTAAAGTAGAAGATGGGTGTGTGAGAGAGAGGTAGTCCAACATCCATCATTTCCTTCCCAACCCAATTTGTCTCTCAAATAGTCAATTTTTTGAGAACAAAAAAATTAGAACACGTGCACCAATTGCCTTCTTTCTTTAATACCATGAACACTGGCAATGAATAAGGACTAGTATGAGGACAAATGACTGTGACCCCAATAATTCTTGAATAATCCAATTTCATTCTTATGGGAAAATGGGTGTCAATAAGGACACGAATTTGGGGGTTGATTTCCAAGAATCAAGGGAATACCATGATCATGCTCACTACGTGAAGGGGATAAGCCATGGGGTGTTTCAAAGACTTGTTGATGTTTGGTTAAAACCTAGTGCAAGTCAAGGTGAATTTATGGGGTGGGGATATCCATGACTTAAATGGCATGGAATTGGGCAATGATGTTGGAGTGGCTTTTCTTCAAGCAATTTCCCATCCATTGAGAGTTGATAATAATTGGAGAGCTTGAATGAAGGCCTTATAGGGTATATGTTCAACCATTTGTATCGATACCCATGTGTATCTCCTTAAAATCTATGGTGACTACGCCCAAAATATGTGACCAATTTTCCCGCCGGTTAAAGACTGAACGACAGTGCACCGTAAGGTGTTTAGCCAAAAAATATTGGGGTTTGCTTAGGTTCAAAACTCGAATAGCATGTTCAATGTTCTTGCAGTTGTAGCATTGCGATAATTTCTTCTCACCCGAGCCCTAGTCTTCTCGATAAGAGGCATTAATGTCTACTTATTCTCCTTGATTAAAATGAAAAAAAAAAGCATTGAAACTTTATTAACCTATTCTCATTGATTAAAAACAAAAACTTCACTAATATGGAAGTGACATCTCAAATTCAAACTCCCAAACATTTAAAATATTTTCATCAAACTCCCAAACATTTTAAATATTTTCAAAACTGATATTTTATTAAATAAAAAATTAAGTGAAATGTGACCTTAAAACTATCACAAATTCAAATCAAATTTTGTTAAGGATGATTTTTTTGAAAATCTATTCAAGATTTTGTATAGGATATTCAAGCTTTTGTAAAAGTTCGAGAAAAAAACTATCCCTTAAAACCAGGTGTCTATAAAGAAATGCATATATATATATATATGGATTTTAAGGCATGGTAGCATTTTCCTCCTCCACTGGTTTCTTGTTGTCTGGGTCCGAGTCATGTGAGTCATGTTAGTCTGTGTGTGATGTGATTGATAGAGGAGGGGGGTAGACATCTGCTGCTAGAGCCAAACGTTTTCAGCCTTGCCATGGCGAACACACAGAAGAAGAAGCCCGCGCATGAGGCCGCTCAGGCGAAACTTCTACTGTCCCGAGCACTCACAACTCATGACTATCTTCTCTCCAGTGAAGGAAATGAAGAATCCATTGCAGGAATCAGATCAGGGCCCTCAAAAATTGAACTGCCATCTGAAGATATATATCAGTACAGAGAGCAATCCTACAGAGCCAAAGCTAAGATGCAGTGAATTAATCATTTCCTTGCAATTTTTCTTTCAATGGCACACGGTAACCTGCAAAATTATGCAAGTTCAGACCCTATAATGTATGCTAATATAAATTACTCGTATTTGTGTAGGAGCAAACCTAGGAAAAAGAGACAGAAACGGAACCAATATCTTCTTTCTCCAGAGAAGGCCATGAAGAAGCTCGCGCTGGAGGCCGCTCAGGCTAAACTTCTACTCTCCCGGGCACTCCCAGCTCATGAATGTCTTCTTTCTCCAGCGAAGGCCATGGAGATTTAGATTCCAGTGCAGGGCCCTAAAAAGCTGAACCGCCCTCTGAAGATATCGGTACAGAGAGAAAGCCTACAGATCCAGAAGCTAAGAAGCAGTGCGTTAATTCATGTCCTTGCCAATTTTCCTTTATTCGCACACCGTAATCTGTAAATTATGCAAGGTGATCTGCTGGATTTCTTCAGGCAATGTTTGATGATATAAATTACTGTTATTGGTATTTGTTTGTGCAGGAGAAGACCTAGGAAAGAGGGTCAGAAACTGAACAGCGAGCCTAGATCTGCTCGATCATCTGGATTATGGCTATCGCTGGCGCAAATATGGCCAAAAGGCAGTGAAGAACAGCCCCTTTCCCATCCCAGGTTAATACTCCCCAACTTTCTGCAGCAATATATGTTCCATAAAATAACGTAAGTTCAAAACTCTATTGTTTAATTCAAAATGAATGAATAAGATAGCTAATAGTTATGTAAAGGGAAATTCATGAAACTGCTTAATAGGTTTGTGATTTGCTAAAGAATGTGCTGAAATGAAATTGTGATGGTCTTTCTGATCTTAGGAGCTATGTTTCCATTTGTTTCACTCCTTTACCTTCCACTTTATTATCCACCGATTGATGGCTGTTGGGTTCGATCCCGAGCCTGGCTAGTTTAGTTTAGCGGGCTGTTGGGTTCGATCCGAAGCTTGGCTAGTTTAGTTTAGTTTAGTGGGCTGTTGAGCTTAGTAGGAAAAGCGTTAACCTTCTTCTGGCTGGTAATGCTTTATTTCTGCTCCATTACTCACATTACCCACAGATTGATGGCTGGCTGTTGGGTTCGATATGGAGCCGTTATCCACAGATGCCTAGATTGACGGCTGTTGGGTTTTCGATCCGGCTCAGAATCGGTAAACTTCGTTGGTTTTTTATCGCGGCCTCCTGTTTATCCATTGATATGATTCAGTCTTGTAACATCTTTATATAAAGACTGGGAACCTTCATAAATTCTTCTGAGGTTGCAATAAGTTTGGCTTTCTGCATTGCCTGCACTCGTATTGGTCTTATCAGCAGGGACGCCAGAGCTTCATCCTGTAATTTGAGTATACCCCACATCAATACGACCTTTGTGTAATTACTGAAAATTGAGTAAAATCAGATGGTTTGATCCTTAAAAAAAAGGTGTTTAACAAACAAACAGTAAAACTCATGGGTTTCTTTGTTGTATTATTATGATAGATTGTGTACCTCAGGCGGGCTGAGTTGATATAGAATTTCTTGTTGCAGTTCTCTGTGAAACATTGCACTTGTTGGAGGTTGTTCTGATCCGAAGCCATAGTAGATTTCAGATATCTTTGATAGATCAGGAAGTCCCTACACAGATTCACAGATAAAACTTTCATTTCCCATGTCTAGTAACCAAACCTGGTGAAAACAAAACAGTAATTATATGTAAGCTCTGTTCTAAAATAGTCTGGGTCTTCTGCCTGTTCCTTTGCTTTGCTGTAAAGCCAGCCATTAAATGTCAAAAGGTTTGGTGGGTTTCCTCTCAGGAATATCATACAAAAGGTTCAGATAGGCTAGTTCCAGCATTCAATCCAACCCTTCTAATTGTTAAATACCTCTACAGGATGCTGCTCGAACACCCTTTCGCTCAATGTTCTCTTCTCTGCTTTGTGTTTTTCTATGATCTGAAATTTCATTAGAGGGTTCAAATTTGTTAACGACCTTTGTATGCCATTCACCCCGGATACAGAACAAAAAATGATTAGGGTTATGGCAATGGAATGAAGAAAATCACGGCTACTCCACTCCACGTATGTATGCATCTCTGTCTCCTCCTGTCTCTGCATTTTTATTTTTTGCCTGTCCAAATCAGATTTCTAATCTAGGAATGAGCACCTACCCACCTCTCTATTTTCAGTCATTTTTTAACACATCAAACCATGCAGCTTTTATCGTTTTATCAACCATATCTATTCTATTATTAACCCTTCTCGAGTCTGTCATTTCGGATGTAATGGAATAATCAGATGCTCTCATTTGTTCTTCATGCTGGAGATATATGTTGGGATCCGACAGTGTCTGCAGTGGGTCGAGAATAAGATGGACGATAAGTGACACTGATATAGAGCTTGTCATTGGCTCTACACCTATGGAAGGAAACAATATCTCCAGCATGTAATTGTTTCTCCTTAACAAACCCCCCCCATCCCCCATCCCCTAGTCAGGACGTAGCTTTGACTGCTCTTCCAAAACGAGTACCTGAACTCCCATTCTTTGTTTTTCTCATCAACAAATACAAGAGTTTCATCTCTATCATTGATTTGTGATTCCGGGGGGAAAACGCGCTCTCCATGCTGTTTTGGAACCACCAATCTATTCAGCTTTCCAACATCGCTCGGAGTCACCTCTTTGTCAAATAAATGCTCTGGATTAACCTCAATTGTCTATACCGTCTAATGTTATTGATGTTTTCATTGCTTTCCTCGGCTTCAGCCGGAACTCGACTCTTTATTGATAAGAAATAGTTGAATTTCTCTGGGTAAGAATGATCTTTGATCATCTGAACCACTTATTCCTTGGTGTACAGGTCATCAAAGTTGTTTTCTATCTGACATTGTTTTCCATTGACAATATATCTTGGACCTTCAGCACTTCTGAACTTAAGACAAGCCCTGTCATATGCTAATGCAGCTTCAAGTTCACTGCTAACTGTGCCTAGCCACAGTCTCTGATGGTTTACATATATCTGAGCTCCCCATTTACCATTATGCTGAGGAACAACTCCTTTGTACTGAGAGCGAAACTGTCTTGAGGCAATTTCACTCTTGGACTGACCCAATCCTTCCATTCTAAGATTGAAAGGAGTTATTGATTGTGGAGGATTTGAGACATTGGATCCTGAACATGGCTTAGTGTTCGCCATGAAAGCATTTATCCATTTATAACCTTTGGCCCAGAGATTTATCTGATTGGCACAATTTTCTTGAATCACCTCCCGCTCACCTATATCCAATCAAGAAAACATAAAAATAAACATGAGAAAAATCAGGATACAGAAAAGCATGCAATTTCTATAATGTCTGCACTCACTTGCTTTTTCCCGTTATCGCAGTATGAATGCTAACTATCTTATCATGCTTTTCTTTGTAATATATGGAAACCTCCCATATTTCCTTGCAAGTTGTGGTATGCCAACTAAGGTCTTCTACCCATTTTGGAAACCATTTTAGCAGCTCTCACCGATGTTCACTTTGTTGAAATTTTTATACTT
>LPNX010372946.1:629473-672322 GCA_001517045.1 Pseudotsuga menziesii | reverse complement strand
GATAAGTCCCAATGGCTTCAACTGGAGCTTTAACCCGATTTCCCATGAATAGAAAATTCTCATTTGGATTTGTGGTCTGGGTTGTAAGGAATCCCTGCATAGTATTATAAACATGAGTAGTAGCCCCAGAGTCAATCCACCAAGTATTAGAAAGAACTTCAGTTAGGTTTGATTCGAAACAAACATAAATGAACTTGAACCAAACCTAACTGAAGTTCTTTCTAATACTTGGTGGATTGACTCTGGGGCTACTACTCATGTTTCTAATACCATGCAGGGATTCCTTACAACCCAGACCACAAATCCAAATGAGAATTTTCTATTCATGGGAAATCGGGTTAAAGCTCCAGTTGAAGCCATTGGGACTTATCGTTTATTTCTAGATTCTGGTTATCATTTGGATTTGTTTCAGACTCTTTATGTTCCTTCTATTTCTAGAAATTTAATTTCCTTGTCTAGACTTGATATTGATGGTTACTCCTGTAATTTTGGAAATAAAAGTTTCAGTTTGTTTAAGAGTACCTCTTTTGTTGGTTCGAGCATTCTTTCTGATGGTTTGTACAAATTAAAACTTGATAATCAATTTGCTGAAACTATTCTTACCCTGCATCATAATGTTGGTATTAAACGTAGTCTCATGAATGAAAATTCCTCGTACTTATGGCATAAAAGGCTGGGACATATTTCCAGAGAAAGGTTACTTAGATTAGTAAAAGATGGGATTCTCTTGAACTTAGATTTTTCTGATCTTGGAGTGTGTGTAGATTCTCTGGAAACCAATATATGATTCAGATAAAAAAATTATGGAAAGAGAAAAGAAAGTTCGATACACTGGCTCTGATACCACATGTTGAAATTTTCATACTCTGTTTAGTAATCAATATCAGTTATTTGATTACAGGACCTAGAACTTTCAGGTTCTTTATCAGCATTATATAAAGCGGAATTTGAACATGAATTAATTTATTACCTGACTCCATTTTGGTTTTACAGATATCTAACTGCTTCAGATCTTTAGAGTAGTAAACCCTCTCTGCTTCAGGCTTCAGCACAGTAAATCCTCTGCTACCAGGTTTCTGAACAGTAAACCCTTTGCTCCAGTCTTCAGCCTTCTTTAAAACAGAAAACCTGTTTCTCTCTCTTACCCTTTTCCAATACGCTCTTTCAGATATCATTTGATGGGTATTCTAAAGGTTCTTTTTATGGGTGGAGAGAGGACCGGTTTCCCCAAGACCGTTATTCTCCACTTGCCCATCATATTAAGAGATTCGAGACCATTCCCCTGAATTCGGTAGCAAGAACTCCGTGAAAAACGTAACTGCTGCCAACACATGCGTCTCATCATGTGGGTCATTAAAAACTGATTTAGGAAATTAGTCTTACACACTTGACAAGTGAATTCAAGTTGTACATGCAGAGGATTAGAATACACATAAAGCTGAGAGGCTTATCGGTGATTGCAATTTGCATAAGATATCTATAAATTAAATCATGGGTAATTTTGTTGCTTACTTTAGCTTTTATAGAGTTAGAGTATGTATGTTACTTGGTTATTGTTTTCTCATGACTTTGGTCCTCGAGACACACCAGACGCCTGCCCTTGTTTTCATATTTATGACAACGAAGAGTGGGCATGGTTTTTCTGCCATGTTGTACATGCTTTTGATTAGGCGTGGACACCATGTTGTACATGTTTTTTTAATTAGGCGTTTATGGGTTTGAGTTTGGTTGAATCAAAGATTTCACTAAAAGGGCTATTCTGGCTAGAGGCTGCCATTAGTAACCACGTGTTGGCAAGTTGCAGCAAAAGTCCGCATGATCGCATATCATGGATCGAGCATTGGGGTGTGAGGATAGGTTACAAGCGGACGTCGCAGAGGTGGGCATGAGTTCGAGCTGGAAAATCTGGTTGGGAGGAGGCTGAGCCACACAGAGATTGGTGGAGATTGGGCAGCAAGCTCTGCCCGCTGCCATCACGGGCAATGATTGCAGGGTCAGAGATCGAGCCGAGTGCAGGCTTGTGAGGGAAGTGATGGGAAAATTTGTTGCAGTCTTGACTCGGCAACGTGCAACCATAGGTAGGGGTCAAGACGCAGGTCAGATCGAGCATCGTTGGGGGTCTTGCTGGCGTGCGAGTATTCGTGTAGCACACTAGTGCGAGGAGAGACCATTCGTCTCGACTCTTGTGTATCGCGACAATGTGCTATGCCGTGAACAGTTGATTGCGGTTGCCGGTAGAGATCCCAAGTTTGGGGGCATGTATCAGCTGCCCTGAAGTTGCAGGGAGCATGCATAGCACCAGACGAGGCCAAAGGGAGCTATAGTCCATAGGCAGAGAAGTGGACCCACCAACGTGACCTTTGAGCACGACTGGATGTGCTGTGGAGAGTTAGTAGAGGCATGTGGTCGCCGGTATGATGGGCGAGACGTGGTAGAGATGTTGATGGTAGGTTGAGAATGGCAGAGGTCTTGTGGTCGTAGTGGTTGTCGCACAACATGAAAACCAAATCATGGGTTGTTGGGATAGAGATCTGTGGGCTATGGATGCAAGCTTGGTCTGAGGGAGGAAGGCACGAGACATGAAACGAGAACGTGTGAGTTGTGGTAGATGGTAGGGATGCCTGAAGATTCATTGTGGATGCGAGGAATAAGCATGAGTCGAGTTTGTGACGCAAGAATGTGGATCAGGACTAGACATAGAAAAATGACGCTGTTGAGAGCTGAAGGCATTAGGAAGACGGTGTTGAGAGCAGAGGTTGGCAATGGAGCTGGGCCGCAAATCTGAGTAGGGATGGGACGTGGTGTTGCAGAAGGAGTCGTAATCAGACGCATCGGCAGAGAATCTTAACCGCCAAGGAGGGTTCGGTCGCTAGTGTAGGAAAAGGTGATCGGTAGCCACTAGAGGCAGCTAGAAAAACTGCAGCAAGGTAGCTAGCTCCACGAAAGGGAAAAAATTGACCAAAAATGTCTCGAGTAGAGGGTTGAAGTGCCTATAAAATTTTGGGCTGCCCAACAATGCTGTAGATCAGGTTGGGCAGGGGATGAATCAACCCAAATTTGCCCAGATAGATCAGGCAACAGTGAGATAAATGTATGGGCAGTTGAAGATGGAAAGCAACTTCAGAGGGAGTTTTGAGTAGAGTTCCAGAGGGAGTTTGGTATTTGCATAAGTTTTGAGATGACATTGATGGAGGAGCCCAGATATTCATATCAAAGTGCAGGAAATGTAGCTGAGAATTCTTCTTGTTTAGAGGTAGCAGCTGCAACAGTCGATGAGGTGTTTGATCCTGGTGGATGCTTCTCTGGAAATACCTTCCTCTCTAAGAGGGAGTATTAATTTTTGTAGCTCAGCAGGTACTATGTTGGGGGTGTTTAGCAACATAGAAGGAGACGAGATGATTTCTAGACATACATTGTAAAGATGGATTTATAACACCTCTTGTAAATGGTTTTAGTTGGCCCATGGAATTGGAGGGCCCATGGTATTTGCATGTGTGAGATTATAAAATGAGTCTTTGAGTACGAGTTCAACATCATAGTCATAGGAGTAAAGGAGAACTTCTATAGTGGTCATCTTCATAGTTGCAAGAGACAAATTTCCTCTTGTAGTGAGCAATCTAGATCTTAGTTTGAGAGCTCAACCTTTCCAGGGAAGAGTTATTTCTCTGTTGCATCCAAGGTTTGTCTATCTAGTTTGTAGATAGGATTTGATGCATCTTCTTGTGGGTTTTGGTCCAGATTCAAAGGGTTTATCGAGAGGACTATTGTAGTGTTATTGTAATCAAATCTTGCAATAAGAAGACAAAAATTTTGCTGGTTTTCCCTGAAGGATTGGGCTTTCCAGCGTATCTCTTATGTTGTGGTTTTCTCTATTTATGGTTGTTTATCAGTGTGTTGCTACTTGATTCAGTTAAATTAATACTGAATATTAATGAATAGATAGTAATCGGATCTGGTAAATTGTAATTTTTCACACTTGATATTTCTTAAGTAAGTTATTGATCGGTTTGACAATTTCAACAAAGTTGGGAATGAACCGTCTAATAAAGTTTATCTTTCCAAAAAAAGGATTGAAGAGCTTTATTGTTGATAGGCAATGGGACTTGTTTAATGGCATTGGCTCTTTCAAGATCAATTTTAATACCCTCCTTGGATATGATATGTCCCAAGAGTTTACTCTCATCAACCCCTAGAACTGACTTCTTAGGATTCAAAAATATGTGGTATTTTCGACACTTCTCAAATACTTTCCTAAGATGAATTATATGATCTTTCCTTCCTTTAGAGACAATTGTCAAGTCATCTTGGTATATTTCGATTATCTTCCCAAGAAGGCCCCTAAAGGAAAAACCCTTTGCTCTCTAAAAGTTAGACCCAACATTCATCAATCTAAATGGTATTCTGGTATTCAAGTGTTCCCCAAGGAGTAGTAAAAGATGTCTTCGGTCTATCTTCGTCCTTGACAAACACTTGGATATAACTTGAAAATCCATCTAACATAGACAATATTTCAACTCAGTCCAAGAGACCCTCTAGCAAGTTTTCCATGTAGGCGAGTGCGTAATTATCTTTAACTAAAAGTTGGTTAAGGTTTCTAAAGTCAATACAAAGTCTTATTTCATCATTTTTCTTCCTAAGCACAACCAAATTGGCTACCCACGCTGATTGTCTTGTAGAGGCAATGGTTGTTGCTTCCAACATTTTTTCTAACTCTTTCTTAATGAGAGGGGCTAACTTAAGATTGATCCTTCTTAAATTTTTCCTAAAATGATTGGCACCTTCCTTAAGAGGGATATTATGGTGGACTACACCTTCTTGATAAGCCTTTAAGTCATCATATGACCAAGCAAACACATTCCTATACTCTCTCACCAACTTTTTAATATCTCTTCTTTCTTCTAATGTTGTATTTTTACCCCACTTAATGATTTTTGGAGAAGATTTGAAACCAATGTTCAACTCTGTGTGGTCTTTGGGCTCACTATTCCTTTATCTTATTAAAAGCATCATCTCTATCAAAGTCACATTCTAAAGGAACAAGGCCAAGTTATTGTTTTTAAGTATTTTGTCCCTTGAGTCTCATCACCTTCAAATCTTTAATCATATCGCAATGTGTGAATTCATTCAAGTTATTCATGAACCTTAAGATATGAGAATCATCATGAAAGACTTGTCAATGCTCAAGATTATCAGGAATAGATGGCCTAAAGATTAATAGAATTTTGCAAGGTTGCAAGGTGGAGGCTGCTACAACTAGACTATTTTCCAAGGATTTATGTTCCCTAGTAACTGCCTCAATGGAAAATGCATCAAATATCTCAATGGTGTCCTATGCATCATGCGTATAGAACCTTAATCTCTCATTCTTAGCCGCCCAAAAATACTTGACTTGTTGGACCACAAAAAAAACCACCTATGACCTTTAGGACTTTAATACACATTTCCCTTGCTAGCTCAAGGCCCAAAATCAAGGCTTCATACTCAACTACATTATTGTTAGAGTTAGAGTCTAACCGATTAGCATAACTAAGTTTCTCTCCTCTGGGAGAAGTGAAATCTATTCCCACGCTAGAACCCATTTTAGAACAAGCCCCATCAAAGTTCATCTTCCAATTCCTTTGTTTTCACACTTATTCCTTTCATCAAGGTCTCCTTTATGATTGTTTTATTCATTAAGTACAACTGGATCAACCATAGTTGTTAATGTGTAAGTCAAGATTTCAAAATTTCCTAGGCTATCTTCTACAACATTGATAAATCATTCATTATCTCATTGAGATTTTCTACATGATATTTCCTATGCACTTGTCGCTAAAGGATTACAAATGATCCTTCAAAATTCAGGATGTTGGCAATGCAAACTTCCACCTATGTCGACAATCTACTTTCTAGATTAAAAACATTCCCCAAACAGGTGGGATGTCAATTGCAAGTACATGCATCATAATTGAGATATATGGATAGGAAACTATTGAAACTCTCAAGTGCTTGATCAAGCCTTCACTTTTATTTTCCCTAGATTCAATAGCACAAATGTTATGGTAGGGGCGAGTAGTCTTTAGCCCTAATTTATTCATCATAACTAAGGACATAGCCTTAGCACAAGCCCTTGAATCCAACATAGAATTTTGCAAGTGGGTACCTTTTATCATTAATGATATGAAGAATGGGTTATTACAACCATCAGTTCCACTATGTCTTGTTTGCAACACTACAAGGACATATCCATTAACTTCTTTATTGACTTCTTCATGGACTTCCTTAACTTTGTTTTCAAATCCTAGGATCATCATGGATTGCTCCTTAATATGAGGCACTTTCATAAACTCTAGGAAGTGAACTTAAATGTGTGCCTTCTCAAAAAATTGGGTCTAGTCAATTTCTAATGTTTTAAAGTCCTTGGCATTAATCTTAACAATTACTTTGGAAGGGGAAGTTGGTTTATTACTTTCCATGCCTCTTCTTTGGTAAGTTGCCACATCACCAACTTGCATTTTTCTCCTTATTTCCTCTCGAGAGTATTTATAGTCAAACTTTCAACCACTTCTCTAGGATCTATACTCCTTTTAACTTGCTTCATTTGGTCATTAGAGACACTATAAGGGGTTTTCATGACATTGTTCAATCCTCCTACAAAGTTCATAAAGGGGCTTTCACTAGATCCTTCTCCATCTTTTTTCGAATTTTGATATATGAATTCCTGGACCAAACGACAAGTATTAGGATCATGATCTTGCTTGTAAGTTGGACACTAGTAATAAGCATCTTCTTCAACCCCATTACTAGTATTTAAAGGTATATGCACTTTTTGATCATTTCCTTTATGGGTTTCTTGGTTTTTATTAGGTAATGTGTTTGGACCTTGGTTTATCCTTCGTTTGTTCCAACCACCCTCATTTCCTATAGGTTGATTTCTAATTGTGTGTTTTCCAAGTTAATCAACCTATTTTGTATTGTTGTGTTATTCTAAATGAAAATGGTTTCCAATCGTCTAAGTGCTTCAATGATTTCCACCAAAGAATCAATTGGAGGTTTCGCTACAATTTTCATCATGGGTTCATGTTTTAGATGGACGGCTCTAGGATTAGGAATGGCATTAAGTTTCCCAACAAAAATCCACTATTTTTTAAGTAGCAAAGCTTTGGTTTTAGCATCCTTGAGATCTGTAGGTTTTAAGTGATTTTGGAACATTTTAAATTGACCTTGATAAAGGGAGTGGGGACCCTACTTATGTGTGGGTGGGGAAATGGCAAGCAAGGAAGGAAGCTCGGATTAGTGCATTTTTCGCTGGACAGATTATTAGGGCACTTCTTTCTTGATCGCATGGATGAGGGAGATTTTTGCTTTTTATACTTTTGACCCAACCCGACGAATTAGATTCCTGACTAGAACAAATGCCTTTTGAACACATAATCATGGAGTTGCTCTCATTGGCCTGGCGTTCCTCACCTTTTATATAAGATGCTTGATTTATTTTTAGAAGTTAGAGATTTATACATGTTAAATCAGGATCTTCACTCCGTACCTCACCTTTAAGATTAGTTAGATCGGATGAGACTATTCTCGATCACCTTACTTATGGCTATGATTTTGACCCACCCCCCCTGAAACCAAAAGCTAGTTCAACCAACCGAGAGCCAGTTTGTGATATGGGGCCATTCTCTACAAGCCTTCTTATGGATCTTATTTCTAACCCTTGATAAGGTTGGAAGAAAGTGTTTCTACAACATGCTCACATGGCTATAGAATCAGACTTCGCACCTAACCTACATAAGCCTCTAACTATCCTGTCTCATCCTAAATAACGTCGAAATCTTCGGAAATGGGGCAATTAGCTAATTGAAAATGGCTAATTTAACAGTCCTAGACAATGCACCCATTAAATGGAGGTTTGAAGCACAAGCCTTATCAGAGGGAAGAACCACCATATTTGTAGATAAGATAAGATAATATAATTTTATTAATGTCCACTAATGACCACAAAGTAGGTCAATGGGACTGTCGGTTACAATGATAGGTTATGCATGTGGGAGGATCAAACAATCTCCCTTAAAGAGAAAGGAAATACAATATAAACAATGAAGTTAACATAAGTAAAGATAATCAAGTTGATCTAGGCTGAAACATGGGAGAGTTCCTGCTTCGATACTAAACAAGTATTCTTGCATGGGGGCGAAGGAGCTCAGGTGGACAAGATCCAGGATCTGAAAAGACCGAGGAAGGTCTGGTACTCCTAACATCCGAGGCTGAATGAAGAAAACTGAGAGAACTGTAAAAGTGTCTGTTGTCCTTAATCAGGGTCGGTAGGCACGGGTCGCCCTCTAGGATGCTGTCGGTGGGATCTGGATGGTCCTGGGCGTCTTCTGGAAGGAGTCCTAGTGCGGAGCTGCCGTTGAGATCTCGTGGGTCGAGAGCCCCCAACCTTTACTGATCTGGGGGTAGGGTCGATATAGGGATCAGTGGATCTCTTGGTGCCCTTGGATGCCGGTAGCGTGTCAAAGAACGCGGTAATCCGCTGTGTGGTGTTTGGTCTAGTGGGAGGCTGGAGGATCTGGGATCGAAACCTGAGAGCCTCGTGAATATAAAGCGCTAGACATCTCTGATCGATGTATCTGAAGAAAGCGGCTAGAGTTTGGGGTCCTCTGAATAGGAAGTAGAAGCGTCCTCTGATCTCATAGTAGACATGACACATGAAGATAAAATGCGACTCGGTTTCCAAAGAGAAAAAAGCTCGATGCTACAACGCCTCGAATAACCAATCTATCCTGAAGGGATATTGAATTACCATAGAACGACTACAGATGTCGTTTTAAGCCAACCATCCAGTAAATTTTCTACAACCTGAGTCAGTCAAGCGTGGGACCTTTTTTTCCTGCTATTGAGGCACATAGTGAATTATGGGATGAAAGGATAAGTGCAATAGAAGGGGAATCCCTACTCTACAATTCCAACTCCCCACCTGATGCCTACTTATCCAAGGAAATATTCGCTAGAATATTTTTATTGAGGACGATCCTCTCAAACCTTGGTTCCATTAGTTTTATCTCTGGGTTCCTGTCAGATGAGGATCACTTTCGTGCCTCAACTTTAGGATTTGATTCTTTATACCCCATCATGTCATCGAACCTTTTCATATGCGATGAGCCCATTTTCTTTCTCTTAACCTTTTGGAAGGGAGGGGTTTACCAATCCATTTAATTAAGGTACCATTCACTATACAACCCCTGATTGGAGGAACACCTGGTTCACAACGCTTGCAGACACATCCTCGAGGGAAGGAAGGGAGTTTTCTCGAGCGAAAGACATTTGGGATAGGGAAGGGTACTTTGAAGGAACCATTTGGGAGGGAGTGGAGACCTTATCCAAATTGATGTGGGTGGAGATATTGCAAGGCAGCTGGGAGAAGAAGAGACTGGAGCAAGGAAGGAAGGACTAACTCTTCGAGCTTAGGTAGGACCCAGTCAGGGCAAAACCATATTTACAGGCCGAATAATATGTCTAAGGAAATGCGCATAAAAACTATGGGAAGTAGGGCACGCAGACATGTTTTGACAAAGCTCTTGAGCCTTGAGGTTTTAGCTCTTCCAATTATACTTGGTTCAATTTGTCCCTCTTCCTAGCTCCAAGACTTTAGGCTATGGATCTTCAAATTATTTGCCTGGGAAAACTATTAAAAGGGATTTCCTCCCATTATTTTGACCCTATATACGCCCCTCATGAGGAAGGAACGAGACCACTTGAGAGAGAACTGCGATCACAAAGTTGAGGGGCGTATTGCCGCCATCACAATCCCGTCATCACAAAGCCGAGGGGCGTATTGCCACCATCATAAAGCCGAGGGGCGTAGCATCACAAAGCATCAGTGGCAGTGGCGTAGCTGGAAGAGTAGCAAAGGCAAAGGGGCGTAGCTTGAAGAGTGGCTTTCTCGAAGGCAATCTTGTTGAGTTGAGAGCATTTCGAGTAAGCGTAGCCGTCTCCAAGAGTGGGAGCAAGTGGGAGGACACGTCACCTAGGACTCGAAGGTCTAAATCCCACTTGCTGTAGATAACTTAGAAGGACACGACACCTGGGACATGATTGATTGAGGATATATAAAGTATCTAGTATCTAGTAGCATCTTTTATTAGCTCCTGAATAAAGAAGTGATCCAGTTCAGTAAGAATAAATACACCTTAAACACATCCCGCGTTCCCGACCTTAAAGCTGGATTCAATAGGCCTTCTATATAATCTTTTGGCAAGGAACCCATAAGCTAACCGCATGGATGCAATACCCGTATATTGCTACCCCAGATACCGGGAAACCTACAGGACACTATATATGACAGGATAACTACAAGTTACTATGTATGAGTACAATTTACAAGGACATGGTAGGATCCTTTCTCTCCCGAGGGGTGCCAGGTAGGATTTACTGGGATACCCAGGTCCCTTTCATTCTTCTTCGGAGTGGTTTAGAAATTATAATTTAAAGTTAAGGAAGTAAGTTAAATAGATTTATATATACTGTGTATATAGCCGTTTTTTAAAAACTGTCCGAGTTCGAGTTGGCCGAGTTGACCCCTGGTCGAGCTGACTCGGCCTGTAACTCGGCTCGAGTGGCCAATTTTATACTTAGTCGGCCGAGTTGGTTCCGAGTCGACCGAGTTAGGGTCCGAATTGGTCGAGTCGGCCGAGTTGACCGAGTTGCAACCTGAGTCAGCTGTGGTAGGAACCCACAAGAATGCAGATTCCAAAATAACATGTTTATTTTTTGATTTTTAAGATTTTTCTTATTCTAACCATAACCTGAGGCCATTCCCCTGCCCCTCTATTTGCCTCACACTTCTGTTGTAAGATGTTTGTGAGCATTTTGCATTATTGTTGTTTGGATTCATGGAGGCTTGGAGGAGCATCCAACAATGACGAACAATCAACATGATTGGAGGAGTTGGACTGTTGGAAACCGATTTTCTATTACCTAGATGTATGTTAGCTTCTAGCTAGCCATTGTTTATTTTTTTCTCATTAAATTGACAAATATCAGTCCTTTTTTCTATTGTTTGCTGCTAAAATAATAAGATTTTTTTCTTTTTTCTTTGCATGTTTAGATTTGCTTTGCATTTAGATTCTAGATTGGCCCCAAAAGGAAAATATCAGGCATGGATCCATGTTGATTTCATTGAAGGGAAAATATATTGTAAGTGTTGCAAGTCATGGATTAAAGGAGGAGGCATTAATAGATTTAAACAACAGTTGACTGTTGTTAGAGGAAATATTGCCCCATGGGAAGTTGATTTAGAGTTTATTGGAGAGATTAGGTTGGGGNAGAGGAGAAGGCTAAACAAAAAGAGATGTATGATCATTGACATATGATGTAGTGGCATCATAGCATGTTGTTTTTTGGACTCTACAAGCCATTTAGGCCACATTGATTATGTTTTTTGTTCTAGATATGTATTACACAGTACACTCGATGCCATTTTGATATATTCACACTTATATGGTATATGCATGAGTAGACGTTGGATATTTTGTCTCTAATGCTTTGCAAGCTTGGATTAAAATCTTTAAAATATTGTTTTTCTTTAAAATTTAATATTTTATGTATTGTTTGAGTAGTCAGAGTCATTAAATTCAAATCGGTCGAGTCATTACCGATTCCGAGTCCGAGTCCGAGTTTTAAAACATTGGTATATAGCACTATATGATACAAATAAGACTTCCTGTATATAGTCTATGTTAAAATTAAATAGATTTATCCCATAATATATAGTTAAGTCCTTTTTATCTATGCAGGATATAACACCTGTCATACTGTATATGCTTTAGTTCCAGTATGAGAGTTGGAACTAGGAACCATGATATGAGTGTTAGGAACTATGTTAGACTCAACTTAACTCCTTAAAGTAACTTAGTCAGTAATCCTCAGGAAGAATAAAAACAGAATAAGTTACTTAAAAAGTGTAATAAGTAAATAACACTTATATATATCTGCTTATCTCTCTAGGTACACTAGGACTAATGGAAATACTTTATCTTTTGACTAATACAAGGAGGGCAGCGGTAACATGTACTTATTAACCCCATTCTCTTTTATTGGCAGGAACCCCTATTCACCATTATATAATGGAATTCACCTCTCTTAAATCTCCTTACTAAAGTGAACCCCATTTTATACGAAACATTCCTATTGGCAGGAGGGAATTCTATTTAGTATTGTAGTTAGTATTGGCAATAAGTCCCATGCTTATTGGGTCCCCAAGTTCAACGAACTCTTTCTTGGATTGAATTTCAAATACACATGCTCTCCCACTTTTAACTGTCTATCTATCCTGCCCCTGTTTGCATAAATCTTTCATCTATTCTTCCATATCCTTAATAAGTTCTGGTCCCACTATGATGCTGTCCACTGAATTGTCCCAACTGATAGGAGTATTGCACTTTCTTCCATACAATGCCTCAAATGGACTCATCTTCAAAGAGGCATGATATCCTTTGTTGTAGGCAAACTCCACTAGATGCAAGTAATCCTCCCACTGAGATGGTTGATCCATCACATACATCCTCAACATGTCCTCAATTACTTGATTCATTCTTTCAGTTTGTTTGTCTGTCTGGGGATGAGAAGCTGTACTCATGTTCAGATTTGTCCCAAATTCCTTAAACAATCCTTTCCAAAAGTTTGATGTGAACTTGGGATCTCTGTCTGCACAATTGCCTTTGGGACTCCATGCAATTTGACAACTTCTTTCATGTAGATGTTTGCTATGTTGGCTGCCCTATGAGTTGTCTTGATAAGAATGAAATGTGCAACCTTAGTAAACTTGGCCACCACCACCATGATGGCATCATGCTGCTTAAGTGTCTTACTGTAATATCCCAAACACTGATATTCTACTGTTTCTATTCTAGGGCTTGGTTATAGCCTCGGGATTTACAAGAATACTGAATAAAAATTTGCATGTAAGGTGCTGGGCAAATGGCCCTAAATTATAGCTAAACTAGGGCATAGATTTGCAGAGAGAAGATCAACACTTACTACTGATAATCCAACTGATAATACTCTAGAGATAATACACATGCATAAAGAGTTGAACTGATGAAGAACTGGTGCTCCCTTCCTCTGGTGTTACCGCCCAACAACATGAACTCCCTTAGCTAAATGTGACGTTTTTGGTGAAGGAGCTGTCTGATGAAGATGAGATTTTGCAGGGATGAGGGTCTTTCCGTGCCGGAGAGAATGACCGGAGCATGCAGAGGTTCTGACCCCTTTAGGTAGGCTAGTGAATTGGTTCACCTGTTAGCTGCTCACGACCCCAGCTACACGAAACTGATGAGAATTGCTTCGAATGAGAAAATTGGAAGATGATGATCACCCAATACCGTAGGATGATCTTGCCGATGAAGATGATGCCAATATTCAGAAGAAAAATTGAGATCTGGAGACCCAACGAATGCTTTGGGGTTTTCCAGCCAAATCTCGAGCTGCACACGTGTCCTTGCAAACAATCTTCTGATGGATGCCAAATAGCTGCATATGAATGAATAAAGATGAAGCACTGATGGTGGACCTGAATGGCCTGCCCTGAAGGAGACTAGGGCATATATCTCACTGTTGAACCCTCGTTAGCTGAAGACGTCGTCTTCAACCCCAACTACCGTGGCTGCATGTTGTGTTGCTGCTCAAAAGATCCAAATCAACAACAATAAAAATATATATATACTTTAGTCCAATAACCATTCTTAAATATATGATCATATGCTTTTAGGGTTTGCATGTCACTTTTAGGGTTTTCGCTTCACTTTTGCAGGGATGCAATTCTAATTCCATGTTCACTTTAACGCTGAAGAAATAACATCTGCATGCTTCACATGCTTTAGGATATGAACTCTGATGGCCTTCTTACTATACTGATGACTTAATAATATTGAATTGATATACCTTTCTGCTCCTAGTGCTATCAGTCCTTAGTATTCCCTTTTATTTAAGACCCGTTCGAACCTATGGGAATAAGTTAGGTTAACTAGTGTCTCAGGGTGGCTTAGTTGGAAGAGGACATTACAGTCATTTCCACTCGAAATTGCTTGTCCTCAAGCAATCTCCGACCAACATATCGAATCATCTGTCCCTTTCTCTTCTTGTCCATTTTTATCAACCAGTTTATTCTGCTGTTGGGTGGTCCTTCTTTTCCTTCGAATTTGTGCTTCTTTTCACCCCTGCTTTGTATTCCCTCCTTGTATCTTCTGGGGTACCTGTGAGGATCAAACATGCTAGTTTTGGCTCCTTGTCCAAATTCCCTTGAGCTCATCCTACCTTTGTCTAGAGGTCTACTCGGAAAGCCCTTTGCATACCACTGTTTCTTCCTTGAAGTCTTATGTGTTGGAGTTGGCCATTTCCTTGTGTGAGTCTTGTCCTCATGCCTGAATATGGTGGTCATCCCCTTTGCTATGGCTGATCCTAAAGCTTCATTGGGCATTCCCCTTAGGACTACCCTCTTCCCATCTAGTGCCAAGAACTCCATCTCTAATGTTTGGTAATTGGTTGAGTATTTCCCAATTGAGTACAACCATTGTACTCCCAAAAAAATGCTTGTGTATGGCACATTTACCACATAAAAGTCATGCACCAATGTATAATTTCCAAGCTGTACCTATAATTGAGGTATCCTCTATGTGCATTTCATCCTGTGATTGCCAGCCATGACAACGGTAAATCCCTCAAAGTCCTCAGCGGGAAATCTTTTCCTCTCTACCCAAGAGGCATCTATAAAGTTGTGGGTGGCCCCACCATCAATCAAAGCAATGGCATGATGTCCCTGGATACTTCCCCTGATCTTGATAGTATGGAAGGTGTGGACTCCTATGAGGGTAGCAATAGTGGCTCTCTGTGGCAATTGTTCCAATTCTGTACTATGTAGTTCTCCATTTGGTTTCTTTTCCGACTCATCTTCCTCACTGCTATCTGGAAGTACCTCGATGAGATGTACCTTCCCTTTACCCATACATCTGTGGCCAGGTACCCAAGGTTCTTTTCAATTAAAACATAAGTTCTTCCTTCTCAAATCTCGTCGTGTGTCCTCGTTCAACCATTCCCTCTGTGGGATTATCCTTTCCCTATTTTCTGGAAGATTGGTTTATTTTGCCTTGTTTTCCGGGAGATTGGTAGGTTTTTGTGGCAACTTGTTCTTTGGCACAGAATCTTGTAGGTCCAGAGTCCTACTGATAGCATCTTGCAAAGTAATTGGCCTGTAAGCCTTCACCCATCCGTGGAGTGGCTCAGATAGTGCCTCTGTAAATAGCATAATCAACCGACTCTCTGATATGTCAGATACCATAAGTTCAACTCTCTGAAATTCAGATATGAATGTCTTTGCACTGCCTGTCTACTTGAGCTGAGCAAGTTCCCTGAAATGAATCTCTGGGTCCTTATCAAAGCGCTCCATAAGCCTCTGTGTGAAGTCACGGTAGGAAGTGATAGTGTTGTGACCCAATGTCACCAGTCCGTGGTACCACCACTCATGTGCTTCCATGTCTAAATGTAAAGTAGCCAACATGATTGTATTTGTCTCTGCCATGGGGTTAAGTTGGAAATAGGTGTCTAACTTTTGTACCCAGATTTTGGTTGAACAACTGGATGTCCCATCAAAGTTGGGGATAGTCAGTCTCCCCAAAGTGCGTTGCAACTCAAAATTCTGATTGAATGCTCTATTGAACCCTCTTGGCCTATTCCTACTTTTCATGTTGCAAAAATCTGAGAAAGTCATGGCTGAATGGATTTTATCTCCCAAATCCCTGTACTCTTGTAAGTATGCTCCAAATGGTTCACTAGGTTCTACTGGCATGACTGGTCCTGCTACTGCATGTGCCGCAGAAGTGAGGCATAGTAGGTCTACTTGAAGGTTTGTTATATATATGGGGTGTGTTTTGCATATTAGTGTATGCATGCCTCCCAATACTACTAGTAGATCCTCTATCTACTGGTGAAAGAGGTATACTGCTATGACTTGGTTTTGGCTTTAGATCCAATCTGTTTATTGCGTGTAGTACTTCCTTCTGCCCTTTGGCTAGGTCATTCAATGCACTTACCAAGCTACGAAATTCCAACCTATCTTCCTCTTCTCCTGTTCCTTTCCCTCTGTCAGAGTGTATACCTGTTGGGTCCATGTCTGAGTTGGTATCTTCTAATCGGATATCCTCAAATTCCTACTCCTCAGTGTACCTACTCTTATTTCTCCTATAGGTTACAAAAGTGTCCCATGTATTCATTTACTTCTCATGTTCAAGCTCACAGTTGGCAAGGAACATGCTCTGATACCACTATAATATTCCAAATACTGATATTCTATTGTTTCTACTCTAGGGCTTGCTTGTAGCCTCAGGATTTACAATAGTACTGAATAAAAACTTGCATGCAAGTTGCAAGGAAAATGACCCTAAATTATAGCTAAACTAGGGCAGAGATTTGCAGAGAGAAGATCAACACTTACCACTGATAATCTAGCTGATAATACTCCAGAGATAATACGCATGCATAAAGAGCTGAACTGATGAAGAACTGGTGCTCCCTTCCTTCGGTGTTACCGCCCAGCAGCACGAACTCCCTCCTCAGCTAAATGTGACGTTTTTGGTGAAGGAGCTATCTGATGAAGATGAGATTTTTCCGGGATGAAGGTCTTTCCGTGCCAGAGAGAATGGCTGGAGCATGCAGAGGTTTCGACCCCTCTAGGAAGGCCAGCGAATTGGTTCATCTATTTAGCTTCTCACGCCCCCAGCTACACGAAACTGATGAGAACTTCTCCGGATGAGCAAACTGGAAGCTGATGATCACCCAATACCATAGGATGATCTTGTTGATGAAGATGATGCCAATATTCAGAAGAAAAACTGAGATCTGGAGACCCAGCGAATGCTTTGGGGTTTTCCAGCTAAATCCCCAGTTGCAGACGTGTCCCTGCAAACAATCTTCTGATGGATGCCAAATATCTGCATATGAATAAATAAAGATGAAGAACTGATGGTGGACTTGAATGGCCTACCTTGAAGGAGACTAGGGAAGATATCTCACTGCCGAACCCTCGTTAGCTGAAGACACCGTCTTCAAACCCAACTGCTGTGGCTGTACGCTGTGCTGCTGCTCAAAAGCTCCAAATCAACGACAATAATAATAGATATCTTCTTTAGTTCAATAACCCTTCTTAAATAGATGATCATATGATTTTAGGGTTTGCATGTCACTTTTAGGGTTTTCACTTCGCTTTTGCATGCATGCAATTCTAATTCCATGTTGACTTTAACACTGAAGAAATAAGGCTTGCATGCTCCGCATGATTTAGGATATGAACTCTGATGGTCTTCTTACTATACTGATGACTTAATAATACTGAATTGATGTACCTTTTTGCTCCTAGTGTTATCAGTCCTCATCTATTCTGTTTTCTTTAAGACCCACTCGAACCTATGGGAATAAGATAGGTTAACGGGTGTCTTAGGGTGGTTTAGTTGGAAGAGGACATTACACAATGCCTCAAATGGACTTATCTTCAAAGAGGCATGATATCCTTTGTTGTAGGAAAACTCCACTAGATGCAAGTAATCCTCCCACTTAGATGGTTATTCCATCACATACATCCTCAACATGTCCTCAATTACCTGATTCATTCTTTCAGTTTGTCCGTCTGTCTGGGGATGAGATGTTGTACTCATGTTCAAATTTGTCCCAAATCCCTTAAACAATCCTTTCCAAAAGTTTGATGTGAACTTGGGATCTCTGTTTGCATAATTTCCTTTGGGACTCCATGCAATCTGGCAACTTCTTTCATGTAGATGTCTGCTATGTTGGTTGCCTTATGAGTTTTCTTTATAAGAATGAAATGTGCAACCTTAGTAAACTTGGCCACCATCACCATGATGGCATCATGCTGCTTAGGTGTCTTAGGTAGCTTTGTGATGAAGTCTATAGTCACCACATCCCACTTCTAGTCATGTATTGGAAATGGTTGTAGCAAGCCTGCTGCATGCCTGTGCTCTACTTTTACTTTTTGACACTCTAAACACTTGGCTATATACTCTGTAATCATTCTTAATGCCAGGCTAGTACTGTTTCCTCACTGTTGCCACTGTCTTTTGATATCCTAAATTCCCAGCATAAGGTACATTATGCATATTCTTCAATATAATGTCTTCAAGCTTTCAGGGTATGGCACATAAACTCTGTCCCTATGCATAATAATTCCATCTTCTACCAACCTATACTTGTCAAACTTTTGTGGAACCTTCTGCTGCCGTAGTCCATCCTTTACTTGCTGATAGTGCTCATATGTAGTAAGAGCCTTGAGGATCTTATCTCTCAAATCTGATTTACCTATACCGATGGCTGCCACATGCATCGCATGCATCTTCCTGTTGAGTGCATCAACTACCTTGTTCTCTTTGCCCTGTATATGCTTGATATAAAAATCATACTCACACAAGAGTTCCATCCATGTTCTTTGTCTTGCATTCAACGTTAGTTGCTCAAACAAATGCTTCAGCCCATCATGATCTTTTCCCAACTCAAATTTATTACCCATGAGGTAATTCCTCCACATCTTCAATGCATAAACTACGGCTGCAAGCTCCAAATCATTTGTGGCATAGTTCTGTTTTAATGCTCTTTAAGTTTCCTGGATTCATAACAAACTACATGCTCATTCTGAGTTAAGACTCCCCCAATGCCTTGCTTAAAAGCATTTGTACACATCACAAAGTCTTCACTAGGATTTGCAATCTTAAGAATAGGTGCACGTGTAAGCAGTTCTTTAAGTCTCTGAAAAATTTCTTCACATCTTGGAGTCCATTCAAACTTGACTCCTTTCTTCTGCAAGGATGTAATGGGATGACCAATCCTTGAGAATCCTTTAATGAATCTCTTGTAGTAACCTGCTAAGCCCATGAAAGATAAACTTATGTAACATTATAGGTGATTGCCCTTCCATGATTGCTCTAATCTTATTAGGATCCATTTATATACCTTCTTCTGGAATGATATGCCCCAAATAGTGAATTCCATTTCTATAAAAATAACACTTACTCAGATTGGAGTACAACTGATGTTATTTGGAGTCTGAGTACTTGCAATACCATTCTTAGATGCTCTCATGTTCCTCTTCTGACTTAGAATACATGAGATTATCATCCAAGAATACAATCACAAATTTGTCCAAGTATTTCCTGAAGATTCCATTCATCAAGCACATGAATGTGGCAGGTGCATTTGTCAGACCAAATGGCACTACTGTGAATTCGCAATGGCCATACCTTTTCCTGAATGCTGTCACACTGATGTCTTCATTCTTGATCCTTACTTGAGGGTATCCTGATCTTAGGTCAATCTCGGAAAATATCTTTGAACCTCTTAATTGATAAAAGAGATCATCAATCCTTGGTAGAGGATACTTGTTTCCGAATGTGTCCTTGTTCAACTTTGTGTAGTCTATGCACAATCTAAAAGTACCATCTTTCTTCTTCACAAAAAGTACTGGATCTCCCCAAGGTGACACACTTGGGCATATGTATCATTTCTTCAAAAGCTCTTCAAGTTGCATTTGTAGCTCTTTCAGTTATGGTGTACTCATTCTATATGGAATATTGGATGATGGAGCTGCTCCTTGCACCAAGTCTATAGAAAAGTCTACGTCTCTCTTAGGTGGCATTCCTAGCACTTCATAAAATACATCTGCATACTCTTGTATTAAATTGAGCACATAGATCTGTGGACAAACACACAACTCACAAAATAGATCACACAATTTACTCAGCGATTGAAGAATGAAACAATGCAAAAATGGCTTGCAGCTGTGAATGCTTTCATTAATAAAAAAGTAATCAGATGATTATTACAATGGAGTACAATGGCTTTAATAGCCACATGAAATTCGAATCCACATGAGGAAATTCGAATTGATAGACTCTACTTGACTGTAGGTAACTAAGACCTTGTCTAAATCACTATCGGAGGACTCAGTAGTTAACTGACCTTGTCTAAACCATAATCGGAGTTCATCGGAGCTCTAAAACACAACTCAAGTGTTACATTTAGTGTTGACTAAGGCTAACTGACAGTGGTAGGTGAGAAATGCGCCCCTCATGAGTGCAGTCAAGTAAACCTAGCGCTAACTGTATGTAGAGGACTAGAACTGAATGTAACCGACTCCTAACTTATCTTGACTAGTCATTAACTGAACTGAACTGACCGTGGTTGGTTTCAACACTCCCAGTGGCTCCTAAATTGTAGGGATTGGTCTAGGAGGCTCCTAAACTGATGCAATTAAGTGCAATTAGTGGCAGTAAGCCTCAATTAGTGTTCCCCACACTTTAGTAACTGAAACATGTGCCCCAATTAGGCCAATTGGACCCAATGGTTCTAATGACTATTGAATAGACTGGATGGACTCCCAATTTAGACATGACTCCTGATTTAGACATATGACCAAATTTGGACAAGGGAGGATTAATAATCCTAACACCCCCCTTGAATGCTAACTTGGACAAACTGTGGGCCTTGGTAACTAAGACCATAGGTCACCCATTGCATCAAGTAAAATAAAGTAACTGCTTAATACAAGGAGCTGGGGAAAAAGCCATATGGGAAAAAAACCCCTCTATCTAAGTAGGTAGAATCAGGTCTCAAGTTTGAAAAACTTGAAAATATGTTGCTGCAATCTTCATCTCTATGAGGTAGCGAAGCAGCATGCATGGTGTGCTGTACACAGTTATTCTAGGGCCTGGCATGTAGACTTCTCCTTCTTCTCCAAAAATGATGATAGAAGGAAGGAGGATTGTAACCTTTGTATCTTGCTCAATGAAGAGGTGTATGATCATATCCATTCTTCTGAATGTAATGAGGCTGAGCCCTTGCCATATAGCATCTTACAGGGAGTTTATTGCATCTCTCTGAAGGAGGTAAGATTGCATGGCATAACGCAAGGGTCTTTCCTTTCTGAGTGTCAGGTGAGTTTCCAGTCATCTTCCTAGCTTCCAGTTTGGAAGTAGGGACTGAATCTAGATACGAGTCACCCTGAATCTTAATCTCACAAACTGTTAAAGATGGATCTGCAATACTATTAGAAGTTGTAAAAGAAGTAGGTGCAATGATTTTACCTTCCCTTGCAAGTGGCTGCTGAGAGTGCACTGATTCTGAAGGAGGCATGAAATGTGAGAACTCATATGCTTTTGAAGCATGATTTGCAGTACCCTTTGCTATGATGCTCCCAGTAGAGATATCTGCGATCTCCACTGAGTCAGGACCAAAGATCACTCGCTTTGGAGATCCAGTATGGGTCATCTGATAGACATATAACAGGTTTGAAGCTAGGGAGGGAACAAATAACACATCTTTGAACCTTCCATGTTCAAGTTTGACAGAGCCCTTCCCCTTTGTTTTGAATTTACTGTTATTGCACATCTGAATACTAGGACCATCAAAGGATTGAAAAGAAGAGAATGATTCTCTGGATGCAACCATATGGTTGGAAGCTCTAGAATCAATGAGGAAGACATGTGCTGATGTGCAGCAAGCCTTCAATGCATGGCCTTTCCTTTGGTATTCTTCATCTTCTTCTTCTTCTTCAGAGTCATCCTTCCTTGCGCTAGCAGGTACATAAATGTTATGCTTCTTCAAAAGAAGAGCCATTTCATTAAGTTGTCCTCTCATACAGGAGCTTTCTGAATGAAAGCCCCTTCCACAGTAAGAGAAGAGGACCTTGCCTTTGCCATTCTTCTTGATTCTCTTCGAACTTGAAGGTTCTTTTGACTACTCTTTCTTCACAGGGGACTCATCTCTTTGCTTCCCTTTGAGTCATTCGCTACCTTATCTCCTCTTGCAACTAGAGCTAGATCTTTGGGAGATCGAATGATCCCCATTTGGATCAATTTATCATTCTCAGAAATAAGAGATTGGATGAAAGCATTAAGAGTGGGCATCTTCCAATTTGGAGTGGTGAGCCTTACTGTTTGGAAGGTGGATACAAAGACTGAGTAGTCTGCATTGAGCTTTGTGAGAATGGCGAGGATGAGCTGATCTTCATCCTTCTTCACTTTGCATTGCTTCAACTAATATATCAGGTTCTTGAACTTTGTGAAGAATTCACTCAGAGATTTGAAATTGGATGGATTGAGAGTAATCAGATCATTTTCTAGCTGATGGATCCTCATCTCATCCTGCTTATCAAATAAGGAGGCAAGCTTGTCCCAAACCTCCTTGGGAGTCTTCAATTCTTGGATGTGGAACCAAAGATCTATAGAGACTGAGGAGAGCAAGTGTCCATGGGCTTCATCAAGCCTGTTCATGTACTTAGCTTTGTCTTTATCTGAATCTGGCTCTTCTGGCTCTTCCTTTGTTTCTTCTATGAGTTTGAAGAGCTGCTTGGTGTGGAGCATTACCACCATGTTTTCCTTCCACTGGTGATAGTTGAAGGGAGTGAGAGGCTCCACTATATGAGCCATTTTGAATGTAGTAAGAAGGACTGAGCTGCTGTAGCGAATGCAGTGAGAAGAAGCTGATAACCTGTCACACAATCAAACATACAAAGTAAGGTCGACAGTCTGCACTTTTGGAATTTCCTTCACACCCAGCAAGCTTGATCAACATTTTCCTAACTTGGGATATTAAGTGGTAAATTCTCCGCTTTTGGTGCAGTACTGGAAGGAGCAATTTGCTCAAAAAAATGATCTAGTTGGAGATCTGAGGAGGAGAGGTGTCCTGTCCGCCGAGGCTCTGATACCATATTAAATTGAGCACATAGATCCATGGACAAACACACAACTCACAAAATAGATCACACAATTTAATCGACAATTGAAGAATGAAACAATGCAAAAATGGCTTGCAGCTGTGAACGCTGTCATTAATAAAAAAGTAATCGGATGATTATTACAATGAAGTACAATGGCTTTAATAGCCACATGAAATTCGAATCCACATGAGGAAATTCGAATTGATAAACTCTACTTGACTGTAGGTAACTAAGACCTTGTCTAAATCACTATCGGAGGACTCAGTAGTTAATTGACCTTGTCTAAACCATAACCAGAGTTCATTGGAGCTCTAAAACACAACTCAAGTGTTACATTTAGTGTTGATTAAGGCTAACTGACTGTGGTAGGTGAGAAATGCGCCCCTCATGAGTGCAGTCAAGTAAACCTAGTGCTAACTGAATGTAGAGGACTAGAACTGAATGTAACTGACTCCTAACTTAGCTTGACTAGTCATTAACTGAATTGAACTGACCTTGGTTGGTTTCGACACTCCCAGTGGCTCCTAAATTGTAGATATTGGTCTAGGAGGCTCCTAAACTGATGCAATTAATTGCAATCAGTGGCAGTAAGTCTCAATTAGTGTTCCCCACACTTTAGTAACTGAAACATGTGCCCCAATTAAGCCAAGTGGACCCAATGGTGCTAATGACTATAAATAGACTGGATGGACTCCCGATTTAGACATGACTCCTGATTTAGACATATGACCAAATTTGGACAAGGGAGGATTGATAATACATCTTGCAATACTGGGAAATCTTGTAGATATGGTTCATTACCCTCTCTTGGTTCTTCCACATGTGCTGCATATAACTGACATCCCTTTCTGAAACAATTTTTAAATTGTAAAGCTGTGATCTGCCTTAAGGAAATGGGTCTAGGTACTCCTCTTACAGTCACTTGATTTCCTTCATCATCCCTTGCCCTCCCTCACATACAGAGGGTCCTGCTATCATTTATCCTCCATCTAAGTTCTCACAAGCAACAAAAGATCGAAGAATAATAAACGGAGCTGGGGACATTAAAATGTTGTGGGAACACAAGAAATGCAACATACGCAATATGTGATAAAATGGAAATATGTAGATGGTAACCGTTAAAAGGAAATAGATAGAGTAAGCAACATGATATGGACTCAACTATCAGTGTTAAGTACATATGAAGTTGTGTGTTCATTAGGTTGATAGATCTCTATAAGGGATAATGTTTTATATGAGTAATAAGATGGAAACATAGGTAATGTAAGAGAAACTACCGTGATATAAGCATCTCCATAAGTAGTGATTACTAACTATACTATAAAGCAGAGTAATATATATGGTATATATTTCCAAGATGATAGTTAGGGATAATACATCACACCTATGTAATGAGATAAGAGCTTAGAGAGATTAAACATATGGTGCGAAAGAGGTAGGAAGGTGCGTAAGGCAGAGAAGTCGACAAAGAGTCGGCTTGGTCATAGTTTTGTACTTGTTGGTCATAATTTTGTAGTTTTTGGTCCAAGTCAGCTAGAGAGTCGGTTAAAGTGGACCATTTTGTAAAGGCGCAAGCCTATATATAGAAGTAGGAATGTAGTAGGAAGATAAACTTGATAAGTGAGAATGAGTTGAAGAAGATTATGATTGTATATGTGATGATCTTCTTGACATCTGCGAAAGATTGATCTGTGTTTTGTTCTTTGTCGCAACCTTGAGAATATTTTTTGGGAACCTATTTTGATGCGCAAAGTAATATGACATGAACAAATGTTGATGGAAACTCTTTGTCTTGTGTTTTTACACTTTTACCGTCTTAACGATGCAATCTAAATGACTCAATGCTGCAATATGGTTGTTATTCTTGAATGATGCAATGTCTCTGTATTTTGGATGGTGTTATATTGATTGATCTGTTTATGAGTAAACATAATGTTGTGATGCGACTGAACATGAATGAATGGCAATAAAACCCCTGCCTGAATCTCTGGTTAATGTTGCGATAGTAAGAAGACAACATAAAAGTAGATGCTCAAGATCCTCCTCCTTACTGCGGGAACATGGTTCCGATAGTTCTCCCTTGAACATCTCGGGTGAGACTTCATTTGCTTCGTAGGTGTTGTTGGACAGGGTAAAACCTGTTTGGGTCAGTGCTTAGGGAGATCGCTTTGTTTAGGGGTGTCGACAGAGCGTGAACCACTGTCGACAGATCTGTGTCAACAAATGGTTTTGTTTTTGGGACCATAGTGCGAGGAAGAGGATATGTTGTGGCATTCGACGAGACCAGAGATTCAGGATTAGTTCGATCAGAAGGCTCGAGAATTCGCAGCAGAAGAAAATCCAAGTTCCAGATTAACGACAGAAGAGTGGATGGGAAGGCATATCTATTCTGATATCCACGAATATTTCTTAGATGAGTTTCCCATTATCTTGTATGAGTGGTTGGCGCAACTCACCTATCGAAAGACAAACTTTCAAGGAGGAAAACCTACTTGCGGGACCCCGGAGTTGATCCAACAACAGAAGGAAGTAGACAAGAGAGCATCGAGGGCTATCAAAGTGTGGCTCGACAACATCTTGGAAGGATGCATCACTGAGTTCGTGGTCGACACAGTCAAGTCCTATAGCGACGCAGAAAGGGATTTCTTCAGAGGACCAAGAGGTAGGTTTCTATTATCTTTGCAATTGTGGATTAAAATGCTTATTTGTGAAAAGGGCATATTGAAGATGAACTCCGACGAGTAAAGCCCTAGTGTGCAGAGGTTGCGGGTACTACGAAGACAAGGGTTAGATGGAATGATATGGGTAGATGGATGGGAGTTATGATGAACCTGTGAGGGAAGTCAAGGAAGAGTGTGCTCTGCTCCGAAGTGGGGTAGGGTTTCGGCAAGAGAAGAGGCAGAGGACTGAGGAGAGTTCTGTTGCGACCGGAACAAGAAGCTACGAGAGAAGATCACAAGGGACTAAGCGACCCTACAACGTCGAAGGAGACAACCAGGCTACGCCCGAGCCCAAGGAAAGACCAACCTAGAGGAACAACGTACCTACACCTCCCTGCATTGAGCTGCAGTCAGGAAGAAACACTAGCTCAACACCGAATTGGTCGGTGTGTCATCAGCACACAAATAGTAGCAGATCAAGAAGGCCCAGGATGGCGGGAGATGATGTGAAATTACCTCTGTTCCATGGGAATGGGACTGAAGATCTCGAACAATATTGGTTTCTCTTAGAAGCGGTATGAACTATGAAGCAAGTCCTTGATGAAGATATTAAGAAGGGTTAGTTGGCGACAACTTTTCCAGGTCGTGCATTAGAATGGTACATGAAGTTCATGCAAGTTTCGACAAGGAACCAATAGAAGATTCAAACATAGATTAGAACCGGGTTGATTGAGGAGTTCCAGAAACCCAAATCTGAGTCACAATATATCGTAGAACTGAAAGAAATCAACTAATATCCAAATGAATCGGTCTGGGATTTTGATTAGCGATTCAAGACACTGATGGCAAAAGTTAGTTTTGGAATGAGCGATGTACAACACAAAGAATGGTTCATTGCCGCACTAGTACCACATTAGAATGTCGTTAATGCAGCAGAAGATTGCAACACAAAGCGAAGCACTGGAGATCACAATGAAGCTGGAAGCTTCACATGTTGGCAAAACTGGAGTTGGCATGAATCAGATCCAATCACAACTGGTGAACCTGGTGATCCAATTGCAAGATATACAGAAGGGAAGAGAGCATCGTGAGGTGTACTCGATGTCACACAGAGGGACATCATAAGAATCAATTCCCATATTTTCGAAATTACTTGCTGTCGGGAGCTCCAAATCCGCTAAATCAAGGAGGCTTACCACAATGTCGAATCTGTCAATCTCATGGACATCAACATGAGGAATGTGTGTATCTCCAAAAGATGGTATCGAAGCCTATAAATTTGTTTTGTACTTTTTGTCGTTCTGTTGGTCATGAAGACAAGGATTGTCGAGCATACGACTTTCTCCAAGATAGGACAATGGATAGGTACTACATGAAGGGAGAAGAACATCGATAAACAGAGATACCTCCATCGCAGTAGCCACTGTAAATGGTGCAGTCGTAGTTGCAGTTTTTACAGTTGCAACTCGAGTTTGTACCACCAAATCAATTTGCTCCGACATAGCAATATGCTCCGCAACAACCACGATATACTCAACCACAGCAGAATCCCCTGCAGTAGCAACAGTTTAATCAACCGCAGTATCCACAACAAAGGATTCCGAGGAGGACGAAACCAAGGCTTTGGTTGAGGAGGAGGATGAGGTTGTAGACCTGTGCAATGATACAATTACGCAGTATTGGGGCATTATCAATGAGATTGTCCAAACTTGCAATCACAATGTACCTACTGTACCGCTGTAGATCACACAGTTGAAGATTGTCCACAACTGATTGCAAATTGGCAAGCTAAGACTGTTCCACCACTGCAAAACCATAATCAGAATATGAATCAGAATGCGAACCAGCCGGTGAACCTACCACCAAACCAGAACCAAGGTCCGAGGGTTGGGAATATCTCAGCGGAACCAAGGCCTCAACCTGCGGATGTTGGAGTCATTACTTGTGGAGATGCGACAACAGGAGATGATGGTTCGATCCCGCAAGTTTCATTGGAAAATAGGAAAAAGGTGCAATTTGATGTCGACACTGAGAGGGATATGTTCTTTGACGCAAGGGACACCATCAGAAGAGATACGGGTAAGTTTCCTATTTATGAAATGCCACCTGTTTTTGATTCAACACTTGTACCAGGACCATTGCGAAAGCATGGTACACTAAAAAGTTTCTTTGAATGTTGTTTGTCGCTGGCAAAAGATCTTGATGCACTAGCTGAGATCACAAGTTTGCTATATCGACTTAAGAAAGGTCGACAGGATTTGGTCGTCAATTCCTTGCATAAGAAGAAAACTAGGAAGGAGATGAGGATGAATGTCCAGATTGGTGATTACGATGTGGATTCAGTTATTCTGGATCTGGGCTCAAGTGTCAGCATTCTGACGAAGCACACATGGGAAAAGATGGGGAAACCACAGTTGGTTTGGTCCCCTATGCAACCACAACTGGCTAATCAGGCCAGAGTGTCGCCAATTGGGCGAATACCACGCTTAATGGTGGAAGTCAAAGGAATGAAGACATATGCAGATTTTGATGTTATCGAAATTGTAGACGAAGGAAGATTGTATCTTGCATTATTGGGGATTGGATGGGCTAACGAAAGCTTGGTGGTGATTAACTTCAAGAAATGAGTCATGACTTTTGAGAACCAAGACATCCGAGTCATAGCCCCAATGGTTCCAAGTTAAGGAAGAAGGTATGTCGAACCAGTCAAGGAAGAAGTTGTAGGAGGATGGGACCATGCATACAACATTTCAGAGGATTATGTCCATCCCACTATAAACAAAGAGCTGGGCTGGCGAAGCTCGAGCTCTGCATCATCGGATTTTGACAACATGCTGGAAAATTGGCAGAATCGGCTACATGAGATGTCGATTCAAAAGTGTGGACGAAACACTCTGTCGCTACGTCGGGTCGCAATGGAGGTTGTCGAGTTATCGACATACAAAGGATTGCTGATTTACCTGAATTTCTTGATGACTTCGAAGACAACGTATTAGAACCACAGAGACTATTGGCATTGGATGAGGTGCTAAAGGCCACTCCAACACGTTGGTGGGCGACACGTAAGAGATCAATCAATGGGTGGTCGCTGTGTCGCAGGCTAATGGAAGTTCGTTCCGGCAAAGCGTAGCACTATCAAGTCGAGAAGTATGACGAGCGGAATGATCCCAACGATCATTTGTTTGCATGTCAGACCATGTGGGTGTCACGACCGAAGGATGAGTGGGTACACGCTTTTGTACACACATTAGATGAAATGGTGCGACAGTGGTATGTATTAGTCGAGCTCTGGAGGGAGATCACAACATGGGAGGACTTGACGATCTGTTTCAGTCACACTTTTAGTTTCGCGAATGATGATCCAGTAATTCATAGTGCGCTACAACATATCCGCGATGTCGTCTTGGAGATAGTTCCAGTCTCATATCTTGCAGAATCACATGAGGTACCAACGATGCAGTCAATGATGGAGTGTTACAACATAATAGGAGGAATTGACGATGGGGATGACCCAAGGAACATCGGTATTCCATTGTCGAAAGGAAGTCAAAATATCGCGGCACCAGAGATGTCGATAGAGAAAGTTCACCAATCGTTGAAGATTCAGAAGGTCAACATTGGGATGGAGGAGGAACCGGAGTTCGCTAATATAGGGGATTATTGGGACGAAGAAACTATGGCGAAGATCATCGATCTGTTGCATGATTTTCAGGACATGTTTTCGTCTAAATTCTCTGAAATGAAAGGGATCCTATGGGAGAAATGAAAATCCCACTCAAGCCAGATGCGAAGCCAGTGAAGTAGCGTCTGTATCGTTATAATCCGCGATACAAGGAGAGAGTGAAGGCTGAAATCGACAGAATGTTGGATGCAGGAATCATCAAACCAGTTGAAGAATCAGAGTGGATCAGTCCGATGGTCATGCAAGACAAGAAAACAGGCGAGGTTCGGATATGTGTCGATCTTGAGAATCTCAACGATGCATGTATTCATGATCTGTTCCCGACACCGTTTACTGACGAAGTGTTGGAAGGAGTAGGTGGTCAGGAGATCTATTCATTTACAAATGGATTTTTAGGCTATCATCAGATCAAGATTACGAAGGAAGATCGTCATAAGACGACTTTTGTGACAGAGTGGGGATGCTTTCAATACACGGTGATGCCGTTTGGCCTCAAGAACGCACCTACGATATTCTTCAGGATCATAGTTGTTGCATTTAAGGACTTCATTCAAACGTTTTTGGCAGTATATATGGATGATTGGACAATTTATGGGCTAGTCACGGATCACCTCACAAATTTGAGACTGATGATCGTGCTGAATTCGAAGAAATGCATATTTTGTGCGTCGTTCGGGATTTTGTTGGGGCATGTTGTCTGTAAGGAAGGGACGATGGTTGATCCAGCTAAGATTGCACTTATTGTTAACTTGCCCCCACTGACAAATGTGAAACAACTCAAAGCGACATTAAGACATATGGGATATTGTCGACAGTTCATAAGAGGATATGCTGTGATCACAATGCAGATGGAGAAGTTGCTGAAGAGAGATGCATAGTTTGAGTGGACTCAAGAGTATAAAGGGAGTCTCAACACCTTAAAGAAGAAGATGGTCACAACACCAATATTGGTCTTTCTGGGCTGGACAAAGGAATTCCATGTCCACGTTGATGCATCGTCAATGGCGTTAGAAGTGGTTTTGGCGCAACCAGACAAAGAGGATATCGATCATCTGATTTCTTTTGGCAGTCAGAAGCTGTCATCTGTGGAAAGGAATTACACAACGACTGAAAGAGAAGGGTTGGCGATGGTCTATGCATTACAAAAGCTTCGCCACTACTGGTTAGGAGGACATTTCAACATGTTCACTGATCATTCCGCGCTGAAATACTTGGTGAACAAGCCTGTGTTGGGGGGGAAGATATGTCGTTGGCTGTTACTCTTCCAAGGGTTTGATTTCAAAATCATTGTGAAGCTGGGTCGCTTGAGTGCGGGACCTAATCACTTGTCGTGAATTGAAATAGGCAAAGAACCAACAAACATTGAGGATGTACTACCTGATGCACAACTATTCAAGGTTGGAATGGTCGATGACCATTATGAGCAAATAATTCAGTTTTTGGCGATGGGAAAAGCGCCGGGTGACTTCACCAAAAATTAGAAGAAACAATTGGTTGTCTGGGCTGCGGATTTTCAGTTGATTGTAGGACAACTCTATAATATGGAACCTAAAGAGATCCTACGTCGATGTCTTACCGCATGAACATGAAAGGATATTGGTGGGGAAGCACATGATGAAGATTTGAGAATTGAGAAGGCATGGAAATCTTCATAAGACCATTGACGAAGACTTATATCAAAACAAATCTTGTAGCATGTATAAACACAACTCATTTAATCATGGAAACACTTTCTAGCACTTAGTAGCCATGATGTGGATTTGTTTGACAAGGGAAATATGCGTCAAAATTTGAGGCATATTCCACGCTTGTTGCAATAAGTGTTGATTTGATCCATCAGCTAAACCCCCAATTAAGGCATTCATCAACCAGGATGAGGATAAATTTAGTTGCATTTTCCAACTGGATGCTCAATCCTAGAAGCAATTGCAACAACATATATATGCAATGTAGAGGGAAAACTACAAATATGATGAAAGTTGAAAAATAAGGTTCCATCTTTATCTGTGATTATATTAGCACAAGAATGATGAAGGCGTTCTCATGTCAATGACCACAAGTGACCAAACATTACATATAATCATATATTCTAGGCAAGCACTGCAGCTTGGAGTTAGCTACATGCAGATAACTTTCGTTAACACCAAAGAAAAGTTGCCCCATATGTAACCAAAGTCTTTCATTTGATATCATCTCTCATTTCTTCCTATCAGTTGTTGCCCCCTTCATAAAGATAATTTGAAGACATTTTATATGGTATTTCAGCTTATCCTTACGAGGTTATATAAAGAAGGTCCTGGGATTGCAAACTCAAAATATGTGACTTAGTTCCCACAACGATTTTTGGATGAATTATGATACTAGGTGATTTCGTTGGTGCATGATTTTGTGATTCCTTTTGCTCGAGAATTCTCAACGTCTTCGTCGTCAGTTTTCTAGTTTTCCTTCTTGTAAGGGATGACTAGTCTACATAGGAGGCAATATGCCAGAAATATGTGAACGATTTCATTATGCGTCTGAGTTGTAGTGTTTAATGCGTGTATTGGTGCCTTTAGTAGACATGCTCATCCATCTCTTAGAGCGTGGAGACTTCTGGAAAGTATGGGCCAAATCTTTGACTATCGAGAGGACCTTTAACCTTTGTCTTATAACGGCCCATTTTAATTATTTTAGAAGATCTATGTGTCATGGCACAATATTAAGTGGGTTTCTAGAGCGATCGACGGTGCTTTCAAGATGGTGCATGTTTTAGAAAGGGCTTAACTCTTAAAGGGTTGTTGTCTTAAGGGTACAATTCAAACCTTCCAATATTGACTTATTCAACGAATATTTCAACATGTAGTTATTTGTGAAAAATTTAAATGGGTGACTTAGGAGTTAATGTCTAAACTTCCAAAGCACATACACCGTGGCCAATCATTCTAGTTCCATTGTGGTGTAGTTATGCTCAACATGTGAATTTTAGATTAGCAAAGTAGATTTGGTGATCCGGTTTTCCTTTTCCCTTGGTTGTGCTATATCATTTATGAGTGCGAAGCCAGAGGCATCCACATGTACATGAAAGATATTACTCCAATTCTAAAAAGTAGAATGAAAGTTGTTAACATCTTATGTTTTAACTTTGCAAACCCGATCTCATAGGATTCAATCCATACAAATGGGACTACTTTGCACAATAGTTCTTCCATCTATGCCATCAACTCATCTAACCCTTGATAAATATATAATGATGCACGATGTCCTAGAGTATAACAAGTGCAAAACCATTCTCATGTTTGATTTTTTAGCTTTTAGTAGTATACTTTTCATCTCTTTTAACTTTTAATTCATTACTTTTTTAATCCCACAATTATAGCATCATTCATTTGTAGTAGAAATAAATGAAGGATCACTAAAAGATAACCATGCGCAAGAGAGACAAATTTATCGTAGGAAACCCAAAGAGGAGAAAACCCAACAAACTTTTCTATGAAGAAAATCAATCCAATACAAGAACAATACCAATCATGAAGATTAATCCCTAGCACAAGAATGTGCTCTCCTTACATAAGAACCCCAAGAGAGAAAAAATAATAAGGTAACCCAAAAAATTAGCTTCACTTGATTGTCACTTGTCCTCCTTGAGAAGTGCGCACCACTTGAGAGAGAGATGAGCTTGCTTGAAAGCGAAAATAAAGCATTTTATTTATATTCTTCTTTTCACTAGAAGTTACCACAATTAGGTTGGCTTGTACTTTTATTTATTCTTTATTTATCTTTCAAGCCGACTTGTTACTTTATCTTCAAGGGTTAATTAACCCCTTTTATTGGGGTAGTTGTGATCTTCCGTGCTTTCCACTTTCTTTGGGACTTCTTCAATGGATTATCTTGACTTCATGGAAATTTCTTTGTTGTGGAAAAGTTCTCCTCGTCGCTGTCTCATCACATGCGGTCGTATTCTTCCCAAGAGCTCTAATGTTGAGTTGACCATACTCTAAGAAGTCTTGGACACTTCTTAGAGCGAATTGTCAACTTGAACATTAGATTAGGCTTTGTCTAATATATAAAGAGATAAGATCTCCTTACAACATAGAGAAGTCATTCCACTATGTGAAGAATAGATTCCTCTCGCTACAGAGCACTGCCACACAATGAGTACATAATATGACCTCTAGCATCACTACATAGTCACACTTGACTAGCCCTAGGCTAAACATGCGATCCCTCTACTCATCTAGTGAAAAAATGACTAATTAGTCCACATGACTAATCAAGGTTACAAAGGGGGCATTCTCTCCACGAGTTGCGAACCTCTAAGAGAATGATCTCCAATATGCTTGCTCGATGCTAGAAACTCATGAAAACATCAACATCTAGGGAAGAAGAAAATTTACAATCACTGATATCTTAGCTTGGTTTACCGACAATCCCTTTTTAGACACAATATAGCCCAACAACAAATTGAACATGGCACATAAGATGGACTTCTTAATATTTAGTGATAGTTGCATTTGTCGACACCTATCCAACATCAACTTGAGTTTTATAGCATGATCCTTTATTAAGCTTAAATTGTATATTGTCCAATCAGCTAGGAATACCTCTAAAATCTTATGACTATGAATGCCCACTATGATAAATACAACAATTACATTCTTTAGTCCAATGGCGTCACGATGTAGGCGTACAAACCCCATTCCATGGAAAATGTGTTTTTTTTCTTATCTTTCTTAGCTATATGGAGCTGATGATATCTCGAAAACCTATATGTAAAAGAGTATGTGTCATTCTTTCGGACTTATTCTAAAATTTCATCACTAAATTGGGTCAAAAATGGGTCATAACATGCCTTGTTAAGTCTGCGGAAATCAACACACGAATGTGTTCCACCTATTTTCTTGCCTGTATCATAATATAATTGATCCATTTTGACAACTCTATTGGAAAGATCAACCTAGCATTCAACATTTTATTGATTTCCAGTTTCAGTTGCTTCTCGTAATGTGGGTTCATTATACACAACATCTTCTTTATTGCTTAGGCACCTCAATTCAATTCTATTTGCATATGATCGAGCTCTCCAACCACGCCATTCATTTTTGTGTAGCTTTACGGAAACATATGCACATCTTTGCTATTTTTGGCCAACCATTTGTCCCAATTTTAACTTGTTTTGTTAGTAATGTCTCATGGTAATGCATTGGATTGGATGTATCTCTAATGTCCTTGATGATGCAATGACTATTGGTTTTCTCAAATTGCAAATGTTGGAGCTTCTTTGTGGGGTCAACCTCAATGGGGTTTGTTACTCTTGGGTTGGTCCATTTTACTTTCAATATTTCGAAACCCACTGCCACACGAGTGCGCAATGTGACCTCTAGCATCACTGTAGTCACAGCTGACTAGCCCTAGGCTAAGCATGCGATCCCTCTACTCATATAGTGAACAAATGACTAATTAGTCCACATGACTAATCAGGGGTACGAAGGGGACATTATCTCCACGAGTTGCGAACCTCTAAGAGAATGATCTGCAGAATGCTTGCTCGATGCTAGAAACTCATGAAAACATCAACATCTCGGGAACAAGAAAATATACAATCACTGATATCTTAGCCTGGTTAATCAACAATCCCCTTTTAGACACAATACAACCCAACAACAAATTGAACATGGCACATAAGATGGACTTATTAATATTTAGTGATAGCTGCACTTGTCGATACCTATACAACATCAACCTGAGTTTCATAGCATGATCCTTAATTAAGCTTAAATTTTGTATAATGTCCAATCAGCTAGGAATACCTCTAAAATCTTATGACTATGAATGACCACTATGAGAAATACAACAATCACATTCTTTAGTCCAATGGCGTCACACTGTAGGCGTACGAACCCCTTTCCATGGAAAATGATGATATCTCGAAAACCTGTATGTAAAAGAGTATGCCTCATTCTTTTCGACTTATTCCAAAATTTCATCACTAAATTGGTCAAAAATGGGTCATAACATGTCTTGTCAAGTCTGTGGAAATTAACACATGAATGGGTTCCACATATTTTCTTGCCTGTATAATAATATAACTGATCCTTTTTGACAACTCTATTGGAAAAATCAACCTAGCATATAACGTTTTATTGATTTCCAGTTTAAGTTGCTCCTCGTAATGTGGGTTCATTATACACAATATCTTCTTTATTGCTTAGGCACCTCATTTCAATTCGATTTGCATATGATCGAGCTCTCCAACCACACCATTCATTTTTGTGTAGCTTTATGGAAACATATGCACATCTTTGCTATTTTGGCCGACCATTTGTCCCAATTTTAACTTGGTTTGTTTGTAATGCATTGGATTGTTTGTATCTCCAATGTCCTTGTTGATGCAATGCCTATTGTTTTTCTCAAATTGCAAATGTTGGAGCTTATTTGTGGGGTCAACCTCTATGGGGTTTGTTACTATGGGGCTGGTCCATTTTACATTCAATATTTTGAAACCCATGTGATCAACGCCTATTTCCTATAACGACGGGTCAAATACACAATCTTTTGTCATTTTCCGCTTTGCATGTTTGTAGTTGTCATATATATTAATACAAATCGATGTAGGAGATCCAATCATGGTGGCCCAAGCTAATAACAAAATGAAAATGGTGTTTCCTAGAGGTTATTTCCTTGTTGTTACAAAAATAACTTTGCCATCAAGAAATAGATATGATTTTAGTCCCTCCAACCTTTTTGTCCCATCCAAAACCCTTTATTGCATCCTTCATAAAAGTGGAAAGAAATTTATCACAAATCCAAAATTTCTATCCCTGCAAAATCAAACCATTACTGTTCCACTGATGTAGAGGAGCATCGATTTGACATATGGTCCTATTCAATGTTGTTGTTAGTGTTTTTCAATTGTATTCATTCTCTTGCAAGGAAAGTGCAATGTGTTATCAAGAGTACTTCTAGAGGTTTAGCTTCCTTGGATTTATTTCTAAATTTTTAAATCCAATCTTGAATATTCTTTTATCTTCACATGCATAGAGTAGCATAGAATTACTGCAAATTTATCCCCAAATTGTTATAACACGACAATGTCCACCCACTCTCATCACAACCATCCCCATCACTCGCTTTGAATATTTTGGCATCAACCCTGCATGTCATACAAAACAAGAAGATAATAAAATAACATAACTAAAAAAGGTAGATGAGCGGTCATATTTTGACTTGATTTTTACAAATTTGACATGCCCTCATAGTTTTATCTAGAGGATTGATGCATGCATGCCATGGATTAATGAACAAAAATGAACAACCTGATGGAATCTCGTTGGATCTTAACCCTCCAGTAGCGCAAACACAAATAAGGGTTAACACTTGATCATACATCTTCTATTTAAAGGCGGTAAGACTACTCCAAACTATGTATCAAGACAAGGTGTAGTCGTCTCATGCATTCTTTATTACAAGATATCCATGGGATTTGGTGCCCTTAAGACAAATCCCCTTGTGTGAAATCCAACTATGCCATAGGATTTTAAACCTCAAATTCACTTGGTTAATGTAGTGCAGGACACTCAAAGCTTTTCTATTAATCCATCCTCATTACTAAATATCTGGAAAGAGTCCCTCCAAATGACATGTGATTTTGAGAGGTAAGAGGATGAAGCATCCTGTATTTTGAGGTTTGACTTATGGTTCATGGGATGGGATGGATAAAATTAGGATGAGAGACCCAACAAGGTAAGGTAAGAAAGCCCAAGCTAGTTTTGTTAGCCTAGTGTGTTGCCACATCCCCGAACCACAACTACTCCTTGATTACTATATCAAGGAAGGTATATTTATGGGAATTTTTGATATGGAATGGGTGGCCAATTTTGTTATTAATAACTTCTTTGAAGCTTGTAACTTGTCAAAGTTTGAGCTTGGAGTGATGGTTGAATGGTGAAGGTACATAAAAAAAACTAATGGTGACAAGGTGACCATATGGGTGCTTGATTAGTGATTTGTCTCCTAATGAATGGAAGTTACTGATAAAATAACTATTAGTCCATAACACTGATTCACCCCCCCTCTCAGTGTTACAAATGTGTTTTTCAATTGGTATCAGAGCGGGCTCCCTCTCTTAGGTTTAGCCAATTGGAAGGAGTTTCTTAGCAAACACAATTTAATATGGTGAAGTCAAGTTCAAATATGTTCCTGAGTTTGACAGAACAAATTATGTCTTTTGGAGCAAACAAATGTTTTCCTATTTAATGTCCCTTGGTTTTGATATCTGGACAAGTGTGCGTGATGGATATGTTCCCCCTAAAGATGATCAACGTCCATCCACTTCAGAGGAAATAAAAGCCTGCGAAGAAAATGCCATGACAATGAACACAATTCTTGCTAGGTTGGATGAGTCACACTCTCATCTCCACTTCCTTTGTCATTGATGCTAAAGGGGGGGGGGGGGGGGGAATACAAGGGGAGCTCATTGTTAGTGGGAGTTGTGTGTTGACTGACATCAATGCCAAAGGCTTTAGAGGAAATTTGGGGTCTAAAATGGGCCTTATAAGAAAACGTGCTAACAATAAATTTTGTGAGTTGGAATTCAAGAACCAATAGAATTTCAATAAAATGAGTCAACCATAATGGTTGAATTGACATATTTGTCATAAAAGAAAGCTACTTTTTTTGTTCGTATTTTCGACATATCTCCCTGTGGTTTTACTCCAATTCCGAGCGGGAGAGCTCGTTGGATGCGGAATTTAATTCCGCATCAAACAAGTACCCACACTGAATACTTTTGACACTCCCCGCTACCCCAAAAACAAGGAATACATGAAAAAACGTGATGATGACATCATCATCACATTTTTTCAGGTATTTATTGTTTTTGGGGTAGCGGGGTCTGTCAAAAGTATGCAGTGTGGGTACTCGTTGGATGCGGAATTAAATTCTGCATCAAACAAGCTCTCTCGCTCGGAATTTGAGTAAAAACACAGGGAGATATGTCGAAAATACGAACAAAAAATTATTTTTTTTCATTCTTCCTCCAAAATTAATAACTATTATTTTATTATTTTAATTATTATTTTATTATTTTCCTTAGGAGCCCCATTTTAGACCTCAAATTTCCTCTAATGGGGGAGTTTGTTGGAAACCAGTGTTGGCATTGACGTCACAAGACTCAATATGCAACATAATAAGGTCCTCTCCAAATTGTTTGAAGAAGCCCTAGAACAACAAGAGTAAGTCTTAATATGAAAGATCAAGAGTTGATTTAATACATTGGAGTGTGGAGTGTGCGAGAGGTCAAAATCGGTCAAAATTGGTCAAAATTGGATGCCCTAATCAAACTCAACATATCCACCAGTAATGGGGGTCCTAAATTAGAAGTCAACATGACCATAAAAGTCAAATTCGACATTCAAACAAGGCGGGTAATCTCAGCCCATGTCGACAGTTTTTGAAGGCCTCTTGAAACCCCTAATCACACATAGTGATGACCTAAAAACAATTCAGATATGTTCAATAAATGAAGTGATTCCCTTAGGGTAGATCTTGTCAAAAGCATTGCTGCGAATTCAGTGGTCATCCCCAATTCGTAGAGTGGTTTGATGCTTTGATTAGGGCATTCGATTTTGACCAATTTTGACCTTTGGCACACTCCACACTCCAATGTATTAAATCAGCTCTTGATCTTTCCGGTTAAGACCGACTCTTTGCTGTTTTAGGGCTTCTTCAAACAATTCAGAGAGGACCTTATAATGTTGCATACTGAGTCATTGTGACATCAAATGCCAACACCGGTTTATGATTAAGTGTTGTTAATTTTGTAAATAATTAAAAATTTACGAGTTTTTGAAATAATTTATGAATAGTGAAAAATGACTTTATTTTAAAATAACTAATGAATAATTATCAATTTGTAGTTTAATGTTAATAAGTATTTTTTTTAAATGATTATGGTTGTTTTTTCAGAATTTAAATAATTTTTTTACTTTTGTTCCAATAAAATGATATAGCTTTGATTTTGTGTTATGTTTTAAGCATTTTGTTGCAATAAATAGCTGAGTTTTTATTTTTCATTTTTGTATGATAAATAGTTTAGTTTTTATTTTTCATTTTTGTATAATTTTTTTTTCACTTTGCACTGATATTGTGTATTTATTAATTTGTGTATTTATTAATTTATATAGTATATTAGATTTATGATAATTATGATATTAAAATATTGTTTTTTAATTAGTGATATACCATTAGTTTTTTTGTCATCTTTGTATCTCGTATTTAGTATATTAAATTTATGATAGTTATGATATTAAAATATTGTTTTTTAATTAGTGATATAAGTTATTAGTTTTTTTCTGTCACTTTGTATATCGTTGGTTTTGCTTAAATATTTATTAATTTATATAGTATATTAAATTTATAATAGTTATGATATTAGTTTTTTTGTCATCTTTGTATAAATTATTTCTTTTCATTTCGCATTAATATTTTTTATTTATTAATTTATATAGTATATTAAATTTATGATATTAAAATATTGTTTTTAAATTAAAAATGAATTAAAACTAATATAGATCCATTTTAAACTCATATTTATCAAGCATATGACTAATGTGACATGATCTTTTTCATTAATATTTTTTATTTATTAATTTATATAGTATATTAGATTTATGATATTAAAATATTGTTTTAAATTAAAAACTGATTAAATTTAGTATAGATCCATTTTAAACCCAAATCTATCAAGCACATGACTAATGGGACATGATCTTCCTCATTCTTAGTTGAAAAGCGCTTCACTTCTCTCCTCAGTGCAATAACAATAATAAAAGATCCATTTTAAACCCAAATCTATCAAGCACATGACTAATGGGACATGATCTTCCTCATTCTTAGTTGAAAAGCACTTCACTTCTCTCCTCAGTGCAATAACAATAATAAAAGTAATACATTTACATCTTATCCATATTTTAAATGTACTATATTTATTAATTTATATAGTATATTAAATTTATGATAGTTACCATATCAAAATATTGTTTTTAATTAAAATAATAAAGGTAATACATTTACATCTTATCCCCATTTTAAATGTACTATATTTATTAATTTATATAGTATATTAGATTTATGATAGTTATCATATTAAAATATTGTTTTTATTATAAACCAATTAAAATAATAAAGGAATACATGTATTTTTTTTAAGACTAATTGAATAGTTTTGATAGTTGATTAGTTAAAATTTTGTATTAAAAAAATTAATTGAACTGTTCCTTGCAAAAATGTTCCAAAAAAAGGCTAGAATTTCCATTTTAAATGAAATTCAAGATGTTTATAATGTTAATATATTTTTAAAAAGTTCTAGTGTTGTTTTTTAAGAGGATTTCCATTTTAAATTAAATTTAAGATGATTATCATGTTAATATGTATTTATTTATTTACTAAAACGTAATTAATATAATTATGTTATATTTATTAATAAATTTTGATAATTAATTAATTCATTAAGTTTTTATGTATAAGTTATTAATTGATATTTCCTAATGTTATATTTTAAATTCATAGTCATCATAAATTACTTTGATAGTTTTAGGGCTATTATTTTGTACAAATGTTTCCATAAGATTAGCCAAAGTCTTGTTTTTAAGATTAAAAATGGTGCTTAATTCAGTTGCAACATCCTCCATGTGGATTTGGCTTTCTAGAAGCCATACATATTCATGTGAGGCCTTTGATAGGATTAGTTATATGTAATCTTTTTGTTAATTTATGTAACTTTCTTGCTTAATACGGCAAATTTGACTAAGATTATAAGTAAGGTTAAACCAAATTTCCAATTGTACCTAGTGAGTCTTTTGATAGGATTGGTTAGTTATATGTAAATTATTTGTTAATTTATGTAACTTTCTCGCTTAATATGGAAATTTGACAAAGATTATAAGCAAGGTAAAAACAAATTTCCTAAGTGGGGAGTCCATTGGCTAAGCCACATAATGTCGAGAACAAAACTCATGCACCAGAATAGTTTAAATTTGTACATCAAGCTTCAAAACGTAAACTCGAGGGTCATCCTTAAACTTGCTCTCTACATATTTCGTCGGGGATTTTTAAATAGAGCCCTCACATGAACAATCCAATGGTTCGAGTATATCACGTCTAACAAGCTCTCGTAGAACCCGAATTATCAACCATACTACCTAGCTCACCAATTAATTGCTCAGGGTTCACCTAACAATTTTGTCTACAAATGTGGGTTTCCATATTTGTAATATGCCTCTTATCCTCGAGACTCCATCTGTTCAAAACATCTCTTACAGCCATCGACGAACATGAGTGGTTTTCCTTAGAGTGACCTTGCTTTGAACTATAACTATTGAAGGTGCCTGAAGATGGATGCCATACAAGCAAATGCTTATGTGGTCCTAATGAGCTTTGTCCTAATAGAAATGGCTAGAACCATCTCGTCAAATTTGTTTATGCCTGGTTTTCAGACGCATTAACCACATAATTATGCAAACAACCATTGAGTAGTGGCAGGGATACATTTCCATCACCATGAATTCGTGGTGGGGCAAATAATCATAAGATCACACAAGTGATTCTTGGTTGCTTGAGTGAGAAGACGTCACCAGATCTTAACACAATGTCGAGAACAAAATCCGTACACCACATCCGTACATGTCATGCATGGTCTACCCCCACGATCAACTTGGAGAGAGTATTATAGACCACATTCTTGTGGGTAAAGGGAGAGCTATGAACTTAATCTACTACTATCACAAACCAAGTGAAGTCTAACACCAAGGTGAGCCACCAATCAAACTTGAGCCCATGAGTGTAATGTGGCTAAATTATATAGTTCGATCTTATTCAATTATTAATTTTAACAATTGGGACAATAATCCGCAAATATATAGCATTGCATAAAATAAACACACACATAAAGGATCTACATATACAAAGCCAAAGTTGTATACTAAATGCTTGTACAAAGAACCACAAACATAAAGGCATGCCAAAAACATGTACAAGATTCATTAACATGAACATACAAAACTGCATACAAAAAACATGCATAAAGATTATAAAATACTACAAACACATAAAGTGCAAATATTAGAAACTTGATACAAACTGTGCAAATATTTTAAATCAGCATTCAACAATCCAACATTCAATTTCTAATTTAAAAAAACTATAACATTCATTTCTTATTAAACAATTATAAATCAACCAAACATACACTCAAATAAAAGAAATCTAATAAATCACTTATTAAAATATAACAATATCATTATAATAATACGATATTATATAAATTAATAAACATGTTTAAATGATTACACTATCAGTTCTAATTTTGGGAGCTTAACCTCGAAGGACCCAAAGAATTAGATTAGTGAGAATTAAATCTTTGACCTCAATATCTAGTTTTGGGAGCCTAACCTCGAAGGACCCAAAAAACTAGATTAGAGAGAATTGAAGCTTCGATCTTAATATCTAGTTTTGGGAGCTTAACCTCGAACGACCCAAATAATTAGATTAGTGAGAATTGAAGCTTTGACCTCAATATCTATAGTCTTTAGACCTCCATCCAATTATATTTTAAAATATATGTTACACTCGCATTAGATTTGAGTTTCATAGTAATATCTAGTTTTGGGAGCCTAACCTCAAAGGATCCAAAAAAAACTAGATTAGAGAGAATTGCAGCTTAGACCTTAATATATAGTTTTGGGAGCTTAACCTCGAAGGACCCAAATAATTAGATATGT
>LPNX010372946.1:602367-627046 GCA_001517045.1 Pseudotsuga menziesii | reverse complement strand
ATATAATATTAGAAATATAATTATATTTCAATTTATTATACAATATATTTCTCGAAATTAATATATTGAAAATACAGTTAGATTATTTTAATAATCTTAAATATATTTCTCGAACTCAATATATTGAAAATACAGTTAGATTATTTTAATAATCTTAATTATATTGAGTTCGACATGTTTCTAATTTTAATATAATTTTTGAGTATAAAAATACAGTTTTAAAATAAACTAAATAACTCGTTTTTCTTTAAGTCTGATACACCAAAAGTTGTTCTCAGGGAACCACCACCATCATCATTATAATCTTTTGTTATTAATAGAAAATATTATTAAAATATTATTGTTTAAATATTACCGGTTTTATAAACATTTCATTAATACAAATATTATTACATTTTTATTGCATAAATATTACAAGTTTAATAAATCTTAATTATTTTTATCATAATTTCAATATTATTTGTTACAAATTTAATAAATATCATAATTAAAGTAAATATATTTCAATTTTTATATTATTTGTTATTAAATTTTTAAATATTATAATAAATTTCTTAATAATTTAAGTTTTATTTATTAATTTAATTTTTAAAATTAAATTGAAATTAGAAATTTAAAAATTAAAATTTAATTTATCAAATTTTGTTTCACAATAACTATAAAATTAAGATTAAAAATTTGATTTCACAATAACTATAAAATTGAGATTAGAAATTTAAAAATTAAAATTTAATTTATCAAATTTTGTTTCATAATAACTATATTTTAATAAATATTATTATTAATATACATAAAATTGCATATAAAAAACATTATACCTACCATCTAACAAACATAAAAATCATCTCATCTAACAACCACATAAAATTGCATAGAAAAAACAGTATACCATCTAACAAACATGAAAATCATTTCATCTAACAACCACATAAATTTGCATAGAAAAAACATTATACCATCTAACAAACATAAAAATCTTCTAATAAAGTTCAAGTTCCCACAAACATACCTAAATATAAACATACAAAATGTACACAAACAAATGCAATTTCATACAAAGTTTTACATACCCACAAACACAGAGTGACATACAAAACAAATCTACACAAACAAATGCAACTTTTGTCTAGTTGAACTACAAAAATCTACACACACAAACACAGAGTTGAAGACAAAAAACATTGTTTTATTTAAGAAACATAGAAATCATCTCATCTAACAAACACATACAATTGCGCAGAAAAAACATTATACCATCTAACAAGCATAAAAACATTGTTTCATCTAGCAAACTTTAAATTATCTCATCTACCAATACATAGAGTTATATACAAAATACATGTACAAAGACTTTAAAACATATACAAACAAAGGCAATTTCATATGAATTTCTACATACTGAAACACATAGAGATGCAATAAAAAATCATGTACAAAGATCTAGAACACAAACACAGAGTTGCATGCAAAAAAAACATTATAAACAAACCTAAAATTCTTTTCATAAAACAGACATATCTCATCAAGCAAAAAAATTATTTCACTTACAAACCTAAAAATCATGTCATTTAACAAACATAAAATTACAAAATACATGTAAAAAGATTTCAATACAAACACATAGTTGCATACAAAAACATTATTTCATTTAACAAAAATCAAAATCATCTCAACTACTATGCATATACATACAAAAAGATTTCAAACACATCCAAAAAATGGACTAAAATTAAACAAATATATATATTTAAATATAAATAATAATAATAGCAATGTAATAATATAAATACTATATATAAATAAAGTTGAATTCATAAATAAAATTTATGGTTTTATTATTAGTTACAAATTTTTTATTTTACTTATACTTTTACAATTTTAATATCATTGCTTACAAATTTAATAATTATAATTTTAAAAAAATTCTTAATACATATTTTTAATATTTTATATTATTTTTATTTCATAAATAAAAATTATGGTTTTATTATTAAACACAAAATTTTAATTTTAATTATACTTTTAAAATATTTAATAAATATCACAATTATTTTTATTAGTATTTGCTATTATTTTTTTAAAGATAATAATAATTTAATTTCTAGTTATTAATTTAAGTTTTCAAAATTAAATTGATATGAGAAATTTAAAATTAAAATAAATATTAAGAATTAAAATTTAATTGATGAAACTTTGTAAATTTTAATAATCAAAATTTATATACTTTCACATATTACAATAAATAAAAAATTAAATTAAATGGTGGTGGTGATGATGATGATGGTTAGCGTTTCCTGAGACCAAACTTTGGTCTATCAGACATAAAGAAACAAATTATTTAGTTTGTTTAAAAATTATATTTCTATGCTCAAAGAGCTCAGAGAGAAGCGTCACGAACTCACTATAATTTTGTCAAGTTAAAAGGCTAGAAAGGTCGGTATTGCAACAAAGATTATGGAACTGAGATCTAATGTGGGTGTATGCAGGGCACTTTAGGAGAAAGTGATTTTCACCCTCAGTGTTCATATTCTCACAAAGATGGTAGATCCTTTCCACCCATGGTGTTTTAGGAATTGCCCAACGACCTGTTTCACTATGGAGCTCGCGAGAGTTCGTTCTTATCTTGGTTATATTAGTTTTTTTCTTTAAACTATTTAAAACAAAGAGATACTTTTAATCTTCTAGAGTAGGTTGATGACCTCCTTATAATATGTTAGTTTTCTTTTAGCCTCTAAATCTTTCTCACACCACATTTTCTCTTTAAACTTAGAAGTAACAATATTTTTGATGTTATTAATATTTTGGAATGCAACAGTTTCGTCGATCTCCCAAAGGTTTAACCATGCGCTGGTATCTTTATACCAACCTCGCTTTAGTCTTAGGTGGTTTTGGCTGGAATTTAAAGCTAGCTTAGGAAGTCTATGGTCTCCCATGTTATTGATTTTGTGCTTGTATAACATGAGCCTGATCACAGCGAGGCTCTCGATAGGGGAAAGATTGACTTCTATAAGGAGATTATTTCAAAGACCCACTTCTATAATATAATTGTTTCACAATAATTATATTTTAATAAAGATTATTATTAATGAGACACTTTACAATATTTACGGATAAGGCCAACCACGTGAAGGTGAAAGCTCAGATGGCCTTAAAAACTATGCTTTGTTGTTGTTACAACAAAGGGAATTTATGCTTTGTTATAAACAAAACAGATTATTTATTTTTAAATTTTATTGTTTGAGGATTTATTAATTTTATTTTATTATTCATATGACGCTATTTTTTATTACCAATAAAATAAAATAGATTATTTTTAATTATGAATAAATTTGTTGTTTATGCATTTATTAAATTAATTTTATTATAGTTATGATATTATTTAATTGATTAAAAGTAAAATAAAATGGATTATTGTTAATTGTTAATAGATTTTGATATTAAAAGTAGATGAAAAATAAAATAAAACAATTAAAAGATTTGTAAAATAATAGTGTGTATATATATATATATATATATATATATATATATATATATATAATACAAAATTCATCTTATATAAAAATATACAAACACAAAAATTTAAACATAAAGTAAATGCAATTTCATACAAATTTCTGTATACCAAATATTCAAAATTGCATACAAAAATCATGAACAAAGATCTATAACACAAACATAGAGATGCATACAAGAACACATCATTTCATTTAACAAAACAAAATTGCATAAAAAAACATTATACCATCTAGCGAACATAGAAATCATATCATCTAACAAACACATAAAATTGCATAGAAAATATATTATACCATCTAACAAACATAAAAACCATCTCATTTAACAACCACATAAAATTGCATAAAACAAACATTATACCATCTAACAAACATAAAAAACTTCTAACAAAGTTCACATAAACAGATCTAAATATAAACATACAAATCTACACAAAAAATGCAATTTTACACAAAGTTTTACATACCCAAATACATAAAGTTGTAGTATAAAGATCTACAAACACAAACACAAACACGAAATTACATACAAAACAAATCTACCTAAACAAATGCAATTTCACACAAAGTTCTCTAACAAACACATAAAATTGCATAACAAAAACATTATATCATCTAACAAGCAAAAAATCATCTAAACTAATCAACACAAAGTTGCATACAAAAAATCATTATTTCATCTAGCAATCATTAAATTATCTCATTTACCAATACATAGAGATACAAAACACATGCAAACAAATGCAATTCATATGAATTTCTACATACCCAAACACATAGAGTTGCATACATAAAAACCATCTCATTTAACAACCACATAAAATTGCATAGAACAAACATTATACCATCTAACAAACATAAAAAACTTCTAACAAAGTTCACATAAACAAATCTAAATATAAGCATACAAATCTACACAAAAAAATGCAATTTTACACAAAGTTTTACATACCCAAATACATAAAGTTGTAGTACAAAAATCTACAAACACAAACCCAAACACGAAATTACATACAAAATAAATCTAGCTAAACAAATGCAATTTCACACAAAGTTCTCTAACAAACACATAAAATTGCATAACAAAAACATTATATCATCTAACAAGCAAAAAATCATCTAACCTAATCAACACAAAGTTGCATACAAAAAATCATTGTTTCATCTAGCAATTATTAAATTATCTCTTTTACCAATACATAGAGATACAAAACACATGCAAACAAATGCAATTCATATGAATTTCTACATACCCAAACACATAGAGTTGCATACAAAAAAAATATTACAAACTAACCCAAACCTAAAATTCTTTTCATAAAATACACACACCTCATCAAACAAAAAAGTATTTCACTTACAAACCTAAAAATCATGTCATCTAACAAACATATAGAATTACAAATACATACAAAAAGTTCTCAATACAAACACATTATTTTATCTAACAAACACAATTTTTTTTTTTAATTTAACAAACACAGTGTTATATATAAAAAACATTTTAGCTAACAAACATCAAAATCATCTCAACTACCATACAAAATACATAAAAAAAAAATACAAATAATAGTATTCTAATAATATAAATATAAATAATATATAAATATTACAAAATACATAAATAAAATATAAATAATAGTAATGTAAGAATATAAATAGTATATAAATAAAGTTTGAATTATTTTGTATGACTTTAAATATTTATAATATAAATTATTAATATTTTATATTATTTTTATTTTATAAATAAAATTTATAATTTTATTATTAATTACAAAATTTTAATTTTAATTATACTTTTAAAATTTTAATTATAATATTATTTGTTACAAATTTAATAGTTATGATTTTTTAAATATTTTAAATATTTAATATCATTAAATTATACTTTTAACATTTTAATTTTAATATTCTTTGTTACTATGATTTCTTAAATATTCTTAATATTTTATATTATTTTTATTTCATAAATAAAAGTTATGATTTTATTATTAATCATAATTAAAGTAAATATATTTTAATTTTTTTTATTATTCGTTAGTAATTTTTAAAATATTATAATAAATTTAATAATAATTTAATTTTTAAAATTAAATTGATATTAGTAATTTAAAAATAAAATAAAATTTAAAAACTAAAATTTAATTGATCAAATTTGGTAAATTTTAAAATCAAAATTTATAAAGTAAAAGTAAAAGTAAAACTTTCACATATTATAATAAATAAAATAGATAAATTAAATGGTTATATAATTGTTTTACAATAATTACATTTTACTAAATATTATTATTAATATATTAAAAATATTTTATATATCTGAGAGCTTTTCTTAGCTTTGAGATGTTAGATCTCTACTGACAAGGCCAACCACGTGAAGGTGAAAGCTCATATGGCCTCAAAAACTATACTTTGTTGTTGTTGTTACAACAAAGTGAATCAATGCTTTGTTATTGTTATTACAACAAAGCAGGTTATTTATTTTTTTTAATTTTTGTTTATGTATTTATTAATTTTATTTTATTATTCTTATGATGTTATTTTTTATTAAACTTAATTAAAATAGATTTTTTTAATTGTGAATAAATTTGTTGTTTAGGCATTTATTAAATTAATCTTATTATAGTTATGATATTATTTATTGATTAAAAGTAAAATAAAATAGATTATTTTTAATTGTTAATAGATTTTGATATTAAAAGTAAATGACAATTGAAATAAAATACCAATAAAAATATAGAAAAAAAATAAAATAAAACAATTAAAAAAATTACAAAATAATATAATGTATATATAATTATAATACAAATAGACATATTTACATATAGATAAGTTATACATAATTGATATAATACAAAATTCATCATATATAAAAATATACAAACATAAAAATCTAAACATAAACATACAAGCAAATGCAAATGCAATTTCATACAAATTTCTACATATCGAACACATAGTATTGCATACAAAAATTATGAACAAAGATCTAAAAGAGAAACATAGAGTTGCATGCAAGAACACATCATTTCATTCAATAAACATAAAATTATTTCATTTAACAAAACATAGCTCCACAGAAAAAACATTATACCATCTAACAAACATAAAAAACATCTCATCTAACAACCACGTAAAATTGCATAGAAAAAACATTATACCATCTAACAAAGTTAAAGTTCACACAAACATATCTAAATATAAACATACAAATTTACACAAACAAATGCAATTTCACACAAAGTAACAAACACAAAACTCATCTCATCTAACAACCACATAAAATTGCATAGAAAAAACATTATACCATCTAACAAAAAAGTTAAAGTTCACACAAACATATCTAAATATAAACATTCAAATCTACACAAACAAATGCAATTTCATACACAGTTTTACATACCAAAATTATACATAAAGTTGCACTACAAAGATCTACAAGCACAAACACAAACACATAGAGTCTCATACAAAACAAATTTACCCAAACAAATGCAATTTCACACAAAGTTCTCTACATACCCAATTACATAAAGTTGGACTACAAAGATCTACACACACAAACACAAAACACAGAGTTGCATACCAAAAAACATTGTTTTATTAAGCAAACATAGAGAAATCATATCATCTAACAAACACATAAAGTTGCATAGAAAAAACATTATACCATCTAACAAACATAAAAATAATCTAATATAATAAACACATAAAGTTGCATACAAAAAACATTGTTTCATCTAGCAAACATTAAATTATCTCATCTACCAATACATAGAGTTATATACAAAACACTTGTACAAAGATTTCAAACACATGCAAGCAAATGCAATTTCATACAAATTTCTACATACCCAAACACATATAGTTGCATACAAAAATCATGTACAAAGATCTAAAACACAAACATAGAGTTGCATACAAGAACATATGTACAAAGATTTCAAACACATAGAGTTGCATGCAAAAAAAACATTATTTCATTAAACAAACCTAAAAGTCTTTTGATAAAACTAACATACGGAGATCAAGTAAAAAATTATTTCACTTACTTAAAAATCATGTCATCTCACAAGCATAGAGAATTACAAAATAAATGTAAAAAGATCTCACTAAAAACACATAGTTGCATACAAAAAAACATTATTTCAGTTAACAAACATCAAAATCATCCCAACTACCATACAAAATACATGCAAAAAGATCTCAAACATACACAAAGAATAACACACCCAAAGAATGCACTAAAATTAGACAAATATACATATATTAAAATATAAATAATAGTAATAATATAAATACTATATAAATTTATATAAAGTTGAAAAAAAGAAACAAGAAAAAAAATTAAAAAAAAAACCGTTTATTTAATAATTTCAATTATATGCAATGAAGTGTATTTATGTGTTAAAGAAATCGTGAAATTAGTTAATGTGAAATCATTTATATGCAATAAAATTTATTTATGTGTGAAAGAAATCATGAATTTAGTTTGTGAAAACATCTAGTGAAAAATGAAGTTTATGTATGTTAGAGAAATTACAAAATTAGTTTATGTAGATACAACTAGTGCAAAATGAATGTGAAAAAAAAACATACCACATAACACTATAAGAGGCTACTCTAAAGATGATGGGGCACCCCATCATCTAGAGCATTTGGATGGGTTTAATCCCATCCCAAAATATATAAATTTTTATTAAGAAAAAATATGTTTATAAGTCTCTCTCTTTACAAAACTCAAAAAAAAAAAAAATCTATATGAATAATTGTATATCACTTCAAAGTGATATAAATAACATTTAATCAATCTTCAAAGATGCTTTATACCTGAAAAGATAAAAAACCAAAAACACAAGTATTAGACATATCTTTATTTAAATATTATTTTAAATAAAAACATGAAAAATATACTAGATACATCCTTATTTAAACATTACTTTAAATAAAACATGAAAAAGTAAACGAATGAACAAGAATATTTTATTTCAAAACGATTAAAAACTAATCGTCTTACTAACATTAAAACAAACTAAAATATTAATAAAAGAAATGTGGAAATAAGTAAGCGAATGAACAAGAATGTGGTCATTGACATGACTTAAACCATAAACCACTGCCCTAAATCCGTAAACCGTTTGAAGCCATTCTTTCAACTACAGTTGCGGGTTGACATCCTAACCGCCTAGTTAAATCTCGAACTTTAAGCCTACCAATATAGACAAGCATATGTTTGCCTTCTCCTGACGGGAAAGGGTCGCAAAGGCAGAATAGCCCTTTTAGTGAAATCTTTGGTTCAACCTATGAAAAAAAACATGTACAACATGGTGTCCACGCCTAATCAAAAACATGTACAACATGGCGGAAAAACCACGCCCACTCTTCGTTGTCATAAATATGAAAACAAGGGCAGGCGTCCGGTGTTTCTCGAGGAACATCGGTGAGAGCTTCTAAAATGAACATCGGTGAGAGTTTCTAAAATGGTTTCCAAATTGGGTAGAAGACCTTAGTTAGGAAATATATGGGAGGTTTCCATATATTACAAAGAAAAGCATGAGGAGACAGTTAGCATTCATACTGCGATAAAGCGTCGAGTTCCTGCTGAAGCTGAGGAAAGCATTGAAAACATCAATAACATAGGACGGTATGGACAGTTGATGGTTAATCCAGAGCATTTATTTGACAAAGAGGTGACTCCAAGCGATGTTGGAAAGCTGAATAGATTGGTGGTTCCAAAACAGCATGTAGAGCGCAATTTTTGCCGGGATTCACAAATCAATGATAGAGATGAAACTCTTGTATTTGTTGATGAGAACAGCAAAGAATGGGAGTTCAGGTACTCATTTTGGAAGAGCAGTCAAAGCTACGTCCTGACTAGGGGATGGAGCAGGTTTGTTAAGGAGAAACAATTACATGCTGGAGATATTGTTTCCTTCCAGAGGCGTAGAGCCAATGGCAAGCTCTATATCAGTGTCACTCATCGCCCAACTTATTATCGACCCACTGCAGACACTATCGGATCCCAACATATCTCCAGCATGAAGAATGGAGAATAAATGAGATCATCTGATTATTCCATTAGATCCGAAATGATAGACTCGAGAAAGGTTAATAACAGAGTAGATATGGTTGATAAAACGATAAAAGCTGCATGGTTTGGTGTGTTAAAAATTGACTGAAAATAGAGAGGTGGGTAGGAGCTCATTCTAGATTAGATTTGATTTGGACAGGCAAAAATAAAAAATGCAGAGACACAAGGAGACAGAGATGCATACATATGTGGAGTTAAAAATGCAGAGACAGGAGGAGAGAGAGATGCATACATATGTGGAGTGGAGTAGCCGTGATTTTCTTCATTCCATTGCCATAACTCATACAAAGGTCGTTAACAAAGTTGAACCCTCTAATGATATTTCAGATCATAGAAAAACACAAAGCAGAGTAGAGAACATCGTACCAGACATACCAGTATTGAGCGAAAGGGCAGCATCCTCTAGAGGTCTTTAATAATTAGGAGGGTTGGATTGAGTGCTGGAACTAGCCTATCTGAACCTTTTGTATGATATTCCTGAGAGGAAACCCACCAGACCTTTTGACATTTAATGGCTGACTTTACAGCAAAGCAAAGGGACAGACAGAAGACCCAGACTGTTTTAGAACAGAGCTTACATATAATTACAGTTTTGTTTTCGCCAGGTTTGGTTGGATAGCCCATTTATGTGTGTTATATTTCTTTTTACTAGATGTGGGAAATGAAAGTTTTATCTGTGAATCTGTGTAGGGACTTCCTGACCTGTCAAAGATATCTGAATTCTACTATGGCCTCGGATCAGAACAACCTCCAACAAGTGCAATGTTTCACAGAGAACTGCAACAAGAAGTTCTATATAAACTCAGCCCGCCTGAGGTACACAATCTTTCATAAGAACACTACAAAGAAACCCATGAATTTTACTGTTTGTTTATTAACGCCTTTTTTTAAGGATCAAACCATCTAATTTTATGCAATTTTCAGTAATTACACTAAGGTCGTATTGATGTGGGGTATATTCAAATTACAGGATGCAGTTCTGGCGTCCCTTCTGATAAGACCAATACCAGTGCAGGCAACGCAGAAAGCCGAACTTATTGCAACCTTGGAATAATTTATGAAGGTTCCCAATCTTTATATAAAGATGTTACAAGACTGAATCATATCAATGGATAAATAGGAGGCCATGATAAAAAACCGATTAAGTTTACCGATACGTAGCCGGATCGAAAACGCAACAGCCAATCTAGGCATTTGTGGGTAATGGCTCCATATCGAACCCAACAGCCAGCCATCAATCTGTGGGTAATGTGAGTAATGGAGCAGAAATAAAGCATTACCAGCCAGAAGCAGGTTAACGCTTTTCCTACTAAGCTCAACAGCCCGCTAAACTAAACTAGACAGGCTCGGGATCGAACCAACAACCCGCTAAACTAAACTAGCCAGGCTCGGGATCGAACCCAACAGCAATCAATCGGTGGATAATGAAGTGGAAGGTAAAGGAGTGAAACAAATGGAAACGTAGCTCCTAAGATCAGAAAGACCATCACAATTTCATCTCAGCACATTCTTTAGCAAATCACAAACCTATTAAGCAAACCCACAAACATACCTATTAGCTATCTTATTTATTAATTTTGAATTAAACAACAGAGATTTGAACTTACTAAATCACTTGCGTTATTTTATGGAAAATATATTGCTGCAGAAAGTTGAGGAGTATTAACCTGGGATGGGAAAGGGGCTGTTCTTCACTGCCTTTTGGCCATATTTGCGCCAGCGATAGCCATAACCCAGATGATCGAGCAAATCTAGGCTCGCTGTTCGGTTTCTGACCCTCTTTCCTAGGTTTGCTCCTGCACAAACAAATACCAGCTCCTGCACAAACAAATACCAATATCAGTAATTTATAATTTATATCAGCAAACATTGCCTGAAGCAAATCCAGCAGATCGCCTTGCATAATTTACAGATTACTGTGTGCGAATGAAGGAAAAATGGCAAGGAAATGAATTAACGCACTGCTTCTTAGCTTCTGGCTCTGTAGGCATTTTCTCTGTACCGATATCTTCAGAGGGCGGTTCAGTTTTTTTAGGACCCTGATCTGATCCCTGCACTGGAATCTGAACCTCCACGGCCTTCACTGGAGAAAGAAGACATTGATGAGTTGGGAGTGCCCGGGATAGTAGAAGTTTCGCCTGAGTGGCCTCCGGCGCGAGCTTCTTCATGGCCTTAGCTGGAGAAAGAAGATATCGGTTCCGTTTCTGTCTCTTTTTCCTAGGTTTGCTCCTGCACAAATAAGAGTAGTTTATATTAGCATCCATTATAGGGCCTGAACTTGCATAATTTGCAGGTTACCGTGTGCGATTGAAAGAAAAATTGCGAGGAAATGATTAACTCACTCCATCTTAGCTTTGGCTCTGTAGAATTGCTCTCTGTACTGATATATATCTTCAGATGGCAGTTCAATTTTTGAGGGCCCTGATCTGATCTCTGCAATGGATTCTTCATTGCCTTCATTGGAGAGAGAAGATAGTGATGAGTTGTGAGTGCTCGGGACAGTAGAAGTTTCGCTAAGCGGCCTCCTGCGCGGGCTTCTTCTTATGTGTGGCCGCCATGGCAAGGCTGAAAACGTTTGGCTCCAGCAGCGGATGTCTAACCTCCTCCTCTGTCAATCACACACAGACTGACATGACTTGACATTACTCAGACCCAGACGTGACTTAGACTTAGACCCAGACATGACTCAGACAACAAGAAACCACACAGACCCAAGACCCAGACACCACACCCAAGCACATGCATTCCAGACCAGACCAGAGACAGAGGAGGAGGAAAATGTTAAGCTGCGTTAAAATTCATATATATATACATATGCATTTCTTTATAGACACCTGGTTTTAACGGATAGTTTTTTCCTCCCTTGACAAAATCCTAATCCTATACAAAAGCTTGAATAGCTTTTAAAAAACTCATCCTTAACAAAATTTGATTTGAATTTGTGAGAGTTTAATGGTCACATTTCACTTAATTTTTTATTTAGTAAAATATCAATTTTGAAAATATTTTGAATGTGTGGGAGTTTGAATTTAAGATGTCACTTCCATGTTAGTGAGGTTTTTTTTTTAATCAAGGAGAATAGGTTAATAAAGTTTTAATGTTTTTTTTTTTTCATTTTAATCAAGGAGAATATGTATACATTAATGCCTCTTACCAAGGAGACTAGGGCTAGAGTGAGAAGAAACTATTGCAATGCTACAACTGCAAGCACATTTAACATGCTATTCTAGTTTTGAACCTAAGACAACCCCAATATTTTTTGGCTAAACACCTTCCGGTGCCAGGTGGGAAAATTGGTCACACATTTTGGGCCTAGTCACCATATATTTTAAGGAGATACACATGGGTATCAATACAAATGGTTGAACATATACCCTCTAAGGACTTTCATTCAAGCTCTCCAATTATTATCAACTCTCATTGCATGGAAAATATCTTGAAGAAAAGCCACTCCAACATCATTGCCCAATTCCATGCCATTTAAGTCACGGATATTCCCACCCCATAAATTCACCTTGACTTGCATTGGGTTTTAACCAAACATCAACAAGTCTTTGAAACACCCCATGGCTTACCCCCTTCATGTAGTGAGCATGATCATGGTATTCCCTTGTTTTTTGGAAACTAACCCCCAAATTTGTGTCCTTATCGACACCCATTTTCCCATAAGAATGAAATTGGATTATTCAACAATTATTGGGGTCAGAGTAATTTGTCCTCGTACTAGTCCTTATTCATTGCCAGTGTTCATGGTATTAAATAAAGAAGGAAATTGGTGCACGTGTTCTAATTTTTTTGTTCTCAATAAATTGACTATTTGAAAGACAAATTGGGTTGTGAAGGAAATGATGGATGTTGGACTACCTCTCTCTCACTTACCCATCTTCTACTGCAAGTTGTGTGTAAGGGGAGATTGATGTGGTGAATGGGAGTAAAGGCAATCATAAAGCTATGCACCTAGAACTTACACATTCAATTAGGTATGGGGTGCAATTGAACTTCTCAGTCTTCTATATTAATTTTGAACTTGCTTGAGAGGTGAGATTTGGGTGTTTATTAGAGTGATGTTACAATTTTGGATAAGTGTTTACTCATTGATGTATTAAATTAATCAACTTCCAAACCAATTCCAATCATGAATATGCAATCTTCCTTGGAAATCTTTCTTTGTTCATGATTTAATTATCCCATTAAATAGCAACAATGTTCATTCCCCCCCCCCCATCTATGCTCCACTAATTTTAAAAAATGTCATTCTAGAAAGCTTGCTTTAACTAGATTTCAACTACTTTTAGAAAATGGCATTCCATAAAGCTTGCTCTAACTAGATTTCAATACAATACATAACTGGGCATAGAGTGGTCAAGAAAGGCCTTGGTGTTTAGTTCTCGGGGCATCATTACATTCGTTAGTAGAGCGTGGATGTATGCTCACATTGGACAACTAAGCTCAACTTTTTGCTTCAGACACATCCTCACATTTTCATCTAATAAATGTAAAATTTAGTGCTACCAAGTTTCAAAATGTGTCCACATCCAATCATTTAATGGTTGGTATTGACATTTCAAGTAGGAAATATTAATCCAAACATAAGGACTTTAAATTGAATGTTTTTCTCATAATGGGTTACACACACATCATGAGCATGCTTCATTTCTAGTGCTCAATAATTGTACTATTGGACATGGACAAACCTTTAAACAAAATAAAAACTCTCTTCCATTTTATGAATGCTTCTAGCAATTAATATATGAATTCCCAAGTTGTTGTCATTTAGAAGCTATTTTCCAAAGCATCAATCACAATGTCATTTCTCTTTCTCTTAATAGAGACATATGCAATAAAACCAATTAGAAGGTTAAACCATAATAAAAGTAGGGGTTTGTTCATGTTGAATATTAATTTGTAAGTGGAATTGATCTTAGTTTCTTTTATGGAAACACAGAGTTGCTTAGATTTATACTAAATGTTAGACTTCAACATATGTTTCTAGATAAGTTGCACTCATGACATAAGAAAAAGGCCATATTCTAGAAGATTGTAATGATTTGCTACCTTGATTTCAAGGATTACAAGAGTATCTATATTTTATATTTTATTTAGCTGGTTTGACTTAATGTTTTTTTTTCATCATCAAACTACTAATACTATCCTCTTCTCCTCATAAAATTTGTTCGTTTAGTATTACCAAAAAATAAAAGAATTGGTTGTTTCTTGAGTTAAAAACTAGTCTTATTGGTTGGTGTTGATGAACTCACTTGGATGTTTGAAATATAACATTGTTGATTGTTGCAAAGCTAGTAAAATATCAAGCTTCACAGCTAGTAAAACCTTTTGCAATGATCATATCCAATATTTGTGAAAGCGGGAAGAATGGGAGAGACCCTAATCATCATTAGTATATGAAGGACTAGAGTGCCCAGTAAACCTTATGATAACATCCATAAGAAATATTTCTGGAGGCGGTAGGAAAAATTAATCATGATCCTCGGTATTTCGGTTTCTTCTCTTAAAAAAAGGAACAAAAATTTGTCCTTTCCCTTGATTATAGATTATGCTTTGATTTGATTGTATATTATGCAGATAAATGCAGATTGCAAAAATTGCTCTTATGCCACTTGAACACAACTCCAAAATCCAGTGCAAAGCCAAAGGAATACATGGGAATATGTGAAACATTGAAGGTAGTGCTAGGTATGTAGAACATAGAAGGCAATGCATTTAGGATACGCGGTGCCAAGATAGGATAACCTGAAATTTTATAGAGGTATACATGAAGAATGACTATGTCGAATGAATATGAATATGAGTACTACTAAATGTGAAGTGAAGTGAAGTGAAACTAATACTAAACTCAATCGTAGCATTAGTTCACTTCATAAATTTATGTGGTAATACAATATAGAAGGCATACTCAAAACATTTGATTTCATGAAAATCAAAGCTATTGATATAATTTTCCTTAGTTTAAGTCTAAATAAGAGAAGAAAACACTTGATTGGTGGATTTATAGTAGATAATGACTATGATTTATAGGAGGAATTAGTAGTGACTTGGAGCTAGGGTTTTTTAATACTCCATGAACAAGAAGGTACAACTAGTTGGCTACTTTGAGGATTCACTCTTGAAGGAACAAATTTCTCCTCACTTCCCTTGTTGAAGGACTTTGTGGAATCCCGTAGCACTATAGGGGGATTAGTGGATCATAAGCCCTCATCTATGGTTTCGTGGGTACAAAGGATCGGGTAGGCCCTTTTGAAAGTACTAGAAGGGATAAAACATCATCGATGACAAATTAACTAAAAGTGAAAGGAGTTTGTAATCCACCAACTTTCAAGGTGCTTTCAAGTCTCCCGGAGTTACTCCTGGGAGATGACACTGTGCAACGGTTACATAGTTAGGACTTAGTTTTGATGGATCATCCTTTATATTTGTGGGTGAGGTTTAACACTGAATATTTATGTAGTTTGTTCCCTAATACTATGTCTCAATTGGAGGGAAAGAAGCATATAATTCTTTTCTTGTGAGATGGTGGTACTTCTTTGGTGGTGGGTGGGGACATTAGTGTGAGGCGTATCATGGATCTGGAGGGTTGAAAACTCATGGATAATTTCTATGGCCAAAGGGTTTCTATGGATTCGTTGAATGCTTGGATTCAACAAGAATGGTCTCTAGCATCTACCCACTAAAATTCCCAATATTTAAACAATTACATGAGTTGTTCTATAATTAACTCTCCCTTGCTTGTCTCTTATACAAGTAAAATTCTCAATCTCTCTTTCTCTATGATCCTAAAGAGGACTAATCTCTTTACGGGGTTTCCCAAACTCATTGCATTAAATGAGAGAACTTTCATTTGGAAATTACCTATAAGGGTCGTGATTCTCTTAGATACCAAACCAAAGTTCTCTATTTTCCTTGAATTATTTATACTTCTACCTTATTTTGAGAATGAAAAATATGTGATTTCCTGCCTACACTGCCTTTTCCTACCTCTCTCCTACTATCAACTCCTTACCCAGGGCACTAAGGGGTCTTGAGAACCAATATCCCCTTTTGAACTAATACAACAGGGGATTCCTCTGAATTCCTTTGAATTAAAGGACTCCTTGACCTTAGATGATGGTCCATCTTTAAAATTAGGCAACAAAGAGGTAGGGATTTACCAATATGTGGTTGACCTATATCACCAAATCCACCTAAAGAGGGGCATATTATGAGAGACACATTATTTGGTTCAAGTTCTAAATGATGGAAGGAAATGCCAACATTTGCATCCAAAACTAACAAATAACTTCCATCATTTTGTAGAGACGCTATTGGAAAATAACCAAAAGACAAAGACTTAACTTGCTGAGGAAATAATGTGAGGTTGAGACCTTCAAATCTCCTTTATTAATACTTTTAATATGAAAGGATTTAGGAGTCCCTTCGACTGGAAGAGAGGTCTCCTCATGTTGTATCCTCATGGACAAATGGTTATACAAAACCTCCTTATTATTAAAAGAATCCTCAAACCTACTATCACCCCATATTTCTTCTGTAAAACCCTCACAGATCAAGTTATTCAGGATGTCCTTGGGACTAGTTTTAGACAAGAATGTAGAGTCCAAAATTTTCTTTTATTTTGCATTCACAACCATTTCTAAGAGATGAATTAACTCTCTCCCTTCTTGTGCAATACAAGTGTCCAATGATTCATAGGTAGGATCAATTGCAACCCTAAAAGCCAATACATGGGCCTCCAAGGAAACTCTTCTCTCATACAAAGAAACCACTTCTAAAGTATCTTCATACTTTGACTTAGATCTATAACTTTAGGAATTATAACTCCTTGGGGAGTAACCACATTTATTGTTCCAAAATTTCTTCCTATAAGGCATCGAATAGTTTTCCACAACATATCTAAATAAATGACATCTCACACAACAAAAATGAGCATTGCATTAATAAATTAGTTGTGTATATGTCTAGTCTCCCACTTCTATTTCAATACTTTTTGCTAACCAGTTAGTAACATAGATATTCACCAAAATCTCGATGACTGAATGGTGTGCACATTATTTACATGATGGATCTACCATCATATATTTTACTATTTGGTTCTTTAAATCCCATAAAAAATTATAATTCCAGAGTTACAATGGAAACCATGGAAGCTTAACCCATATTGGAACCGCCTTTATTACTTCTCACCAAGGATCAAAGTAGGGATTCTAGAATCTTAACTTGAGGGTGCATGCACAACAAAATTAATGTATGCTTAAAAACAACCTTGCATCCTCTTCTAGAAAAACACTTTAAACTTATTGAACCCTTCGTTAAGATAGGAAATATCATATGGTACCCCCAATAAATTTCCTAGCTACTTTGTAGCGACCAGGCATGAAGAGTGGTTTTAGATAGATAAACTCCAAAGAATTCCTATTTGAGAGTGAATCAAAGATTTGATTCACTCACAAATCGTTCCCCACAATCATCTTTAACCTCTCTTCTTTTCTCCTAATAACTTTCTTCTTTCCCTTTGACCCCTTTAGGACTTCCTTATCATTCATGTTGCCTAGACTCACATCTTTAGAGCCCATTAAAGAAACAAAATCCAAATACTTCCCCATGAAACCTTCCCCACCTTCCGACTGGTCACCCAAAATTCCTTCTCCTTGAAAATATGGCTCTAAGAATACTATGGAGGATGGATCTGTCAAAACCTTAGAGATCCTAATATTAAAAGGGTATCTTGTTGTAACTCTAGGGTGATATAACAAGTCATTCAGAATAAATTTGAAGGGAAGAAAACACCAATTTTCCATAACTCCCATCCTACTGAAATAAGTGTATTTGAAAACCTCACCTATCACATTTCCTATAGACACTTTTGATGGAAAAAGCATAAGTTATGTAATTGGTTGATGTACACCCCCATGAGCATTTATATTGAAAATACTAGGTGAATTCGTTGTCTCGACCACCTTACATATGTTCCGTGGAAGTGGATTTTCAAAAATATCCTAACTCGCTAAAAATTCTTCCCTAAAATCTAGTAGTTCATCTACGACCTCAAAATGATCTAGATTTTCAACAATAGATATAATGTTTTTGTAGAACCCATGTCTCCATTATGTAGCATATATACTTAGTTGTATTTTCCTGCAATTATTAACAAGAATGAAGTGGCCCTTGGATATGTATAGAAGAATTCCAGATTTTGTTTAACCCTAGAATGGATTGTTATTATCGCTTCTGTAGCAAGCCTTCAATGTATTAATCTTGTCATCATTTTAAATTATTTTGCACGAAAATCAATAAACAATTAGCCTAATTTTTTCCCAAAATTCTTTCAACCACTTTATGTTATCCAATCAAACCCTTTAGTGAAAACCCAAGGTGAATTCGTTGTTTCCACCACCTTTGCAATTGTCAGGGGCCATGAAAGTGAATATTCAAATATATATTGATCCACTAAAGGTTCCACCCTAAAATTCACTAGTTCACCTGCGACCTCAAAATGATCTATATTTTTAGTAGCAAATAAGGTTTCATAGACCCCATGTCTCCATTCCATAGCATATATATTTAATTTATTTTTTTTTGAAATTATTAACAAGAATGAAGTGCCCCTTAGATATATATAAAATAATTATATCTTGTGTTTAACCCTAGAATGGACCCTTATTATGCTCGTCCATAGCAGGAACTAATGTATTAAGCTTGCAGTCATTTTAATTATTGTGCGCAAAAATCAAAATATTTCGTAATCAATTAGCCTAAGTTTTCTCCAAAAATATTTAAATCACTTTATGTTATCCAAAAAAAAGAGTTCACTACTACTTATTTTTCTAGGAAAAATAATTATATTCAAGTAGGATGGAAAATACAATCCATAGGTGTCAAGGCATAAACTTCGGAAATTGTTCAATTTTATTGAATATAATCCCTCATCAACCAACTACAATAAATTTATTTATTTCCCTAAGGGATAGTAAAATGGAACATACACACAATACTTGTCAATTGCATCTAGACAGCATAGGATCCTACAACCATTCCATCACATATCACACCCATCAAATTTCATGAAGTTCATAGGTCCTCAAAGAGACCATGAGCCCTTCACTATATTCATAAATAAATAATTGACCAATTGTTGTTCAGGAATAAACACCCTTATAACCTAGGGTCTGGGGTTACCAACGTACATCTAAAACTTGCAAACAATCAGCTTTAAAGTACAGAAAGGAAATAGGAAGATACATTGGACTCACCTGATTATCAACGGTTGATGCAAACTTTGTCTTCTCTCGCTCTGCTTCTCTCCAAAGCTTTCAGGGATGCACCTCCTTCACCTGCAAAGAGCAAATTCTCCAAGTACAAACTTATACATGTATATATGAAAGGTTAGATAAATAACACATATAGTGCTTAATCAAATATGTTTATCAACCATGATACATGAAAGAGACTCAACACAAAGTTGGAAGAATAATTCTCTTTATTAACAATAGTGAATGAGATAAGTGTACAACACAACGCCTGAAACAAGGACTCCTCTGCAACCAAAGGACTATGAGTTCTGCTGCTCCAAAGACTTCTAAAGATATACCACCAGCATAACTTTGCTCTCCAAGATTCATTGATTAATGCCCTCCCCAAGGCCTCTATTTATACTTTGGGAAATAGAGCAGTTTCGAAGGTTGAGGAGGTTGAGACAGTTGAGATGGTTAATGTTTAGGGCTCAACTAATCTCCATTAATCGTGTTTTGTTATTTTTAATGTCGAATGGATGTGTACGCAACTATTGATACTGGAAACCCACGTATGACACGCGAGTTGCTTTAAGGGAAACCCGCGTACAAATCTGTAAGCGGGTTGCAATGAGAATAATCATGTACAGTACACGGGTTGTCAATGAGCATAGTCGCGTATGTACGTGAGTTTCAGTGGAGATAGTTGCGTACAACAATCAACATATAGAAAGATAAAATGGCAAGCTGGTTGGAGGATAAATGCATCTCATGTCATGCCCATCTATAATGTTTAGGCAACCTTCAATCCTATAGTGTCCTTTTGTGTACCAACATATGAAGTGTCGGCACTCGGACGAAGAAGTGCCATGTGGGTTGATAACAAATGCCCCCTAATGTGTGAGGTCAGAGGGAAGTGATGGCCAAAATACATTATAATCATTATCTTTGGAGAACTTAGAAATCCAATGGAGCAGAGGTAGTACTTGAAACAAATACATAATAATGTCATATACAAAGTCATATTTGAGGATGCTATGTTCAATACACTGAACACTAGCTCCGTTACAATATTTGAGTACATCATATAGTACAGGTACTAGACCACTTATATTACAAAGGTGGATTGAAGCCACAATATACAATAATGATGATTCTTCAAAGATCTGGAAGCTGTGTAAATAGGTACAACATAGTCTTGCGCAACTTAGTCCATAGATAGGAAACTAAGGTCTTCATAAAAAATCCCAAAGGACCAGTACAATCCAAGCCATGTGAATAGATGTTATTGAAGTAGAACATGGAGCAGATTCAATAGATTATCAATCAATAGGTGATAATCGACAATTGAAGCAAAGGAATTCACCAATAATGAGAGTGAATCCTGAGGTACAATCGTCAAAACTCTAGGTCTTCGTCGTCAGGATGTGCTGACGCAGAACCATACTATGATGAGGAAGGCAATAGATCCTCCAACGGATCACAAGAGTGACTAGGAACTGGGTAAAGGAAGGGAGACACAAGTAATAATAGACATGACAATGATGGAATCGGGATATAGATCAGACACAGGGTTAAGTCCTTGAACAATGAGCACGACACAGAGATGACCCAAGGCGGCTTTTTAACTTTACAGATAGAACAACTAGACTTATCTGTCGTGTAGGAGACATGATCAGATTCTCCAGGTAGAACTGACAAGAGGAGGAGTAAGAAACTCAAAGTAATAGTTGAACTAAAAGTGAACACTGAGACATGAGTATCGGAAAAAACAGAGAGTGATTTGTTCAAGGATGACATGCTGCTACTAACTGAAAACCAAAAGAAAACTTCTTCCTTACCTTCCCTGTTAAATTTTAACGAGTCCAAGAAAGTCAACTCAGATCTCTCTTCATTTTTTGACAAGCTTGAAGAGAAGAGGGAATAATGCTTGATAGTGTCACAGATTCATGGATTTTATGAGCCCAAACTAGTACATGCTCACCTGGTATTTTCATATTTAGAGAGTCTGAAAATTCCAAAGAAGACTCCAGGGGGGTCCTTTTTCGTCCAATTTAGTCTCCTGAGGATGGAAAAGTATAAAACATACCACAGAAGAACTCTCTTAACTTCTGTAGAAGAAGAGGTGAACCTTTTTTGTACTTAGTTAGGGAGGTCCGAAAAAGGTTAAATTACCACCTACCCAACACTCCTTCAAGAACAACATATAGCTTGAGTTTTACGAGTGTGAAGAAAGCAAGATCACTTGGAAAGATCCATTTGAGTATGAGAAATGAGGCTTACAACAATAAACTCGATGCTTTGTTCTTTAGTGTTTAACGATCATGACAAAGACATAAAGTACACTCAGAATATTTTTCATGTTTAGGTCCAGAGCACGAAAAAGAGAAAACTGAGCTCAAACCGGGTGTTCCTTTTCCGTAAATTTAGTCCCTCAGGTCCGAAAAAGTGATAAACCTGTACTTGAGAATACTCTTCTCAATTCCGTAGAAAAGAGGGTGATCCTTTCTCGTATTATTCCACATGGTCCGAGAAAGAGATAACCTACCACCAATGTGGATGCCCATTCATGTACTCTTAACGAGCTTGAATGGATAAGTTAACTCGGCAGTCACGTCTATTTTTAAGGAGTCAGACCTAGGCCTAAAGAAACTCCATAAGGGCGGGGAGTCCTATAAAGGGATAACTTGTAAAAAGAGACCAAAATGAGGCTCAATTTGGCGTGAAAAATAGCTAAAAAGATTCCCCTGTACTAAGATAGCTGCAGCATGAGTATCGAAAGACAAAATAGGTTCTAAATGGGGATACTCATGAGAGGAAGGCCCTATCCACGGAAAAACAATGGTAAAGAAAAGGAGCTAATGGTTAAAATACCATAGTCCGTGGTCAGAATTTTAATTGCTAGGTTTAAGATGGAATAGGTAAAAATGCAGAATGCATGTGAAACGATAAAAAACCATCCTATATGAGCAAAAATGCCTTAAAATGATGACAAACCTATTACAAGGCAAAAATATGTGGTATTAGTTTTAGAAATTGTGAACTATAGGGAAAAACGCCACTTTAAGAAATAAAATTTCTATAAATAGTTCAAAAACATAAATAAAACTCACCATTTGAATTTTTAGCCATAAAAGACAAGTTTTCACCTCTACCTTCAATTGCTTGGTGTGGATAATCCAGTGGACCAATTCCAAATATGCAAGTGTCAGGTAATACTACATGCCATGATCTTCAATTTGATCCAAGCATTTATCAAAATTAGGCCCTAATTTTATGTTTTTTAGTGCCCTCAACCAAGCAACGCTGTGTACGCGGGTTTGCTATATTGAAACTCGCATACATGCGTTCTGTACGCAGGTTTCCCGAAGGACAGTTGCGTATAGTACGCGACATGCCTTAATAGACAGTCGCGTACGCTGCGTGAGGTGAACAAGAAGCATATAGGGTCAAAAATTTGAAATTTTACATGAAACTGAAAGTTTGCAAATGCTTGTTTACTAGGTTTGAAGATGGTGCTTGAGTGGAGGGAGCGCGAACATGAAGATATGGATCAAGAAGCACTCCAATATGCCCCCACCATGAATGTTTTACGTTCAAGTGGGTTGTTAAAGTTTTTCTATACCTCACCTATGCGGGCCAATGTCTGCCTCTTAGAGTTCCTGATAAATTATTGGGATCATGACTTGGGAATGTTTGACCTTCAAGGTGAGTCCTTGGAGATTACTTCAGAAGATATCTATTTCATTGTGGCTATATCACGACGGGGAGCTCCGGTAAACTTAGAAGGCACTGGCAGAGGCGATGATCCTCTAAGTGTCCAAAACTATATTGATGTATACTACGCAGCAGGCACACAAAAGAGGGGTAGTTGCATCCCCATTGTACACATACGTGACCTTCCTCTATAGGTATTGACAAGTACCATAGTGAGGGTTGTGGGATCATCTTCTCTTCATCTTGCGACACAGAACCAGATGAGACTAACAGTGGATTGTATGCAGGGGGCCCTATATGACTGGTGCTCGGGAGTGATCCCGATTATAAGAAAACAACTCTCTGACTGCAAGAGAGGAAGGAGGAAGAATTTTGGATATTCTAGCATATTGGTAGCCTTCTTCTTTGAGAGAGTGCCGGGATTGAGCCCTGCAGTACCCTTGCCAGTTCGTTCTCCTTGTCAACCTAGGCTGAGTAGATGGGGATATATCTTCCTCCGCCAGGGAGGTGGTGGCTCAGTGCAAAGTGTCTATGATGATGACTTCTACTTTTGGTGGGAGCGTCAGTTGCCATCTTTGGAGCAGTTTCCATATGTTGGAATGGATTTTTGGGGTGATACAGACCTCGTCCTCCCTTCAGGAGGAGCATGGGGAGAGTTAGGTAATTTTTTATTTTCAAATTTTAAACTTTTTATGAATTTTAAAATATAGAGATATATACATATGTATAAGAGTTCTAATCCTATTAAAATGTCAAAATGCAGATGTTGGACCGGTCTGCCCTGAAGGGCATCCACGCATGTATGTGCGTCCTGTCTTGGGAGAAGACCAGGGGATGATTAGGGTTCTGGAGGGGAAGATGGCCAGGCTTACCCAGAGAGTACCCACCTTACGGATTGAGCACATCCCATCCATCATGCAGGAGTTCATGGTTGGTGTACCACCTATCTGGATACGCCTTTTGAGGTGGGTAGCCAGAGCAGTATTAGTATACATAGATGTTGTTGAGGCTGCTGAAGCCGAAGAGGCTGAAGAAGCTAGAGTACAGGGTGACCAGGGTGGTCCAGCTTAGATCTAGGGCATTTGATGGACTTTGATCCATATTTTGCATATTTT
>LPNX010372946.1:578888-602106 GCA_001517045.1 Pseudotsuga menziesii | reverse complement strand
CAATAACCTAACTTGCATAAACTGACGTAATAGAATAGGGTTCCGCACCTGGTAAGCCCGATTGAGCTGGGAAACCACCAGTTGAGAGTCCAGTCGGACTTTCAGCTGAGTGATACCATGTGACAAAGCATCCCATAGAAGCTCAATGAAGGCCCTATTGGAAGCAGGACCTAAGCAAGCGCCTCCTAAGGCAACTAGCTATCCTAAGGGCGAATAAATGACCCATGTAGCCGAAGCTAAATTACAAGTGTGGCGACTGGCGCCATCAGCGAAACCTACGAACCTCTCGGAAGAAATCTGAAGCAACCAGCAGATGGTATAAAAAACACAAACCGACAAAATAATGTACATAAAAATACATACAATAAAATACAAGAAAAAGTGCTAAGCCTAAGCATAGTAATTTTTCAGGTAGAGCCCATTTCTAGGCTTAGCTAGCTTATTCCTGTTGAAATCTATCAATTCATATGCGCCTTTCTTCAATACTTTTAAAACGATATAAGCTCCTAACCACATAGACCTGAAATTTCCTGCCCCCAGGGGTTCCTTGTCTTGGTCCGAGAGCAAAACAAGTTCTCCCTCAGAGAAAATTCGAGGCTTGACCGATTTATCATATTGGATTTTGACCCTATTTTTATGAGCTTGGTTTGCTGTCAGCGCATCTCTACATTTTTCATCAAGGTGTTCTAAATGTAATAGACGTTCTTCAAGCTTAGTCGTATCCAGTAACACATGAATAGCAATTTTCAAAGACGGGATGTCACATTCAATCGGAGTAACAACTTCCACTCCATGGACGAGTTGGAAGGGGGAGAAACCTATAGCATTTTTTACATTGGTTCGATACGCCCAAAGAGTAGGGTACAACATGATATGCCAGTTTGAACGGGTTGCATTAATAGTACGTTTGAGGATAGTTTTCAAAGTTTTATTAACAGCCTCGACCTGACCATTGGCTTGAGGATAGAATGAGGATGAATGTTCCTGTCTAAATCCTAGCATAGTGGTCAAATCCGTCATCATGCTATTTTGAAAATGACTGCCATGTTCAGTGACAATCACCTTGGGTATACCAAATCGTGCTATAATTTGATTGAACACGAAAAAAGCTACAGTTTACCCATCAGCTCTAAAGGTGGGCATTGCCTCTGCCCATTTTGTAAAATAATCCACGACGACAATGATATATTTGTGCCCCCCAGTCGAGGATGGGTTACACGTCACATAGTCAATCCCCCACTTCATGAAGGGGCCCACCGAGATAACGGGAAATAACAGAGTGGGATGTGACCGCATCTTCTTGGTGTAAAGCTGACAAGTATGACAACGCTTCACGTCTTCCACACAATCCTTAAAGATCGTGGGCCAAAAATAACCGGCACGTAATATCTTCTGGGCCGTTTCTAACCCATATAAATGACCCCCACATGCTCCACTATGGGCATCATTCAAGACAATCTTCGCTTCCTCGTGGGTAAGACATCGACAAAAAATGGAATGTACCCCCCTACGATATAAAGTATCTCCTATGATGAGGTAGTTCTTAGCATGTAGGCGTAGTTTAGGTCGTTCTTCCCGCGAGAAAGCTGCAAGATACTTCAAAGTCTGGAGATAGATAAGTATATCTCCGTACCAGGGATCAGAGGTGGAAATCAAAAAGATGTGCTCATCTGGGAATGAGTCTTCTTCAATGGCTACATCTTCATCTACTGGAAATTCTGCAATAAGTTCAACAAAAACTAAGGATTTTTTGGATTTGGTGGACTAAAAATCCAAGTCAAACTCTTGGAGAATGACTATCCATTTGTTGAATTTTCCTCCAACTATCCGCTGGGACAAAACATATTGAAAAGGATTAACATCTGCCATTGCCATTGTAGTCCTTAGTAAGATGTAGTGACGTAACCTCTGAACAACATAAACAGCTGCTAAGGCCAATTTCTTGACATGGGAGTACCTCAGTTCAGGTCTGGCTAAATCACGGCTAAATAGTAAACGACATGCTCTTAGAGCCTATCGTCCTCTTGGACTAGGAATACCCCTATGGTCGACTCAAACATAGCCAGATACAATATAAAATCCCTAGAGTAATCTGGTGGATGCAACAATGGTGCCGACAACAAAGCTTTTTTCAATGCCTCGAATGCGCATTGTGCAGTTTCATCCCATACAAATGGGGTGTCCTGTTTTAGCAGGCGCATGAAACCCTTATAAATCTTGGCATAGTTTACAATGAAATGCCGAAGAAAATTGGACTTTCCCTATAAGCTCTGAAGTTGCTTGATAGAACGAGGAGGAGGCAGATTTACAATGGCCTCAACTTTTAACGGATCCACCTGAATGCCTCTATTAGAAAAAATGAATCCGATCAGTCTCCCTGACTCGACACAGAATACACACTTGTGGGGATTCAAGCGAATTTTATAGTATCTGCATCATTCAAATATCAAACGCAAGTGATCTAAATGGTTAATCCTCTTACGAGAATGTGCAGGAAGATCATCAAGGTAGGGCTCGACAATGGCTTTGATATCATGGAAGGAAAAATTCATTTCCCGTTGAAAGGTTGCCCCAGCTTTTTTCAATCCAAAGGGCATTTTTTTGTACGCAAAGGTACCCCAAGGACAAATGAAAGCAGTTTTATGTTGGTCTTCCAGTTTTATTTGAATTTGATTATATCCGGAGAAACCATCCATAAACGAAAAAAATTCACTTCCCGTGCAAGCATCAATAATTTGGTCTAGAAATGGCGTGGGATAGTTGTCCTTAGGACAGGATTTGTTTAAATATCTGAAGTCAGTACAGATACGTATGGTCCCTTTCTTATTATCAATAGGAACAGGGTTGGATACCCATTTCGTCAAAGCTATGGGATAAATAAAACCGGCTTTCAACAGTTTTTCCACTTCAGCCTTCACTGCCGTCGCTTTACGCGGGTTAATAAGTCTCAACTTTTGCCGAACAGGTTTAGCGTCAGGGTATGTTTGGATCTTGTGCTCAACTATAGATGGATCAATGCCTGGCATCTCCTCATATGACCAGGCAAAAACATCGCAGAATTCCTTAAACAAGGCGGTATAAATGACAATCTCCTCAGGAGAGCAGTTTGCACCGATATGTATATTTTCCACCACGTCAAGATTTACAGAGATGTTGATAGGGATGGTAGTAGAAATATTTTGCATATTCCCCTCAGTAAACATTCCTTCCCTAGGTCAGAGATTAACGGGCATGTCAACATCATCTGTCAGTCTCACATGAAACTCTTGATTCTCTATCCTGCTTAGCTTTGGAAGAAAATAGGATCGATGATGAATATCTTCACAGATCTTATCTCGTCTGCACATGGCTTCCAAAATGGATTCATCAGAAGGTAAAACCATATCTAAACAATCCATCTAATGCAAAGAGTTTTCTGCCCAAGCAGGAAGATAGACTTCTTCCATTTCCTCTGAGACTGAAAGTGGAACCAGAATGGGATCAATAGTGGTTTGTATGATAGCTTGATAAGCTACTTCCACTATTGATAGGGGCACTTTAGGTTCATGGTGGGTAGGGAGAACCCAAGGATCAGTCCTATCAACAACCATAGCAATGGACTTTCCCACACTAGTAGAACCTATATAATTAATAGGAGCTAGAAGATCGAATGTGCCCATCAGTGATGCGTGCATTCCAGCCCCTAAGCTCTATGCAACAAGTTTGAACTGATCAACTGATGGCACAATGGACTCATTAGACTCCATGCGGCCTTTTCGAGTAAAATCAAGTTGGTCAACAGTAACCAACTCCCCTTCGTGTGGAAACACTACCACCCGAAATACGGTCGATGCAATAGCAGACATGGCATAAGTCCAGCTTCTTCCCAAAAGAAAATTATAGTCCAAAGGTGCATCAATCACCTCTACCTCAATAGACACTGCTTTCCCTGCTAGCTTAATTTCAAAATCCGGTAGGATACCATGCAGACGGAATGACCTTCCGTCGAAAGCAGTAAGCAGGGTGTTTGAAGGGACCAGCTCTGGGGATCCAAGATCTTTCCAACCTGACAAGGACATAACACATGTAGAAGCACCCTCGTCAACAACTGCCCTTCCAATGGTCTTTCAACCATGGATGACATCTATTGATAAGGCTACATGGTAAGGTAGGTGAATTTTGACATCAGACAAGTGAAATTTCACCATGAGACTCGATGAGTCCATAGTGCCTAAGGCTGCTAAGAGTGCATCCCACTGGGCAGGACAACTCTATAACACCTCTAAATCCAACATTGCACAAGGTGTATGGGCTAAGTATTCAACCATGGAGTAGTTGGATGGAGCTCTAGCATTAGGATTATGCAAGGTCTTCTTAAAGAGACCTTTCGGTATCTTGGGCATAGTTTCAGCAGGTTTCTCAATCGTGAGAGGGTTAGAAGTTTGACCTATAGACTTACCCTTCTCAGAGGTCTCTTTTTCATATTTCTTATTCTTGGTCTATAGCAAAGTTGAAGATCGAACCATGTTGATATAATTTGGGTCAGGGGCATTTGGGGTGCCCCCTGCTGCATTCGAAGCTGAAGCAGAATTTCTGCCCTTGGGGAAACGGATCCTTCAGGATAGCCGATTGTTGAGATTTTAACAACTTCTGGGTTTGTTCCATAAGGGGACAAAGATGGGTGAGGTGATCCTCATGGCACAACTTACATGGGAATTTCACCTTTTTCTTTTCTTTCTTTCCCCCATCAGCATTATTTGTGGGTTTATTCTTGTTTTGATTTCCCTCCCCTTTCTTTACTCTCTTATTTTTCCCAGTGGAATGCTAATTTCCCTTTTGAGAGGTCTGTGCAAAAACATTTGCATTTTGGGGTGAGGGGGCAACCTTTGCTACCTCCGCCGTAGAATGTTTGACGGATAGCTGATGGAGTTGTTTGGCCAAAGATTCTACAATGGGAGAATTAACGGACCCAACCACACCATCGACATGGGGTCCATGCTTAGGTTTCTCTGCATCGTGTGTTGGCCTCGGTGCCTCAGGGATAATATCATACAAGATCCCAGACTGAGGGTAAATCAAATCTAATTGCTAGGCCCTGAGGATAGCTTCTTCCTCACTCGTCACTCCTGAAGTAGATACGTCTTTAGATATATAAGGAAATAATGATTTAAGGAACCATTCTAATAAGAACTCAGGAGGAATAGTGGCTTTAATGAGGCTCTTCCACCTCCTCCACTCTTGGATGCGATCCGAGATGTGGGTGGCCTTGTTCTACCGGAAGGTAGACAACAAGTCCATTTTGAAATCATATCGGACAAGAAGCTGAAAGTGGCTAAGGAATGTGTTAGCCAAGTCCCAAAAACTACTAAACGCAGCAAAAGGAAACTCAATGTACCATTTTGCTACAGTATTCGCCAAAGTTCTTTGGAATAGCCTCAACCTAACTGAATCTTCATTCAGTGAGTTGGAAGAGCACCATAAATGAAAAGTAGTGGCATGAACCCCAAGATCTTCACCAACTTTGCCTTCGAATTTTGGGATGTCCGAGGGAAATTTGGTGGGGACAGGTGGCCAGGAGGGATCATGCCTCACTGGGTCGTTCATCAGTTTAGACAAATCTGGCAAGTTTAACGTTGCCAAGAAAGGAAGCTTAGGTTGAATCGGAGTACTAAAAGTGCTAGTCTAGGGACTAGAAGGACTTGCCCCCAAATTCCCATATGTAAAGGTGGGGTTGCCCCCTGCCATCGATTGCGAAGTGGATGGGTTACTTTGAAATGGATTCCATCCATAAGCCATAGGATTGTTGGTATAAGGTACAGTATAAGAGGTTATGGCTTCCCAAGTCGAAACTGGGGTTTGAAATACAAGAGCGGGTATCCCTCCGCTAAAAAGAAAAAAGGGAGAGCTCATGAACGGAGCAGAGACCGGGGTTTGGAAACCTTGACCATAAGGGTTAGTGCTTCCAAACTACACTCCTACATAAGAGGGTGGTGGGCCTACGTATGGAGTGGATGGGGGTATATGCCCCCCATTCCAAGGAAATCCTTGGACAAAAGCCGAGGATCCTATAGGACCACTCTGGGCAGCGTGTGTGAAAGAGTTTGGAACTGTAGGTACACTAGGAATCCCAGTGACCATACCACTAGAAGCACCTGCTAGGCTTGTAGGAACCGGCGGTTGAACCACTCGACTCGCTGGAGTTAAGGGCGTAGTAGGTATGCTTGATCTAGGGGTACTTATCGGGGGAGGTAGCACCCCTTCAGCTGGGATGGCTGAGGTGAAAATGAAAGAACTCTCTCCTACATTAGACATTATTCTACCCACAGGGACACCAATAATGGGTGGATCAAAAGGACGAACCTGAACGATCACAGGATCGTTTAAATTAGTTAGAGTTGTATTAAAATTCCTTGCAAACTCGTCAGCCTGCAAGTATTCTATCTCAACTGTGTTTAAATTAAGACGATTTTCCCTAAGTTTTGGTTCACCCGGAACTTCGCTAACTCCTATCGGTTCAAATGAACTGTCCGTGTCCAATCTCTGCCTTTGAGGGGAAGGTGGAGGTTCCAATGTGATAAGAGGAGGAAGGTTTTTCAACCTTCATGACCTTCTGATAGGTTGGTCCTCCATGATTGTAAATTTGACAATTCAAACCCTAAGGTTGGCTAAACACAGACAAACCATAGAGCAATCACTATGAAAAATCCTAAAGTCTCAACAGTCAACAAGGGTAAAAGATATGATTTCCTGAATAAAGCTGAAAGACAGTTTCTTCGCGTCCTTGAAGAGGTTCTTAGGCACAAGTGGAGGAATCACCCACTGCCATCCTACACTTTCAACAAGGGTTACCTTCCAAGCCCACCCAAGGTGAACCAGAAATAGCCTTCCAGTTTACCTATGTATGAACCCTAGATGTCAAGAGACTAGAGGCTACCTTAACTATACCAATAGTCTGGGGGGATAGTGGCAAGCCTGATTCGTACAAATGGGCAAGGTAGCTGAGCCCGAAAATCTATCTAGGACAGAATCCCCAGATGCGTAAAAATCCTTATTTACGTTTTGACAAGGAATCATAGGGTTATCTCCTTAGTCCAATGCCTCCACGCGGCCTCGTGCTTGACTCCCATTTGAGAGGAGTTTCCCAGATACTATCGATAAAGAGAAGGATTTACCTATCGATTGGCCCACTATGTTTGAATTTAAATACTTATGGGGAGTTTACACTTACTATCCCACAAGTCTAGCCTAAGCTAGTAGGTGTATGTCCCTAAAAAACAAAAATTACTAATAAATTTTCATTATTGCGTTTATTTTAAGGGCTATTTTTTACTCAGAAGGCAAGTGGAGTGAAATACTATGATGTTTTTGACTCGATAAGAAATGTAAAAAACAATTGGTGTATACTTTCAAAGCAAATTATCACTAGTTAAAAACAAGCTTCTCTTTTTTCTTTTTTTTTGTAAATGTAAACTGATGAAAATGCAACGAATAAAGAGAAAACTAAGACTATATTTTTGTAATTTTTGAGATTATATTTAAAAACTGAAAACAAAACTACTATATGCAAAGCAAATGCAAAATTTTCTAATGTTTTCTTTTCACTTTTCAAATTGCTCAAAGACTACTATGCACCTAAATGCACAATACTTGAGTATGCTTGAATAAACTAACTATATAAAATAAGCAAAATGAATTAAAGTAGACTCATAAAACCAAATATCAACCACCTAAGGAAGACTTGGAACCCTATATTGGGTGGACACAATGAATAGAAATAATTGAGATCAAACAAAGGCAAGTGACAAACCAACACTATTCAAAAATAGAAAGGAAAATACGGTGTCTAGAACCCTGATCACTGGTTCAGACAACCAACACTTGAACCTATAACCCAATAGGCGGATCCACTTCAAGTTGCTAACAGAAAGACAATCCAAACAATAAGAACTCAAGGGATTTATAAGAAAGTACAAGGTATGGCTAACAAGGTCATCAAACTCACAGTGCAATGCTCATAAAGAAGGCCAATCAGCAAACAAAATTTATAGAAGGACAGGGACAAGCAAATCCTAACCCAAAAAATTTAATGCTCAGGATTGTACGCGAATGCGTACAAGGGAAACCCACGTACTGGACGTGAATGTGATATAGAGAAAACCGCGTATGCCGACCTCTGTAGGCGAATGTGTGCAAGAGAAACCCGCGTACAGGTATCAAATTTTTAAATAAAAAGAAAATTTTTAAAGGTCTTCAAACACCACTCTAAGCATGAACCAAGACAAGACACCACACACTGAATCAAGGAAAATACTGGGCACTGATCTACTGAATATAACCCACATCAGTCTGGGATCCCCAGCGGAGTCACCAATTCTGTTGTTTAGGAATAAACACCCTTATAACCTAGGGTCTGGGGTTACCAACGTACATCTAAAACTTGTAGACAATCAGCTTTAAAGTACATAAAGGAAATAGGAAGATATATTGGACTCACCTGATTATCGACGGTTGATCCAAGCTTTGTCTTCTCCTGCTCTGCTTCTCTCCAAAGCTTTCAGGGATGCACCTCCTTCACCTGCAAAGAGCAAATTCTCCTAGTACAAACTTATACATGTATATATGAAAGGTTAGATAAATATCTTATATAGTTCTTAATCAAATATATTTATCAACCATGATACATGAAAGAGACTCAACACGAAGTTGGAAGAAGAATTCTCTTTATTAACAATAGTGAATGAGATAAGTGTACAACCCAATGCTTGAAACAAGGAGTCCTCTGCAACCAAAGGACTCTGATTTCTGCTGCTCCAAAGACTTCTGAAGATATACAACCAGCATAACTTTGCTCTCCAATATTGATTGATTAATGCCCTCCCCAAGGCCTCTATTTATACTTTGGGAAATAGAGAAGTTTCGAAGGTTGAGGAGGTTGAGACAGTTGAGATGGTTAATGTTTAGGGCTCAACTAATCTCCATTAATCACGTTTTATTATTTTTAATGTCGAATGGATGTGTACGTGACTATTGATACTAGCAACCCGCATATGACACGCGAGTTTCTTTAAGGAAAACCCACGTATAGATCTGTACGCGGGTTGCAATGAGAATAGTTGCATACAGTACGCGGGTTGTCAACGAACATAGTCACGTATGTACGCGAGTTTCAGTGGAGATAGTCACGTACAACAATCAACATATAGAAAGATAAAATGGCAAGCTGGTTGGAGGATAAATGCATCTCATGTCATGCCCATCTATAGTGTTTAGGCAACCTTCAATCCTATAGTGTCCTTTTGTGTACCATCATATGAAGTGTCGGCACTCGGACGAAGAAGTGCCATTTGGGTTGACAACACCAACCTCTAACAATAATTCTTATTTAGACAAGGAGTCTAAAAATGTGTTTAAATCTTTGTAGACACGAGCAAAATTGACCAACTATAATACACCGCTAGTATCCTTTAGATGCATAGCAAGTTGATGAATACCTATGATGTGGACCTAAATCTTGTCATTTACATGCTGAATAACCATATCCAAATCACCAAATACCTACAATTGACCAATATTCTTCTGAACAACAAAATTCAATACAGAGTAAAGTGCATTAAATCCACCAACATTATTAGTCCATGACCTAAACTGGCCTTACCCATAAAATAGTAATTGTGTGAAAGGTAAAGAACAAATACTATGCCACATGTATTCCCTATTCCCATGCATGCCCCATTGAAAAATCTGCATGGAAAATCATTTTTCATAGTTACCTCTCTAAGAATTCAACCAGGATTTAGTAGATAGGTCAGAGAGAAGTAAGTAAATACAATCAATGTTTGTGTAGTAATCTTGAATGCATAAACATGTTTCTCCTCAAACAATATCTCATTCCTTTCCACACAAATTCCCTAGTTGATTAGATATGGAATTTCTTAGAATGTCTTAGGTTCCTACCATTAAACAACCCCAGGAAATAGTCCTTCAAAGAATCTTTATCCCATAGGTTTCTTGGATCAAGATGACACGTGACCTCTGACTAAACCTATTGATTGAAGGAAAAAAGAAAGAAATATTTGATCATCCATTTCTTCATTAATCCTATAAAGAATACACATATTGGGTCCTATTTTGTTTCATCGTTGTAGTCTATCCAAGTTAAAAATCACTTGTTTAGAACCAACAAAAAATGAAGATACTTTTAGGTGGAGTTGTAACCTTTCATTAAATCCCCCCCCCCGCCATCTAGGATCCTCTAACACTATAGAACTTAGAGAAAAGTATCCAAGATTAGGAATATAATATCCCCAGGACTTCTTAAATACCCAAGAAATTTCATCACTATCATCTATAATTTCGATGTGATCCCTATGAATCTCATGTATAAATAATTCCCATCTCAAATCCCATTCCCTGGCTAACCCAAAATCCCATGCCTAAATCCATCCTTGTTTCCATTAATCAATATTTGAAGTATTAATGAATTTGTCCAAGGTACATATATCATGTTCTTAAAAGTGCCTAACCAAATCATCATGGAGAAATATCCCTTCACTACTTATTCAATCATACAATGAGAGGTATCGAATGGTTGCATTCCTTTAGGCACTATGAAAACTGTGGGAACTGTGGACACTATTCATACATTAACTTTTTAGCCTTCCTTGACTTGGTGACAAGTTGTCACCTCAGAATTCTCTCCCATACTAAAGATATGGACCCTCCTTTAATTCACTAAGTGTTAATTGCCTTTAACTAAATGTGAACTAATTGAACTGAACTCAATCATCAACGAACTGCTTGATCATTAGTTAGGAGTTCAATTGAATGTCTTTAGTGCTTCACAATAAGTGTCATCCACAAACAAACACTTTGCATAAATCAAGGAGTAGATTCCTTTATTAACTGAAACTCGTTTTTCCACAACCGAAACTTAACTGATGTCTCTGCAATTCGAGTTCACTAGAGGTATGACATGGGAAATTCGAATCCTTACCCTATCTCTGTGCTCATCTCATTTATCATTAATTAAATTATACATGGTCCATACGTGTTTAATTCATTAATAATATTTATCATATCATACTCAGAAGGATTGTTCCGTACAAATGATCATATGTATTACCATGGGTCATATAGTCATATCCTAAAGTAATTCACTCTAGGGGTAGCCAAGCCCTAGAGGAGACTTATATCACCTAGCGACTATGACTATTAATACATCACATAGCATATCCACATGAATTGATACATCAAAATTCTTAGTTTGATACAACACAAGCTATATGGTCTTGATACAACAAAAGACCAATCTTGATACAACACAAGATTCTGACCTTGATACAACAAAAGATCTCAAACTTGATAAAACACAAGATCCAGGACTTGATACAACACAAGATCCCGACCTTGATACAACACAAGATATTGATCTTGATACAACAAAAGATCACAGTACATGCATATTTCATGGATAGGACTTGATACAACACAATGTCCTAGCTTGATACAACACAAGCTTCCCTAAATTAATACAACATAAGTTCATGAATTCATACAACACAAGTCCCTTAAATTGATACAACACAAGTTTCTAAACTTGATACAACACAAGTTCCAGACTTGATACAACACAAGTCTCCTAGAGAATGACTCCTGATGTTGTGTATTTGACATTCCCTCTCAGCGAGGGAGACATTATATGCCATACAAAGCTTATCTCGGAAGTGTTTGAACTTTGTCATACATAGAGTATTTTTCATCGCATCTACAATATGCTCATTAGTAACTATGTACTGAAGTTTACAATACCTTTCTGAACCATGTCTCGAATGAAGTGATACTTCTTGTGTTTCAACTTGTCATGAAACACATGATTTTTAGAAAGCTTTATACATCTCTGGTTGTCACACATGATCATTGTAGGCTCCATTTTTTCACCGAACAATCCTCCAAGTATATTTCTTATCCACACTACTTCTCTGCAAGCAGTACTAGAAGAAATGTACTTAGTCTCTGTGGTGCTCTAGGAAACTAAACCCTACTTTATTCTAGACCATGAAATCATATTAGAACCCAAGTTGAAACAATATTCAGAAGTGCTATTCCGATCAACAATGCTTCCACCCCAATGAGAATTAGTCTATACAAGCAATAAAACTCCTCCATTGCAGTCATATCTGAGTCCCTAAGCAACTGTACCATAGAGGTATCTCAAAATATGCTTACCTACAACCTAGTGTCTATTCCTAGGATCTTCCATGAACTAAGTCAAAATTCTAACTGCATATAAAATGTCTGGCGTCGAGTGTATCAGGTACATCAATGAGCCAATCAACTGTCTGTAAAGAGTGGGGTCTACTGTATCCGTTCCAGTCTCAACCTCATGAATTTTCCTTAAATTATAAACCATTGGAGTACTCATGCATTTACAATCCACCATGCCAAATCTCCACAAGGTGTCTACAACGTACTTACCTTGAGATGGAAATATCTCATCATTTCTTTGCCATATCTCAAGGCCTAGAAAGTAGTGCATCAGAATGAAGTCTTTCATCTCAATCTCTGAGGTAAGCTCCCTCTTACATTCAACAATCAATCTTTCCTCTCTAGTGAGGAATATATCATCAAAATGTAGAACCAATATCAAGGGTTGGTTCTTTACTACTTTGAGGTACTTGTTTGAATATTCTTCACTCTTCGAGAAACCTAGTTTCTGAAAGTAGCTATCTATTATGGCATAGCACTAGTACATGTGAACATTTTTCCCACGGAAAATCATCGCTATACCCACAGTATTGTGTCACTATAGCGACAAATATGAACCCATATTTTCATGGAAAAATTATCGTTGCAGTAGCCACATTTCAAACTTTCCATCGCTATACAGACATGATAGAGATGCCACGTGGTAAGTGTAAAAAACCTATATGTGTCGCTAGAGCAACATATTCTCATCGAAATAGCAACGCCAATCCTTCGCTATAGTCACGAACACATGTTACAAATAAGAAAATTCTAAGTCCATTTCCGTCGCTGGAGCGACATTTTGCTGTCGTTATAGAGATGTAAATGTGTCGCTACAACAACAACAATACGTTGGTATAGCAAGATACATACTAACAAATTTTCCAATCAAGGGACAGATAAGCATTGCTTCAGCCACGAATTATTGTCGCAGAACTTGAACACCCAATTCTACGTTCGTCACTATAACGACGTTCTCTATGTATTTAAAACAAAATATATAGCATTCGCAACAAAGATTGTACTAGCTTCTCTAAAGCTGTGTGCTAGCTATAATGTGGTCTCAAGATACTCCAAGAGCATTTGTCGACAAGAGAATAAGGTAGTTGATGAAATAACGAACTAGGGTACAGAAGCCAGTCAAGGTGTCAAAGCTTGGGAGTGGGATGAGGTGATGAACATGACAATTGTGAAAACCTTACAACCCAAGAAATTCAGGGAAATCATTAGAAAAGCTGGATGAGACATCTGTCGGGCCTAGAAATCTAATATAGGCATGTGGTTTAAAAGTGAAAGGGCTAGAGGCCATGTGAATAGCCAGTTGTATTTAATTTCACCCAATGCCAACACCCACTTACCATCTTTTCGAAATATTAGTAGCATGAAGGATCATGTAGGTAATCTTTGAGCTATGTGTGAGAATTATGAGGCTCAAACCAAGGACTATACTAGAAGCATTATGGTTCTTACTGATGCAATGATGCTTTTGACGGGGAAGATGTTATTTAGGATGACAGGCTATGCAGGTGTTATAGCTGATTTTACCACTCCAGGTGAATCACACTTGTATGGCCTTCCCCTGTCCCTCTGCAGACTCCTTAGACCCCTTGGACCATATTTTGTCCTTTGATGTTTCCTTGACCATCCCTAAAAACATGTGTAAATTCATATACGTGACTTTTAAACCCATAATCGCGTATATATGCGGGTTTGACCACTAAAACCACATACATCGGGATGTGTACAAAATCCAAATCCTTTTGGAGTTTTCCTTGACATGGATCCGACTCACTTGACTCCTAGCCTTCCATATTCCTTGAGATTGCTTGGATTTGACCTTTCATTACCCCTTTGAAAATATATATAAGGAACTCTTTGATACATTGAAGGCATATGAGAGAATTGAGAGCAAAGAAACTATAGTCAATTGTTGCCTGAACTTGTGCTTGAGTCTGCATCCCTTTGTCCCTTGGAGCACTTTTGTGTTCTTCCCAAGCTTGCCTTTTTCTTGTGAGATTGCTACCGAGAGATGGAGGATTGAGGTGGTGGAGGCCCAAGTGGGGGATTCAGTTTCTTCGATTCGCAGACATGCCGACCGAGGTTGTTCCATTGTAATCTCTGATTTTATATTAATAGAAATATCTTTTCTTGTCCAATAATGTATGTTTGAATGAATATTTTATCCATGGATGATTTCAAATGCTTATACATTGTTGATTATATATGCTAGAATAGATCTAACACCAATATATATAGTATGCTTGTATTGTTTACTTGTTGTTGAGGAAGTGAATGATCAATTCAAGCTGAAGTTGGAAAGCTCAACGGGGATCTACTTCATCCGTCTGGAATAAGGTATGAGGTCCGATCCTTTAGTGTTAGATATTTAATTTCTATTGCATATTGGAAAGGATTGATTTCTGGAGTCAAGTTGTCTGTTGTGGTACCCCAAGCCATAGGAATTTCTCTCCGTAACACAATTGGTGACTCCGCTAGGGAGTTCCTAGTAGTTGTCCTTTGGGGGTTTTCTATCGGCATTCAATGACTTTGAATTGCTCTTTTTCTCTTGTTTCTGTGTCGGGTCTGGGGGCATGTTTGCCTGGTAGTGTCTGATTGGTGTGAAGTTTGTCTCTGCTTGTCTGTTTGCCTTTATTTTTATGCACATTTGTTCCTGTATGCGAGTTTTTAACTCACAGTCGCGTATATACGCGGGTTTCACTGCTATTTCCGCGTACACACACGGGTTTACTACGAACAGTCGCGCATGCCCTTAGTTTTTCCTTCTAGAGGAAGATGGATTGTTGCTGGGTGAATTTTGATGATTGCTAAGTCTCCTTTGATACTGCTAGAGTCTGTATACACCTCTATTTCTGACTAGAGACATTTTTTTTAGGGTAAATTTTGTTTTTGAAGAATGTTCTTGTCATTGCATTTTCGATTTTTTGTTTTGGGATTAGCGTATTAGATTTCCTTTACCTTAGTACTTTGCTTGAGTGCTACTTGAGTGTGCTTGCAGAGTCTGGGGGTTGTAGAATCATTCTTTTGCTTTTATATCTCATTTTTATTTCAAAAAATCCAAAAATATTTGCTTATCATTATGCATTGCATCTTGCATTTTTCATAGTACTTGCACTAGTTTTGCTTTGGAGTATTAGTCAGGATTTCATATAGGAAAGCTTGCATTTATCATTTGAAGAAAATTATGCATTTCACGTAGTAGCATACCCTATTTTTCATGGACACAATGCATTTGCATTGATTGTTAGGTGTGCATTTTACTTCATGTTGTGTCATAACGCCATTAGTTGGATGGCCATATACCTCTTTTGATTAATAAAGCCAATTAAAATCAACGCTTAAATTAAAATGAACTACACTATTTTATTTGATAGGGTTTACCAACAAGATTAGGTTTTAGGGTCTTGGAATAGTTCATTGTGAGTCAATTCTCCAAGACCAGTAAACAACAACATGTATGTGTCTGTCCAGGTGAGTGTGTGAAATTCCTTGGTATAACCAGTGTTTCTGAGGATCCACCTCTCAAAAGGGAGTTAAGCACGAGGCAGTGTGAGTGGTTATTGATTGGGATGACCCCTAGTCACAACTGAGTAGCACCGGAGATATTTCCAGGATTGTATTCGTATCTGGGGGCTCTTTCTAGATTTTCAGGCTTTGCTACCCTGCCCATACAGTCAATCCTGCCTGTGACTATCCGCTTGAGCATTGATTATATTGAGGTGACCTTAGTGGCCTTACCTAGGATATCGAGGGGGTACTTTGTAGGGGTTATTCTGCGGGTGTCCCGACCAGGTTGGGGTCGGACAGCACAGTCGCTTTACGCGTTGAAGCTGAGGGCCACAATGATTGGTTACATACCTCCGCTTGTTGTGTATGGGAGTCTCAAGCCTCTCCTAGGCGAGACATACCTCCTTCATTCGGGAGCTCACTTATCCTACCCTTGATTGCTTATGTTTGGCTTTAGATTTTATTGGTGATTGCTCTGTGCATGTTAGCTTGCCTAGGGTTTGCGTAGCCAGAGAGTCTTTTATATTTTTTGAGTCATTGTGGATTCGGGTGCAGCTCCTCGCCGTTCTCTTCGTTTAGCAGGGCTTCCGCCTTCTACATCTCATCCTCCTTTGGGAGAGAGAAATAGATAGTCCAGGTGAACTACTTCGCACATTGATTCACACACCATGGGAGACCACGTTGAAGGTATTCCTGAACCACCTTCTCCCATTCATGTGGAAGATGGGAAGTTTACTCCTAACTACGATCCTTCACCTGATTTGACTGAGTTAGGTCCTGTGATTTATGAGATAGGTACTTTTCATGATAGACCTACTTACTCTAGGGTTGATTCCCCATTGACGCATCGCTAGTATGGAATGCCGGAGGATGATGAGACTCATTTTGAACCCACAAGCACTAGTTATGGTAGTTATGGTATGTCTGGTTTTTCTACACATGATTTGGCATTCCATGTCGAGTCTGAGTTTGAGCCTAGCACTATGCCTGGGGCCACTCTCATTCCTTACCATGCGGAGAGGTTCGGGAGCACAAGTCACATTGCACCTTCCATCCCGGCGGTGGAAGCTACATCACATATTCCTCCTAGGTCTAGGGTTAGTGATCCTATTAGGATACCAGATCCGAGACGAGTGACTATAGGGAATAACACGTACATAATTACACAGGTCCCTTTGTCCTCTGTCCCTAGTTCTTTGAATGTTCACCCTCCACCTCATTCACGTGGTCCTTCGAGCCGTAATGTTGCTACGAGTCATGTCTGTACTGCGGTTACTCGACCAGTTGTGTCTTAGGTTCACGTACCACCCATTGCTTCGAGCGGTTATGTTCATACTTCTAGAGGTCATGTTATTGCTTTCGGAGCATATATTCCTACTTCCGGAGAGTATATTCCTACTTACGGAGTGTCTCACGGGACATCGCATGCGATGACTTATGCACCTTATTATGGGACACAGTATGGACAAGGATATTCACCTTATGGGTGCGGGTATCAACAACCCGATTACTCTCCAAATTACGGCTTTGTAGCTCCGAATAGTCAAGGTACACCACACTATGGTGCTTCCATGCCACCCTCTACGGGTCAAACGGGAGGAGGGCACTATGGCCAAGGCCATGGTGGTTATGGTAATCAGACCTATGTGAATCAAAACTATCAGGGAGCAGTCCATCGACCTAATCATCCTAGGCTCCCTTTCCTCACAACACTGAATATTCCTGACTTGTCGAGATTGACGAACGATCCTGTAGCTCATGACTCAGCTTGGCCGGCTGTCCCTACTAAGCTTCCCTCGGACATACTGAAATTTGAGGGAAAACCGAGAGAGGATCTGAGCGAACATGTTACTACCTTTCACCTATGTTTCTCTTTGAATTCCTTACACCAGGACTCAATCCGTTTGAGACTATTTCAATGCACCCTTACAGGGCCTGCCGCGAAATGGTATATAGAGCTACCTAGGGGGGCATTCGCTTTGTTCGATCACCTAGCGATGAATTTTCTTAACCACTTCTAGATACCAGTGCGTTATGACGTTGGTACTGAACTCTTATCAACATTTCGGCAGGATAAAGCCACACATATCTCGGATCATATCCAAGAGTGGTGTAGATGGAAGAGGTTGATTAAAGCCTTTATGCTGCTGGAATTCCTCCTCAAATGGTTCCTTAAGTTATTGCCGTATATAGCGAAGGATGTTTCTACATCCGGAGTGCAAAATGAGGAACATGCCATTTTTAGGGCGCAGGAACTGGATTTGATTTATGCTCAATCTGGTTTGTTATATGAGATTATTCCCAATGCTCCGCATTCTAGTTTCGACCCCAAAGTTAAACCTAGACCACATGCCGATGGCATTTTTGGTTGTGTGAGTGCTAAAACTATGGATTCGTTTGCGAAACAAGTTAGTCAATTGTCAATCAACCAATTTGCTTCGGGACAAGCCATGGCTTCATCTCAACCTGAAAAAACAACGAGTGTGCTTTCAGTACAATTGTCAGACCAGAAGGGTAACCAGCAGCCCGGATGGAATAAAAAGAAGGGTAAGAATAATCGTAAGGGTGGGAATAGGAATGAAAATGATAATAATAATGGCAAGAACTCTCGTGATGATGGGGGGGGCAAGCAAGCTAAATGTAAGGTTAAATTCCCTTGCAAGTTGTGTAAGGACGATCACCTCACTTACTTGTGTTCTCGTATCGATGAAGCCTCAAGATTCTTGGCACAGGGCCCAGCTGCGCTAACTAACCATTTACCTCACAATCAAAATATGAACTCGAGAACCCATGATCAGTCTGGTGGTGATCAAGATCCGCTGGAGGGTAGTGGTCGTGGTTGCATTAACATGGTACATGCTGCGAAAGTTGTGACCCATGCGAAGGACTATGGTTCGTCACAACCCAACCTAAGAAAGGAGCCTGATCCACTACGGACTGCTTTGCGTATTGAAAAACCCGTGGATAAACCTAAAGTTGCACCTCGCATTCCTAAGGGAGTCCTTAAGCATTTGGGGCACAATCCTAATGCCCGAGCCACCCAAAACTATTCAGTTGTCGAGGATTTGGGCCATGCTCCTTGTGCGATGTCTGCACTGGAAGTGCTTCATAGTTTTCCTTTGCAAAGGAAGGATTTTCTTTCTGCCCTTGGTGTGAATGATGATAATTCTTCCTCTGTGATTAAATTTGAAACCGCAGGACTTCATCCTTGCTTGCCTTACTATGTGTCTCTTTTGATTCACATAGAATGTCTTAACATGACCATCAAGCGCACTGTGATTGACGAAGGCGCTGCTGCTTCTGTGATGTATTTATCATGTTGGAAGGGTTTAGGTTCCCCTGAGTTGTCTAGATCGAAGACCATGTTAACTGCGTTCGATGGAAGATCATTTAGGCCGCATGGGATCCTTCCTTCCCTTAAGGTCTGTTTGGGAGGGAAGACCGTTGCGATAGAGGTCGAGGTGGTTGATGCGCCCCTTGACTACAATCTCTTGCTGGGTAGGAATTGGTGTACAGTATGCAAGCCATAGCTTCTTCCCTATTTCGTGTTGTATGCTTTCCATTTAACAGGAAGATAGTTACGATTGATCAAACATCATTCAAGAATCCGTTGGTTACTGCATCTTCGGAAGCTTTGATCCCGATTGTAGAGCACTCTCAGCCGACAACTGGGAGTGTGGGTGTGGGCATGTATCCATCCCTCATGGGAATTTTTAGTTGTCTTGCACCTATCCTTATGATAGGGTCTAGTTCCGGTGAGGCTTCAACATCTATGAGATCGGTGTCTTTTCGCATGATTCATATGGAAGATCCTTGGATTCTTCCTACGCTGAATACTTCGAGTGAGCCCATCGTGATGGACGTGCTGTTTCCTGAAACTATGGTAGCTTATCAATCTAATCTTGAGTGTGTTGCAGAGCCTAGTCCTTCCTCTTCATGGAAAAAGGAGGAGGACCCGTGTGTGCTGCCTGCATGGGCAGTACAGTCTTCTCATGTGCACGACTACCTTGATAGTGTTTTTCCTTCAGATGAAGCGATTATTGAGGCCATGTCGAGAGTTGAGCCACCATGGGAAGAGCTCCATCATAGATCTTACTTTATTCCCGAGCTTGACCGCTTGGAGCATGAGGAATTTAGGGAGGTTCTTAGTGAGAAAATTGGCAGTCCCATGGTTCCATTAAGCTCTACTGGTCCGATGGCTGATGGGAACATGGCAAATATATCTCCAACGATTCCTATCAATATCTCTCGCGATCCTGGTAGGATAGAGAATGTCTATATTGGGGCAGGATGTTCCCGTGCTGAGATTCAAGAATACACCGAGCTGTTTAAAGAATTTCGTGATATCTTTTCTTGGTCTTACGATGAAATTCTAGGTATCGACCCTCGCATTGTCAAACACGAGATTAAGACTTATCCTAATGCTAAGCCTGTTCGACAACGCTTGCATGTGGTGAATCCTAGGAAAGCACCTGCGATTAAGGTAGAGATAGAGAAACTATTGAAAGCAGGTTTTATCTATCCCATTCCCTTGACAAAGTGGGTTTCAAACGCCATTTCGGTTGATAAGAAGCAGGGAGCGATCCACATATGTATTGATTTCCGTGATTTGAATCGTGCCTGTCCTAAGGACAATTTCCCCACACCATTTATTGATCAGATTTTGGATGAGTGTGCGGGTAGCGAGGTTTTTTCATTTACGGATGGCTTTTTTCGGATATAATTAGATACAAATTAAACCTAAGGACCAACATAAGACTGCATTTATTTGTCCTTGGAGAACTTTTTCATATCAGAAAATGCCTTTTGGCCTTAAAAACGTCGGAGCTACTTTTCAGCGGGAAATGACCTTGATTTTACATGATCTCAAATCGATTATCGAAGTATTTTTGGATGACCTTATTGCTCATTCTCGTATGAGAATGCATCATTCCTATCATTTGAGAGTGGTATTCGAAAGATTCCGCCATTATTTGGTCAGTTTAAATCCTCACAAGTGCATCTTTTGTGTGAAGTTAGGTCGCTTGTTAGGATTCATCATTTCTAAAGAGGGTATAAGAGTCTACCCTTTGAAGGTTGAGGCAATACTTCAGTTGTCTCCCCCAAAAAATATTTGTCATGTTCAATGTTTGCAAGGCATGGCAAACTTCTTATGGACATTCATTGTCAATTTCGCCAATTTAACTAGAGGCTTCATGCGTCTTTTAAAGAAGGACACCACCTTTTGTTGGGATGAGCGAGCCCAGGAGTCCTTTGATGCACTCAAGAGAGCCCTAGCATCGGCCCCAGTGATTAGTCCCCCAGACTATAGCCATGATTTTCTAATTTATGTGGCTGCGTCCATGGAGATGATTGGTATGGTTTTGGTTCAAGAGGATGAGGAGCTCCAAGAGCATGTCATATACTATCTGAGCCAGAATCTTATTGATGCAGAGATTTGTTATTCTCATGTTGAGAAGCTTGCTTTAGCTACCGTACATGCGGTTCAATGGTTGAGACATTATATTGTCCTTCGCCAGACCTTGGTTGTATCCCATGTCAATCCATTTCAATTCGTCCTCACTCAAAGGATGATTGGGGGAAAGTATAATAAATCGAAGAAATTGTTAATTTTTGCAGAGCTTATATCGGATTTCCCAAGCGAGGGCAAGGAGTTGGTTTGTGAAGATACATTTATCGATGAGCACATTTTCTTAATCTCAACTTTAGACCCATGGTATGGAGATATCATTATATATCTACAAACATTGAAGGTCCCTACTCATCTCTCACGGGATGAACGACGACGATTACGTCACATGTCTAAGAATTACCTCATAGTGGATAACACTTTATACCACCGTGGGGTAGATTCCATTTTATGTCGTTGTTTGACTCATGAAGAGGCTGAGGTAGTGCTAAATGATTTCCATGGAGGGGCGTGTGGTGGTCATTTATCTGGGCTTTCTACAACCCAAAAAATATTAAGAGCGGATTATTTCTGGCCGTCGATCTTTAAATATTGTGTATATGCGGTCAATAGGTGCCACCCTTGCCAGGTGTTTGCACGTAATATGCACTCGAAACTTGCCCCATTACATCCCATCATCACCTCCAGTCCCTTCACTAAGTGGGGGCTTGATTTTATGGATTGAAACCCAGCTTCAGCTGGGGGGCATCATCATATCATAGTGGCTATTGATTACTTCATGAAATGGGCTGAGGCCATGCCTACAGTTAAATCCGATGGTGAGATAGCCGTGCACTTTGTATTCAACAAGATTATTACTCGGTTCGGGATTCCAAAGGAGCTTGTCACTGACCATGGCTCGCACTTTCAGAATCATATGATGGAAGAGTTGGCATCAAAGTTAGGGTACAAACAAGAGCATTCCTCCTCTTATTACCCTCAAGCGAATGGATAGGTAGAAGCAGTGAATAAATCACTCAAATCCATTCTCCAACGAACCATTGCACAAAGTAAGAATAATTGGCACATTATGTTATATCCTGCTTTGTGGACATATAGAACCGCTGTTAAGACTGCCATGAGTTTTTCTCCATATAAACTTGTACATGGAGTGGAGTTGGTATTGCTGGTTGAATGCGAGATTCCTTCTTTGAAGCTAGCCATAGAGCTCTTGCCAGTCACTTCGCCATTGGAGGAGCGTTTGGTCCACCTTGAGCAACTTGATGAGCAGCGTCGAGATGCCTTGGTGGCTCTAGAAGTAAATAAACATCACGTAAAGGTCCAGTACGATAAGTCTGTCCGTCCAAGGAGGTTTAGTGAGGGAGACTTGGTCCTGTTGTGGGATCAACTAAAAGAACCCTTGGGGGCAGGAAATTTTAACCCCATGTGGTGTGGTCCTTACGTCATCAAACATGTATTAGAGAAGGGCACTTATGAGTTAGTGGATTATGAGGGAACGACCTTGGCAGAGCCTAGAAATGGGCTCTGTCTCAAAAAATACTATGCATGATTTTTAGCCAAGGATGGTTATTGTATATTATTGTACACTTTTGCATAGTTAGGTCTTTTTCTTATGGTGATCAGTTTTGTGATTAGTTTCTGTTTCTTTTGGCAGATGTCAATGGAATCTTCCACCTTCATAGGATTTACGGATGGTGTGAGCCGTCACACTCAACACTCAGCCTCTGTTGCTTGGGTGATTTATACTCCTATGGGTCAGGTGTTGTCTTCAGGAGGCGTATGCTTATGGCCATATTCAAACAATGTTGCTGAATATAGCGCCGTTATTGAGCTTCTACGGGATGCCATTTTACATGGCATTCTCTCTCTTAAGGTATGTCTTAATTAGGATTTAGTAGTGTCACAGCTTAATGATTTGTATCATGTTAGAGATCCAACATTATTAAGAAGATTCTTACGTGTGAGATTATTAGAACGACAATTTGACAATATAACATACATACATATTCCAAGAATTAATAATCAAGTTGCTGACTCATATGCTAACTACGTGTTAGACTG